>JAGPOW010003316.1:119022699-119038321 GCA_030014935.1 Caiman crocodilus
TTTTATAATCACTTAGTCGCTTTTAGCCTATGAAACACTACGAGGGTTTGGCTTCTTAGGTGGTGTCATGAGTCACCGCCTACAATGCAATCTGCACATATATGAACACAATTAAAATATATATGGACAAGTGACTAGCAGGGGATGAGACAGAAGTTGTGGCAATGCAGAAACTATCAATTTCTTTTTGTCTTGAGAGAGATAAAGCACCCTGTTCTATACTGTTGAACATGCATAGGTATTTATACTCAGAGAAAGTGAAAACAGGACCATTGCCATTAGATAGAGTTTCAAACCCACACTGCAGACATGAATATTTTTTCTAACTCTATCAGTCTGACTGTGGTACGTACGTAGACACATTTGGGATTTTGAAAAGGGGGTGAAGGTGGCATAGACCATTGTCACATATAACACAACACGCTTTTCTGCAGTTAAAAAGAAACTAGAAGCTTCAATAATAAGCAGGGATTCTGGTTTTCTCCAATTAAAAAAAAAATCTCCTAATTTCAATTTTTAAAAAAGTAACCCCCAATCCACATTTTTCCATGATTAAAATGAAATACCACTAATATATATATATATATATATATAAATGAAATGCCATACATATATATATATATATATTAATGAAATGCCATACATATACATATACATACACATATACATATACATATATTTATAAGTGGTATTTCATTTTAATCATAGAAAAATATGGATTGGGGGTTACTTCTTTAAATCCAAAATTTGTGGATTTTTTTATCAGAGAAAACCAGGATCCTTGCTAATAAGTAGGGATTTAGAATTGTGTGTTCAATTTAAGATTGAAGCAATAAACACACAAACAAACATTATTGGAATGTGAATTAATTAGCTATATCAATACAATTACAAATAACTAGGAAAAAATAATAAAAAAAAGTTGTTTCATTAATCCTGGGGTCTCTTTTTGTCATTCATGCATGTCTTTTTTTGTCAGTCATAAAACAAAACCAAATTTTCTTGAGCACCTTCAGGTGGATTTAGATAGACTGGGAAAATGGGCAAATCAGAATAGGATGTAAATTAACAAAGATAAGTGCAAAGTGCTGCACCTGGTGAGAAAGAATCACCAATACACCTAAAGAGTGGGAAGTACTATTCTAAATAGCACAGCAGTGGAAAGGTATCTCAGAGTCATAGCTGACACAAAGATGAACATGAGATGCCAATGTGATTGGGTAATAAGTAAAGCTAACCTCATTCTTTCCTGAATTAGTAGGTCCATCATGAGCCGGTCTAGGGAAGTGATATTTCCCTTCTAGGCCGCATTGGTGTGGCTGCAGCTGGAGTGCTACGTTCAGTTCTGAAGCTGCACTTCAAGATGGATGTGGATAACCTGGAAAGGGTTCAGAGGACGGCTACTCATATGGTTGAGGGCTTGCAGGTAAGATTCTGTGAAGACAGATTAAGGGACCCAACTCTCTTCAGCCTCTGCAACAGAAGGCTGAGAGGTGATCTTGTGGCGGTCCACAAATTCATTGGGGGAGGGGGGTCAGCAGGAAATAGGGGATACTCTGTTGACCAGGGCACCCCTCCAGGTTACTAGGAAAAATTGCTATAAACTGAAGGAGAGTAGATTCAGATTGAAAATCACAAATAAATTATTTATGGTGAGGGTTGCCAAAATCTGGAATGGGCTTCCAAGGGAGGTGGTGCTTTCATCTACTTTGGAGGTGTTCAAAAAGAGATTAGACAAGTACCTGTCTGGTGTTACTTAACTCCAGTGCTCTTTCCTGCCTAGAACAGGGGTTCAGACTTGATGATCTAATAGGTCTCTTCTGACCCTAGAAATCTATGAAATTTATGAAATCTATGAAATCTGGACAATGCCTCTAATGCTTCACTGAAAGTGATTTCCACACCTGAGCTAATGTTCACCTGAGTTTATTATTTTTTGCTGGAGTTAAAAGACAATTTGCAGAACTGTGACATGGGAGCTATATTACTAGGAACATCTAACAGATTGCAGCATTGAGGAAATAAAAGAAAACTGGATTTGTGAAACTATTAAAGATGATTTAAAAGGAAATAGAATCATTAACACCTGTGAAATGAAGGGTTCAGAAGGAATGAAGCCATTTATAAAGATCCATTATGTTAGTTGACTCTCTCACTACTGTCTGAATAAAAGAAGTACTTCTGCCACTGCTACACAGTTGTCTTTAAACTTTGGACAGATCAGGAATGTAAGTGGTGGGGAGACTCAAGTGCATCATTGCACCTCTGCCCCAGCATCCACCCCTAAGTAGTTACTATTTGTCATGCATCAATGTTACACTTGTGTCAGTTTGACTGGTTGAATGTCAAAACAGAAGTGGAGAAACATTTTGGAAAGTTGGAGAGCAAATATTAACAAAAGAAAACTTGGAGAGCAAATCTCAATTTGAAAGAGATTGTGACTGAAAATATTAGGTCCTGAAATGGTTACCCATAGAATCCTTTAAAAAAATAATAACCCTTATTAAGGCATTATGTGACAAATTATTTATAATAATCTAAAGATAGTTCCCTTGGACATTTTGGAGAGAATTAAGACCCTAAAAAATTGAAATCATGGTTACACAACAAAATGTGTTTAAGTCTATTGATTTGGTGATATTGATGCTGATCCTTTGCCTGACCAGTCTACCTATAGCCCACTACAGACATTCCAAATATGTACCATGACCAGTTATTTTCTTTAGTGTTGTTTTCCAAATATAAAATTAATGCAGTGATAAAATTGCCATTTCTATATATTTCTACTAAACCTAAAATATACATTTTAGCAAAAATGCATGACAAAGATATTTGTTCTTTTGTGACAAATTAGATATGGGATTTATGGACTTAATGTAATTTTAATGTTTAGATTTCCTTTCTTAAAAATATCTTTCACATTTAAATGAGAAGAATTTAATATTATTTTCTCCCAATGTACAAATGGAAATGCAGAAGTAAAAATCATGTTCTGTATGAAAAGAAAATACAAAGTAAGCTTTGCTTTATTAAATTTTACACTGCAGTAAACTACCCCAGCGTTTGCACTACTATACTGCTGTTATCCTGAGTTGATTAAGGTAATATTTTATGTCTCATAGCAGGTAGTTTCATCCATTGCCTGGTAATACTGGATGCAATCTACTAGAGATGAGCTGTCCTTGAAATTCTGAAAATGGGCATAGTTAGATTGCAGTTTTACTACATATCACAGAAAGGTCAGTTCATTTTACCTTCTTACTGAACATAACACTTAAGGGAAGGTAGGAGAGTAATCAGAGAGGGAAAAAAATCATTAACATGGGATTCTTTTAAAGGATCTCTAACAACATACTGTATTTTATTTTGACATTCCCATCATTGTACTTTTTCACTAGTCACACCTCACAAAACCTCTCTTCTCTGGGGGATCAAACATCACTCTCCTGCTACCATAAAGCTGCAGCTGTGATCCCTGCAGACACTCAAGGTAATGCTCACAGTTTACAAGTGAGAGAGGATGAATGGCACATGGTTTCCACTGACACTTTAACATAACATTTCTTTTCCATAATATCTCCTGAGGCACCATAGAGGGCTCTGCTCTCATTCAGCCTTTGGGCCATAGCATCCAGGCAGCCAATAGCATAAGTTTAGTCATAGTAGACTCAGGCTGGTTCCATAAAAGATATTGCCTCTAAGGATTGCCAGTAATTCAAAGGCTATCAAACACCAATGGACTAAACATATCATAGTCACATCCTCTCTCCAATGTTATTCCTCTGTCTCTATCCATAAGTCCCAAAAGTCACTGTAGTGTTGAGTTTCTCCCAGTTCCTCAGGGAACAGGAGAATTTTTAGGCAAGTACTTGTCTTTCTTCAGAAACTAAATTTGATACCTCTTGCACATAAGGAATAGGAAGAGAAGCAAGAGAATGGGAGAGCTTACAGAGCAGGTTGCAAGCAGTTTGCTGGGAAGATGAGGAAGAAAAAGGTGAGGAGTCAGGCACTAGAAACAAGATCCTGCTCGTGGAAGGTAGTGAACTTGGTCTGTCTGTGTGTTCAGTTTGGTGAGCATTTGATTGTTTGGCTATTTGCTCAGGCCATGTGTTCTGAGCAGTTGGGAAAAGCTGGTAACTGAGTGATTGTTGCCTGTGTTTGAGCAGAGCCCTAATAAGAAGGTGGAGCCAGTCTAGGCACAGGAAAGCATAAAAAGAGATGCCTCTTGTGCCAACAGAGAGTAAGCAACCAGAGAGACCAAACAGAGTAGTTTGCAAGCAGTTCACAAGTCAGTTTGCCACCCACATTTTTGAAGGGTAGCCTTTAAGTTAAATTATTTCTTTAATTAAGAATAACTAACCTAGATATTTAGTGAAAATAGCTAAAATTCAGCAAATAGATCAATGCTTACATCCCTTGTTCAATTAGTGAAAATAGCTAAAATTCAGCAAATAGATCAATGCTTACATCCCTTGTTCAATTATTAGCTGTAATTAGAGCAGAATAAGGCTAAACAGATGGTCAATCCATATGTTCAAAGTTTCTAGTCTATGGGAAACCATAAATCAAAACCTTCTTAAAAGACAAAACTAATCTTTAACACATTAAAAAAATATACAAATAAAAATCCAGCAGAAGTATTAGGGCAACCTAGTTTATTGCATCAAGTGTAGCATATATCATTACTAGGGCTGTACAAAGCTTTGGATCTTGATTCAGTTTCAGAAATTATTTGGATGATTTGGAGGCCAAATCTATTAATCTGAATCAAATTGCTAGAGGCTTTAGGCTTTCCAAATTGATTCAGAGCTTCCGAATCAATATAGATATAGCTATAAACCTCTCTCTCTCTCTCTTTATATATATATACACACACACATATATATACACACATATATTAGCTACATAATGAGGTTTCATTTTAATCATGGGGTTACATTTTTATAACTGAAAATTGGTTGTTTTTTTTTTTTAAATGAGAGAAAATGAGGATCCCTGATAATCAGAAACATGGTGGAATGAGGAAAATCAATAGGATTCTCTAATATCAGGATACAAATTATACTGGAATGATAAAGCAGGTAAGACTGGTAAAGGAGTGGCACTCTACTTCAAAGACTGCATCAAATCAAATAAGGGAGATTTTTCAACTGAGAAGAGATGTACCATAGAATCATTGTTAATACAAATACTGATTTTCAATAGGAAAAAAAAAAATCATCAGGGATATATCATCAACCACCAGATCAGGACAGCAGCAGCAAGCTAAAAATGGCCAGGGAGCTAAGAAAATACAGTTATAATAGGGGACTTCAACTATCCACAAGGTGGGTAAATTTACAGTTGAATTAACTATCATACACATATACACACACACATGTTTCAAAGATGGTAGGCAATGCATATAAATTAATGGCTCAATATTAAACTGGAAAGAAGAATTGAGTGAGGGTCCTATAGGGAATGGTTCTGGATCCAGAGTCATTCACAATGTTATTGATTTGGATGAAAAAGTGGAAGGTATAGTAACCAAAATTGGCAGATAACATAAAAGCAAATACTTTAGAGGATAGAATTAAAATCCAGATGCATCTTAGGTGAGCTTAAGTTGGACTGTTAAATGTTAAATTCAGAACAATTTTTAGATACTTCGTATAGAAAAGTACTTTCAAATGTACAGGTTCAAAATGGACTTTAGCTGAGTGGAAAACAGCATTCTTATGAAGGACCTTTAGGTAGAATAGTAGATCACAAACTAAATATGAATTGGCAATGTTTGCCACAGTGTTGCTGCTGTCACCAAAAAATAAAAATCAGATTTCATCTTGGGTTGCGTTAACAGAAGTATCACTCCAAAAACCGTGAAATAACAGCAGCACTTGGCATTGACTGGGCTTCAGTTTGAATACTTTGTCAAGTTTTGTGCAATTTGTTTTTAGAAAACATGTGAAAAAATAGAAAAAGAAAAGACCAAAAGCAGAAAGAACCAAAACAAAAAGAAAAACAAAAACAAAAATTGGGGCTTTGGAGGCAAGCTATACAAGGAAAAGTTGAAGGATCTGGGAATGCTTATTTTGGAGAAGGAACAATAAGTGATTGTATTATAGCAGTTTTCAATTATTTAGAAATTGGCCATAAAGAAAACAGTGAGTATTTGTTTTACCTATCCAGTGGGCATGTCTATATGTACATTTATGCCCAATTAAATTTACTGTGCAATAAGTTACTGCACAGTAAGAGGGAATAGGCATGCATCTACGTGTATTAACCTCCAATAGAATTTTGTTTCTAAAGGTGCAGATAGAAGTAACATTGTTTACTCAATATGACCCCTGAAAGTGCTTTACAGCCATGATGAAACAGAAGTGCATGGCTGCAGGGCACTTTAAAAGGGTCCAATTCTGTGAAAATATGTACCCTTATTGAATGAGGGTTCAGATGAAGAATATCCAAAATGGAGCACCTTCAAGAACTTGTCTGCATGCAGGGCTGGTGCTGGCCAGCCCTGCTACAGTGCTGTAATTAGAATGGGAGAGGATGGAGTTTGGTCTGGAGTGTTTTCTTCCAGTGCTAGAGTGTGGGCCAGGTGTATTGTGGCAATGGGGGGGCCTCCTATCCACCCACCCCACCCTCCAATACTGGCTGGCGGATGCCCAGAACAAGCTCCTTCTGTTTCCTATCCCTCCTCCCATATAAAACAAGTGCTAGGGCTGGGAGAGGGGAGAAACATTGCTATAGGGAGAGCAGCTGCAGGTTCACAATCACTCTGAACAACAGCTGGATCCTCTAAGTCCTGGGACTTGACAGGAAACTTCTTTTGGGTCTGGAGGTTCATTGTGACTCATGACATTTCCTGCAAAGTGCAATGAGTTACAACAGAATGCTGCTTTTCTGCCTCTGCTTTAAGTAATTAATGTAACCTCTCTTGAGTTAGTGTTTATCTTCCTTTACTGATAATTATGTCCATATTCCCCTTAATTTTTTGTGAAAGCTGTGTTCTCTAGATCCAAAAATGTATTTCTAGATATTAGACATTACCAGCAACTATTTTTTCTGTAAGGTTTAACCAGTTGAACAAAATTTGAACTTACTAATGTATTTATTTCTGAAATCTCAAAAGCATAAGCTGCTACTACTAGCATCATTACCTGAAATAATTTTAATTTTAAAATTACTGTTCAAAAGAGTATATGAAATGTTTATTATGTTTTATGAAATGTGGTCTAAAGTAAATGTTTTAGAGTGCCACTGGGTGTTTAAGATTAAGTCAAGAAACAAGGAAACAACAGCAAAGCTCTCTTCCACCTCCCTCAGCCCAAAAATACCATGTGGGAGTGGGAGTTATAACTAGTGGGTCCGGAAAAAGTTGTAATATATTTCTATTAGCATTATCCACATATTGCATAAGCTTAATGAACTAATGGTTAGAGCTAAGTGAAAGTTTTTGGCAATTTTTTTTTTCAAAAAATACAATTTTGTCTGTCCCTAAATTCCTAACCAATTCAACTTGAAGTAACTGACTAGCTTTGGCTTGGTCCTCTTCCTTAAATCTCTCCAGTGTATTTTTAACAGGACTTCCTATCTTTGCATAGTATGACCCTGACAATGACCTCATGCCCATTTTTTACCTGTGGCAGCTTAGGGTTTCTTGGTGTCCTTGTCCCAAGTGGACCAGAATATGGGCAATTGATACAATGGAGCATGCTAAAAGAGGGTTTCCATGGAGAGTGCCATAGTCAAGCTGGGTTTCAGTCTGAGCCCAAAGCACCAAGCTGGGGGTTGGGACGGACTTTCAGTGTAAGCAGGCCATTGATCATACCACGAGGTTGAAGCCACAGACAGGATCACAGGGAATAGGCAGAATAGGAATGGTAGAAATACAGGATAGGAGCAGACAGGCATGGCAGCAGTAGCAGAGACAGGCAGAGCAAGGTGTAAGCAAGAACTAGTCAGGGTCAAAGCTTAGACTTAAGCTAGGTAAAAATGAAGACAGGAATTTAGGAAACAGTCAAGGCACAGGGTCAGGCTGGGCAAGTTTCAGACAGGAACTAGGTAGGAACAAGCAGGCAAGCAGGTCAGCAGGGTTCCAGACAGGCTGGGAGATACAACTAGGGGATCTTCTGCCCAGACAGCTCTCTGATGTTTAGTTTGAGCTTACATATGCAGTATGGCAATTGGACAGTCAGGCCTATCCTGAAGCTGTACCTCACGTCTACCTGTATCTCTCCTGAGTACCTGCCTGTCTCTGCTACCATTACCATGCATTCCCTGTCCTAGATTATTATCTAGATTTATCATGAGGGATGACAGTTTGAGATGCTGCAAGAGGCATGCTGGGAACAACAAAATGTAACCCATGATGCATATTTACAGGGTGGACTGTAATTTTGATATCAGGAAATACAAGTGTAACCCTCCCTCCTTCCCCCCCCCCCCAAAAAAAAAAATGCTGAAAAAGGCAGCATAGGCTGGGTTCTCCAAAGAGATGCTCTGATACCCGGGCAGAGTTTCTCTATGCCTACCCACTTCCCCTGGTGCTCCAGCATACTGCCTCAGCATGCTGGGGAAAATAAGAGTGGGGAAGGCTGCAGCAGTGTCTCAGACTTAGGCTCTGTCTGAAGTAAGTAGGGATGTACTGCCACACTGCAGTGGGGATAGGGGGACTGTTGGGGTTGGGAGGACTATGGGGTGGGGGGACTGTGAGGGTAGGGAGATTGTGGGTGTGGGGGGCTGTGGGGGTGTGTGGAACTTTGCAAGTAGGGGGGACTGCTTGGAAGAGGTAGGTCTCCCACATCCCACCCCCACACAGTACACAGCCCCCTTCTAGCCCCTATATCAGCATCAGCAGTAGCTGCATCAGGGCACTCAGGACTCATTACTGGCAGAGCCCCCTGCAGAGAGCAGTGTGGCCTTAGCCACCTGGGATACAGCACCACCCATGCCATGAGGTGCAGGCTTGGCCCAGGTCCAGCACCTTCAGGCAGGACCAAATCACTCTTGCTGTCACTCGGGGCCCCCAGCACTGCACGCACAAGCCAGACGCCCTAGGGCCAGGCCAGGTCCTGACTCCATTGATGGCACATAGGATACTTGCAGGCAGAGCCCAGTTTGGCCCAGGGGTGTGCAGGTCTTGCATGCAGTGCCCTGAGCCCCAGGTGACAGCAAGAATGGCCTAGTCAGTTCAAAAGTGCACATACATGGGCCAGGCTGGTGGTGCTGAGTCTCAGGCTGCTGGTGCTGTCTTGCACCAAGGGGGGCTCTGCCAGTAGCAGGCCCTGACCACCCTGACTGCTGCAGTGTGAGAGGTGGGGCTGTGTGCCATACAGGGAGAGGGCAGGGGGACCTACCCATCCCAAGCAGTCTCCTCCAGGGCCATAGTCCCCAACCCAACCACAGCCCCCCACACTCATAAACTGTACACCCACCCTTACATTCACCCACAACCCCCCTCCACAAACCTCATACCCACCCCCATACTCTTTCCCCCGCCCAACCCTGCACCTGTCCCACAAATCTTACCTCTCCATGCCCAGCCACTGGACAGGGTGGGACAAGACCTGCTGACAGGAGCCATGGCTACAGGGTCAACTGCCACACTGCAGCCTTGCCCTATGCCCATACTGGTTTTGTGACATGCAGCCCCAGCCTGGGGGAGTGGCTGCTGGTCCCAGGAACCATTTGGGTGTGTGGTAGGCTGAGGGGCAGCAGGGGTGTGTGTGTGAGAGAAAGAGAGAGATGGAGGTCAGGGTTGGGGGAGCGCTCCAGATTGGAGAGGCCACGAGATCCAGGCTTAGAGCTCCCTGTCCTCTTTCCCCTTTACCTTCCAGACTGGTCTCCACCACCTAAAGCAGCCTGCACTAAGGGAGGCCAGCGTGGAAAAGAAGGGGCTTGCCCAACCCAGTCCCTGAGCCCCAGTCAAGGGCTTCCCAGGAATGGCATGTGGATTGATGGGGTCTGGGCACAGGTACAGGGAGTAGACCAGCAAGGGCTGGTACTACTCAGAGCCACAAAGCAGCAGGTGGAACTGCTGCAGCTGCACTCATGTCTTGGTGCTGGGAGGGAGCTGCTTCTGTCGGGGGTGGGGGCCAGTGGGGGAGGCAGGGGCTGTGGCAAGGGCATGGCAAGTTGCACCTCTGCTACTTATCCCTGGGGAAACCAACCGTTCACATGTATATGGACACACCCTTAGAAGACAAGTGGGCATACCAAATAAATGTATATACTCAGGGGGCTTTGTGTTTCCTGAGTGAATGATTTTGATCACTCCTTCTGACTTAGGTGTAAAAAATTCCACCTCTTTGGGTACTTTCAAGTTCAACAAAATTCCACCTACCTCTTGAGTTACATACTTCTTTATTTTCCATGGATACACATTATTTACTACCCCCTACCCCAGGTGATTTTTAATGGTGAAGAATTTTTTTTTTTCTTTAGCAATCTATAACCTTGTCTCTTGTATCATTAAAGACTGCTAACTCTTACTCTTTCAATTATAATTGAGAGAGAACGGGAATACAGCCAGCCACAATCTGAGGAAGAGAGGAAAAAATGTGTAGAATTCAACCCAAAGCCTCCTAAAATTGTTACCATTTACCTGCGGAGTATGATAAAATAAGAAAGGTGGGCTTAGTTTATTTATATCTCTCTATATAGATATATATATTAATAGATGTATTAATGTACATGTAACAGATAGATATAAAAACCCTCAGATAGATAGATATATGAAACTGTCTAAGACAATTTTCAAAGCTATCCTTTGGAATTTGTGGCACCTCAAAAACTACTAAAAATCAACTCTTTTTTTCATATTTGTCTAAGTATGGATATGATATTCCCACTTTGCATACTTAGGTCTGAAAATAACAAAACAAAACAAAGGAAAAGCACCTGTTAAAGTTTAAGCAGAGTTGGAGACAATCGGGAATGTGAAACCAGGTCAATTCATTTGACAGGATCAAAAGGTATGGTTAGTAATCATTGAGGCATGAACTGATTAGAATTTCAGACTGCCAGCACCAAGAGTGTGTGCAGAAAGAAAATGTTACTTTGCTGTAATATTTCTCTAAATATGTTGAAGCAAACTGTAGAAACAATGAACAATGTGGTTTACCTCTTGGTCTCATTTTTTAAGTTGGCCAAATGGCTCTTTGCTCCAACAGACTTTTTGTTGTAATCTATAGTAGGATAAATTACTGTGCCTTTTTTACATAGGCAGTACATCTGCTGTGATCAGTTTTTTGATGTTTCTTTTCTTTTTCTTAAATGAGCCCAAAATTATAAGGCAAAAAATACTAAAAGTAGTAATTCATGGAATGTTCTGAGAACATTGAAGACTTCAATGTCCTCCAATTTATAAGGAGGTTTGCCATATGTATCTGAATCCAAGATGGCTTTGAATTAATACAACCCCCAATATTTAGATTTTATGCATGGAAGATTAAAAATGTTTAAAATTTTCCATGCAAAGGAAGATCATCTTAAATTCAATCCCGCTCCCCCCTCACACACTGTTAGGGAAATCAATGGTGAAGGGCAAAAGGCCTCTTCCTCACCAGCCTCTTGCCCTCCCTGCATGTCCCCACTGTTGTTTGCTCCTCTGGTGCCTGCCACTCCTGCTGTCTACCTCCACCATGTGTCCCCTGCCATGTGCCTATCTGCTGCCTGCTCCCTGCTGTCTGCCCCCTGCCCCTTGCCCTCTTCTCCTGATGCCACTGACTTCCCCAATGCCTGCCCCCTCCACTCCCTCTGCCACCTCTCCATTACTTCTTGCCCCACATGCCTGTGCCTGCCCTGCCACCCCCTAATCCCTCCTGCAGGCTGCCCCCTCACCTCTTGCCCGCTATGACTTTGCCTGGACCTGCTGCCTGTTCCCCATGCCAGTACCATTTTCAGTGGTATCCAGAATGTCCAGCTGTGAATTGGGGATCTGGTTCCCAGCTGCATGTGCCAGCAGGATTTTATGCTTGATCTCCAAAGCCATGCATCCTGTCATGCATGGCAGGATGAGTGATTTTGGGGACAATTATATTCATATGCACTAGGTGTCTTTATATCTTAATAGGACTTTTACTAGAGTGAAACATTTATAAATTATTCCTTTATTCTGTTTATTCATTGTTAAAACAAAATAATTGTATCTTAAAATTAAAAAATTAAATATGAATAAATAAGAATACAGACTCACAAACTTTTTACCTAATTATTTTCCATGAAAGCAATGCATTTTTATTTATCATAGTAAAAACTAATCTTTTTTCTCTTAAATTGTAAATGTATAAATTTATAAAATGGAAACAAATACACCCATTACAAAATACATAAGCATATTTTCTCCTTCAAGAACCAGTTCAATTGCAATTTAATAATTAATATCATATTAAATATGGATAAACTTGAAATGTGATCTGACCACTAAAAGATTAGTTTTCTTTCACCATCTGTAACTTAGGTATGCTACTATACACTATCTTTCTTCAATCACTTTTTTTATAAAAATGAAAGGTTAGTGTACAACTGTTTTTTATTATTTCAGAACATAAAATAATTCTATGAACAAGATTTTTCTTTGTAACTTTTCATGTTGAAAGGCATCCTTTTAGACCCTCTGTGCTTCAGAGACCTTCTCTACTAAATCTTGATCCTGGTTGTTTTACAATTCTTGCAGAACTACAGGTTAAAAGTACTCTATAATAGCATTAAAATAAGTGTTAATGCACATAAGGGTAAATACTGTTCTGGAAAATAAATGAAGCAAAAAATATAAACAGCTTGAAAAGTTAAAAAAAGTAATCAAATAAAATCAATAACAAATAGTGAAAGAACCTCTAAAATACTTGATTGATTACACTATATTATGGCTTGTCCTAAATACATTGTTTCTTCTTTGTTTACATTTTAAATGTTGAAATAAAAAAACTTAGATATAATACACGGAACACAAAGCAGCTAAATGAAAAAGTGGAGGCCAGATTCTATTCTAGCTGTTAGGCACAGAAGTAGACTTAAGCTCCCGAGTGTGAGTTTATTCCATCTTGCTTGATTTCCTGGAAGAACAGTAAATGAAAAAGGTAAGTAAATTCAAGCCCAAGGTAAGATAATAGTGAGTCACAAAAGGAGATACATTAACAGTTTTTTTTCAGGACTTGAACAGGGTGGAATACAATCACACTTAAATACACAAGTCTAGTTAGATTCCTAATATGTTAGTTAGTTAGATTCAAATACACAGGTCTAGTTAGTCTAGTTAGATTCAAATACAAGTCTAGTTAGATTCAAATGCACAAGTCTAGTTAGATTCCTAAATAGAATCTGGCCCCTAGATGCACTTTAAAAAGATATTTGGATGTAATAAAGGGTTTTTTAGGTCCTTTTTCTCATCAAAGTTAACCACACTTCATTCAATCCTCCTGCTCACCTAAGAGTTTTGTTACATTTATTCTTCTGCACATAAAGGGGAAATCATGCCTATAAAGCTTATTGATATTCATTAGTCATCCACTGCAACTGTTTTTCTGCTGTTTTTAGTAATATTTTAAGCAATGATAAAATTGCCTGTGTTTGCAGCAGAAAAATCTCTTCAAAGACTTAGCCTCCTTGTTTTACCTGTTTGTTAAGCTATAGCAGTTACTGTAGCAGCTGGTTGATGATGGTGAGGAGAAGCAAGAATCGTTGTTTTTTTTTCATGAGTCACATTTTTTAAGTCCCTATGCCAGAATAACCTTGAAAGTAACATATCTCAAAAGTTATAATTTTCTTTACATTGGCCCTTGATTTTCCTTAGCAGGTTTTCCTTTAAGGATTTTTTTTCCCTTAGAAGAGCTATACTCTGATGTGTGAAGGTTATATCTGTTACCTATTTGCTCTGGCCAACTACAGTACTTTGCTTCCTTATTAATTCAGAAATTTTCTGTAATGGACAGGTCACAGGAACTGAAACACTGTTCCATTTCCTGCTGCTGTAGTAAGAGTTCATTACACTCTGCACCATTCTCCACAACTAACTGCTGACCCTCCAAATGGCCCTTGTGTTCTGAAACTGTCTGATCAATGAAGCATTTCAGATTATAATACCTTTCTCTTTGCTTGGCCTCTGACACATTGTACTTTAATTTTAGCACTTTTTTTCTTTCCAGTTACTTGTTGTTGAATGGAGTCACATTTCAAAACTGGATCTTCCTGATGACCTGAAAAAAATAAAAAGGCTATTGTATATTATTGACATTTCTCTGAATCTTGATACATTGATATGCATTGGTGGGGAAAGTACTCTTTGGACAGATGCTATCATAATGAACGACGGTTTCGTATGAAAGATAGAGGTGGATTTAGGTTTAAAGCCAGTATTTGTGCCTTACTTTATCTTTAAAAAAATGGTCTTTATGATATGATGTGATTAGTTATGACTTGGGGGAATGATTTGGTCATTTTGAATTATATTCTATTCTTTCCTTCTTGTCTACTGAATATTTTTGGCACATAAAAGTCCAAGGGAATTCTACTCCTTCTAGTCCTGGACATATAACCTTCCATACATGGATGATTATATGTGACTACAGAGTCATGAAGACTGGATATGCACAGTAGTGGCTATAGCAAGTATACTCACTTCTTCTGAACCTTCATTTATGCTACATGCTTGAAAATAGAGTCAGGCAAACATCTTAACTATTCAACTTAATCTTGAGAACAGAAAAGGGCTGTGTGTGCACTTCTTTCTCCCCCAATGAGCATAAGATCAACAGTAAAAAGGAAATCATACTATGTTTTTTTAAAATAAAAGTTTAACAATTTATGGTTCTATTTAAAACATAGATAAGGAACTTAGGTTTCAAGGAATAAGGAATTCAGGTTGCAATACTGCAAAGAAACACCTGGGGATTACAGAGAAATGTAAGCTGAATATGAGTGAATGTACTCCTCTTGCAATCAAAAACAACAGCATATTGGGCTGTATTAACAGGAGTCAATTGCAAATCAAGAAAAGTAATTCTTCTGCTTTACTTGGCAATGGTGAGGCATTAAATGGAGTATTGTATCCAGTTATCGTCTCTGTATTTGAAGGAAGATGTGAACAGATTGGAAAGAATCCAGTGGAGAGTAACAAAGCAACAGTGGCCTCAAGAGCATAATTTATTAAAAAGGCTGAAAGAACTAAAATTATTTAGTCTGGAAAAGAGAGAATTAGGGGAGAGGGGTTGTTAACAGTCTTCAGATATCTGAAGGGCAATTGCAAAGACTATGGAGATTGACTTTTTCTGTGGTTTTAGGGAAGAGAACTAATTTCCTCAAACTTCAGTAGAGGAAATGGAGGTTGGATATTAGGGAGACATTTCTGACTATAAGGATGGTCAAGGAGTGAGTATAACAGTCTATGAAGGGCAAAGGAGTAGAAAAGGCTTGGTAAAGAAATCGTGCAATCTCCATTCCTGGAAATTTTCAAAAGCAGATTGTACACACACTTGGGCTGGATGGGTTAGTTAGGGATAATCCTGTCTTGAGCAGGGAGCTGGACTAGATGGTCTCATTGTTGTGAATAACCCCGAGCCATTTCTTTGAAGGCCTAATAAATGGCCTCGAGCCATCCTCCCAAGACAGAATACACAGCGAGACTGGAAGGTTG
>JAGPOW010003316.1:119038421-119061273 GCA_030014935.1 Caiman crocodilus
AATAAAAACTTTTTTTCTTTCAAACTTCCAACTGGCATTCATATATTGGCTCATGCATGCCGGGCAACGAATTCAGACTTGGGCTGAAGCATAACATCATGAGGTCAATTCCAGCTCTACTTTCTTATGATCCTATGTTAATTTAAAATAAGAATTTCTATTATCTGACAACACCAATTTCATGTGGTTATATTGAAAACATAAAACATAAAATGAACATGAAATGTAATAGTGAACTTCTTTCCCCTCTTATATAATGAGCAAGGATCCTGGTTTTCTCTGATTAAAAAAAAAAGGTATATAAAAAAATACTCAAAATTCACATTTATCCATGTTTAAAATGAAATATCTAGATAGATAGATAGATAGATAGATAGAGTGGTGTTTCCTTTTAATCATGGTAAAATGTGGCTTTTGAGTTACTTTTTTAGATTGGAAAATGGAATTTTTTTTTTTTATCAGCGAAAACCAGAATCCCTGTTCATCACATTGTTTAGTGCCTATGTGCCTAAACTAATCCTTCAAACTAGTTATGAAGACAAGAATATTCTCTACCAAGAACTTGAAGAAGAGATTGGCAAAACTCATAGAAACAAGAAAATTATAGTACTTGGCAACTTCAGTACAAGAGTTGGATGTAGTTTTAAGAATTGGCCTTGTACTCTGAGCAAACATGAAATTGGTAATATAAATGAAAATGGCTAGTGACTGTTAAGACTTTGTGTAGGCAAAATCTATGTGTTATAACACCTACTTCTCTGGGCAAATCACAAGAAAGACATCATGGGAACATCCAAGATCAGGACACTAGCACCACTTAGATCTAGTACTGACCAGGTGTAAGCACCTGAAGGTAATGCTACATACAGGGTCTTATCACAGTGCATGGCACTGACATGTGACACTGACATGCCTTATTCAGCTACAAAGTCAGGATCAAGTAGAAAAGATCAAGCATAGCGAAACTACCAGTCTATTTACCCTCAGATAGAAATCAGCCAAACTAAAGACAGAAAAATGTAGAGTATTCAATGAAGAAGTAGTGAAAGCAAGTTTGTCTAACAATTCAGCCACTGAGATTTGGGGGTCTTAAAAACTAACATGTACAATGCTGTTGTAACAGCATTTGGCAAAAAATATGAGAAAAATGCACTCTGGTTTGAAAAGCACCCTGAAATCCTTCTATTACTACTTGAGAACAAAAGGATAGTGCTTACCAACAAAGCACCTCAAATCCCCTGGAACATCTGAGAAAGGCTTGAAGAGAAATACAAAAGGAGGCTAAAAGGTGTTCGCAAGAATTTTGACTGAAACTCTGTGATGATATTGAGAAAGCCGCTGACCCAGGTGATAGCCACAGAACGTACAGAGGCATCAAACAGAATGTACAGATAATATACGGAGGCATCAAATAAGCAATTGGTCCAGTCAAGAAGAAAAGCGTGCCACTGAAAGACTAAAATAGAAATATTATTTCTGACAAACAAATTTATTGACCATATAAGAAATACCAATATTTAAGCAAGGCTTTAAATGTAATGCTTAACCTTTAAGCAAGCATAACAGCCAATACAGATATTCTTATGTTAGCCTTACAATGGATACCGTGAATTCAGCTGCCCAGGCATTCATCACTACACCAGGATTTATCTGTAGTACTTTTCTTGTCTTCAAACTTCTCCAAATTTGTGATGTCTTTGTTTTCATTTTATACTGTCTGTTAGAATGTTCAGCAGTTTTTTTTTCTGCTTGTTTGATGTTTAGGTCCTGTGTTTCATACAGTTATTTAAGTTGGAGTTGTAATTGCTGCAGTTACAATTTAATTTAAAGATTTGTCCAATCAGGCTTTTCTGTTCATGCAATTTCTTTGTCATTAGTTGCATTCTTTTTAGCTGTTCAGTTTGCAATACTTGAATTTAAGAAGCTGTATACATTTTTACTTTAATTGCTTTATGCTACATGTCCTTTTCACAAATATCTACCAATTATCTTTCACAACAGTCATTTGTTTTCCTGCTCTCTTGGACTGTTAAACCACATCCTCTTCAACTATATGCTGCATGGATTACAAAAAGGTCACTTTATACTGTGACTTACCACAATTGCTTCTTTCAATTAATCATATCAGGGCACAAAATGGTGTTGGTTATGTTAAGCATTTTACTAATGTGGCTTTCAGGCCTACAAGGATGGAAGCAGAGCTAGAAAGAAGAAAGCAGCATGCTTTAAACTCAGGCCTGGTGCAGAAATTACACTTATCATGCAGTAAACATCCAGAAAGTACTCTACAGCCCTAACCAAATAGCTGTTCAGGGCCCATAGAGTGATATAAAAATGGTGGATTCCACTATAAGATAACCCTGCATGGATGTAGTGTCAGACTCAAATCTGCCAGTTATAGCATCATAATGAAATCTGTACCATATCTGATTGCAATTCACAATAGGTCTCATTCTGCCAACATACCATAGATTCATAGGCACTTGGGTTGGAAGGGACCTCAGCAGATAATTGAGTTTGATCTCCTGTCATGGCAGGAAAGAGTGCTGGGCTCAGACAACCCCAGCCAGGTGCATGTCTAGCCTCCTCTTAAAAAACCCCCAAAGCAAGGGGGAGCATTACCTCCCTTGGAAGCCCATTCCAGATTTTGGCAACCCTTACTGTAAATAAGTTCTTCCTGATGTCCAACCTAAATCTACTCTCCATCAGTTTGTCTTTCATCTGGGTAGCATGGATCCATCCACACAAAGGGAAAAAGGAAATTGCTTATTTCTGAATTTTGCTTATTGTATATTGTCATGGGTACTGGTGAGAACATGCTGAATGTGGTTCTGCTGCTATTTTGCTTCTGTTCACAGTTACTTGATTAACCAGTTAAGAACTGATTAATCTGAACTGATTTCTGGCACTGGGCAGGTTACTAAATGGGAGTAAAACATGTTCTTGAACATGCCAAAAATCAGTATCAGCACACCTATACATACTAACATATGGCATCACCATTTTCTGACTTTTATGAGGAAACTGAGTGCATGTGTAAAATTTAGAGCATGAGAAGTACTTAATACTGTCTGTGCTTAATACCGCCTGAAGAACCAGAAACCCATGAATCTAGTTCACAGACATGAAGTCCCAGAAACCTTGGATGTATTCAATGGCCTATAAAGAAACAGAGAGTGATTCTTTGTTTTCATGACTTAAAGCCAATTTCTAATAATCTTGGTCACTTGAGTAATCATTTGAAACCATGTAGACTTGTTTGAAAGCTGATTTACTCTGTTACAAAGTTTGAGATATGCTGCCTGTAGTCCCATAAAAATGTACATAAGGTACCTAACTTTTTTTGTCAAGCTCCCACATTGTTTGTTTTACTAGTTATTGTTCAGTTTTTGCTTTTTCTGGCTATATAAATAAAATAGTCTTGTTAGCTTTAATGTAGTATTCCCTTCCTAGAACAACCCCTGATTAAAAGGAAAGAAAAGAAAAGAAAAGAAACCCTGTGGAACACAGAATCTATGATGTTCCCCTTAGGATAAAGCTTTGCATTTTTCAATGGAAGGAGAGAAAACTATTTCCGCACCTTTGCAATCCACTGCCTGCAAGAGAAGCAGTTATTAAGTTTCCCTTCTGAGCCCAGTAGAGTTCTTAAAATCTGTACAGAATTTTTCAAGCCACCACACAAACAGGGTCACTCTTCTGAAGTCGTAGTGGAGGAATTCATATTGTCCCATTTGCTGGCTCATGCCGCAGAAAAGATGACTTAGGATCACTAGGTATTTGGTACTGTGTCAATATTCTACCAATTCTTTATTAATTATCTAACTAGCTGGTGCCAAAAATTAGCCACCAATTAAAATCATAGTGTATTTCAGGACAGACAGTGGAGTTTTGATCCCATGACCCAGGTCAATAAGCTGTTAACCAAGAAATTGTGCAAAATTTTTAGAAAAAACACTTAATGTTTGCACTCAGAGCAATTACACTTCCAAGTGTGTAGTAACTGGCTTAATTAGTTAAATGAACTTTGGAAGGGAGGGGGTTTATTTATCACAGTCCTTCAGTCATGTGCAAATTTTTGAAATATAGTAACACACATCTGAAATTGGAATAAGTTTCCCTTGTGAGGGCCACCCACAAGTATGCACAAATTTTACAGTTTGGGGAAAGAGGTAGAGAAAGGACAGCACACTCAGGACTGAATGAAGCCAGCTAAGGCTTATCAGATGAACCTGATGAACTCTATCTACCTGTAAAGAAAAAAAGAAAAGAATAAGAGCTAGTTATGTGTGTAAAGTAGGAAGGAAAATTGTTTGGAATATTTTAATAGCACTCCACTTTGCCCGACAGCTTTTGTAGGGCAGGGATAACTCAAAAGTAAACTATTTCTGGTTTTGATATCTACAGTTCATACAATGTACTCTCTCTATCTGGCATTCTCTGAAGTGATTTCAGGGGCATATGATGCAGTAAGTGGATGCTTACACACAGAGGTATTTTGTAATGTTCTGATGCAAACAGATTCTTGTTCAAACCAAGTTTGTGTTTGTCTTGATTTATCTACATAAGATACTTAATGCACAGTAGCTTAATAATTTCAACCACCCACCCCCAGGAAAAGCACCATGCTCAGCAACCACCCCTCAACCACCCACCCCCAGCACTATGTTCACCGTGGACAGTTCACAGAAAAAACATTTTATTGCCCTCACACAAAAGTTACTTCTCCCGTCCCAACAACAGAGCTCCTCTACCACCCACATCCACTCCTACCCAGCACCAATAAAACACTCTTTTCCCCATGTAAATCATTTAAAAAGTTGCATATGATCTCTCCTTGGGTGGGATGAGGGGCCACAAGAGTGGAGCCCAGGGACAGGGACAGCCTCTGGTCATCCCCCCCTGAGTTATGCATGCTATGGCAAGGCCAGAAAGTGGGGGGACTAACCAGTGCCAGGACCGGGAAACTTTATGCTTGTCTGTGGAGCTTGGGACTTGCTTGGAGGTGTCATGCTTCCAGAGGCAGCTCCCAGATAGCCCTAGCTGGGTGGAGATTTCCCCATACAGCCAGGGGCTGGCTGACAGCTCCCCCAAGACACAGAAATCCCCTCCCAGCCAGAGGGTGGATGCTAGCTGCCCCAGGAGCAGATCAGCTCCAGGTCAGACCCCTACTGGGTGTGGAGGCCCTTCTGGGCATGGGGTCAGGAGAATTCTTCAGTGGCAGCTATCTCCTGGCCCTGTCCACATCAGAACACCTCTCAATGTATGTGGGAGGAGACAGCTGCTACTGCAACCAGCAAAGCCCTCTTGGCCCCGAGTTAATGAGGGCAGGACCCATTGGCTCTGCCAGCCCCTGAGGTAGCACCCCTGGGGAATATGGTGCTCTCCCTGGCTGCTGCAGGGGGGGCAGAGCAGGGTAGGAGCAGCCCTGTCTGGGCTGCTCCCATTAGGAACAGATTTTTTCTGAACAGAAAGCATATGCAGGCATAGTCCCAGGGAAGGCTACTTATTGCCTAGGCAGCAGCCTTCCTTGCTGCCTTCCCTCTTAACAGCTACTCTCTGTTTACCTGTCTGGGCTCTAGCAGATGCAGTTTCTCTTCTTAAAGCTACAGGAGATATAATCTCCCTGTTACATTTAACATCTTCCTGAAATTTATTCTAACAGAAAGAATTGTATCTTCACGATATGATATGGCTGTATCACTTGTTGTCCCCCGCAAAAAAACAGAATGGCACTGTTTATTAAATGATTCTGATGTTTCTGCATGACAAACACCCAGTTTTTTCTCATTATTTTTAGTGCTGCTTTACCACTTTACCTCTTCTAAGACAACCAGGAATATATTCTGAAACAGTTCTGAATTGTGATTCAAATGTCCATGTCCCCCCTACCCCCTCCAGAAATACTCATAAATAACTCATAAATGGTTTCAGCCTTATGAAACAGCCCTTTTCAAGCACCAAATGTCTATGTCTCCTGTTGTGACTTTGTTATTCACATGCAATTCATGTAATCAAGTTGCAATCACTTCTACCTCTGCAATAATACTAAATACCCCTTGATTCAAGATGAGGTGTAATATGGAATTACCCATGGTGGCTGAATATGGGATTATTCATAATGGACCATTTTTCTTTTAGGAATAGTATTTATAAATTCAGGATTTGTTTTACTGTTAGAAACGTAAGCCTTCCAGTACAGAATATGAACTTCAAATCCACAGTGACAATTCAGGATGGGGTTTTTTGTTTGCTTTTTAGTGCATTTGTTTGTTTTTCTCACAAGATATTGATGGATTCTTCTACACATCTAGTTCTCTGTGGGTGTGTCTACATGTGGCCCACTGCACTGTCATTTAGTACTTGCTTTAGAAAGTACTAAGTGACAGTGCAGTAACATTCATTATTGCACTGTCCTGGTGGTGCACAGTTATTTTATCAGCTATGCCACTGTAGTGATGCGCTATAGTGAGGCAGCTCTTCACTACAGTGCCATAGCATTGGGATCATGGTTTGTGCCTGCTGATGCTACAATACCATAGCGATGAGATATGTCACCATAGTGCATTGCTACAGTGATGTAACATCATGTGTAGATGCACCCTGTCATTCATAGATTACCAACTAATATCCATTTTATGTTATAGCTTTCAAACTGATCCATAAGCATTTAATGCCATTTGCCTTAGACGTCATCAACACAGAAAAAAAGGATGTTGTTTTTTATTTAAATAGAATGAGAATTTCTGCAAACTTGCATTTGTCCACTCACTCCTTCCTAAATAGTTTTTATGTGATTTAAGTATTTTAGTCATGTGATTCTTCCTAACAGATTTCAGTTAATGCTGATTCAGTTTAATTTATGGTCATAAACACGCAATTACAATTCCTTTTGTTTATTAAACAGACTTCTAGCTCTAGTTAACAGACAATTTAAATAATTTCTCTTTTTCTTGTCTCACAGGACCTTGATATTTTTTTTTTTTGGTCATCTTGATAGTACTACAATAGCACTTATTTATTTGTCCTTTTAAATTTTGTCTTTTTGTTTTAAAACAACATTGATTAATCTGTCCCCTAAGAAGACTGATTCACCTTATAATAAGAAGGGGATATCCAGATTTTATATCTGATTGTTTCCATGGAAAGGGGCCCCATATTGCACAAAGCCAACAGTCTTCTTCTTTATATGTCTGACCTACCCCAGAGTTAACTTCCCAAATGTCCTGCATTCTGTCTGTCTTCATTCACAGGACAGGAAATACCTCAAAAGAGGTCATTTCAATATTCCTTTCCTCTGGAATATTTCTGATTTCTCTGAACTATTGTAGGGCACATAAAGCAATGCTCTTAATCTCAATTTACATTATTACTAGTGGATCATCAGTTGCCCATGAGTTTCAGAATTGTATCCAATCTCAAGTTATATTTTGGATCTATGATTCAGAAAGAACATACTCTTAAAGACCAACAAAGCCAAATTTCCATGAATATTTCCATTTTTATGCAATTGCATTCAGATTCCAAATTATACATTATATGGTTGGAAAAATGTGGATTTGGGGTTACTTTTTTAACCAAAAAATGAGCTGTTTTTAATTTTTAAATCAGAGAAAACCAGGATCCCTATTCATGATACTCCTGAAAGGGCATGTTTACGCATTACCATATAGGGACAGTATGGTGCTTTTGGAAGTACTAAAGCATGGTGCAGTACAGGCGATTACTGAACCATGTAGGCAGTGCTTGCTTAAATTTCCCCTAAATTTAAGCATGCTGTAACCAGGGAGCTCACTGATACAGTGACATAGCTGGTGATCACATGTAGACCTGCATGATTGCTATGTTGCCCTAGTGTGCTGTACATTGATGTAGTGCATGCTACATCACTATAGGGTGATGTGTAGATGTGCCCAATCAGTATTAGGAACTCACAGAGATGTCTTGTTGGGCTGCTTTGGTTTTTAGGAACCTCTCTGAAAACCAAATCATTACTAAATCTGACTTCTTCATTTTACAGACAGATGACTGAAGATAAATAAACCAACATTTTATGAAATAAGAAGGGGAAATAAGATCAATGATAACTTGACTTTCTCAACCACATATGTTTCAGAGGATAAAATGGTTTTCAGCTATGTTTCAAGTCAATAGTAGAAAAGGAAAGCAGAAGACAGGCATAAAAATAAGCACTAGTTCTTATTCAGCCAGCATACAAAAACATTAAACAAGTAAGGGAAAAAAATGTGATGTCATTTATTCTCTCTCAATCATATTCTTGTGGAAAACATGTGTTTTAAAGCATTGTAAATGTATTTTTCTCCGCTAGTATTAGAAAAAAGTCAACTGTTTATCCATAACTTTTGCAGAATTTGTGTAAAAGTGACATTCCAGCTCCTGAATATATATTACAGTTGATTTCTCTTCTTCATGAAATTGGAAAGTAACAGTAATACCACATGCATCTATTTTACCTTTTTTCTCCTTCACTTCTAACATTATGTTATTTTTTCATACATGATTAAAACAAAATTACTAATACTTTGTGAAGAAGCAGTAACAAAGGAGTACTTCGTGCTCTTAGAACCCAGAACAAAAACCACCATCATCATCAACAAATACAATTTATAAAGGGGTACAACCCAACCCCTCTTTGTGGAAGAAATTTAAATCAGACCAAAAGGACCCTAGCATGCACCCAAGATTTTTATAACTTTTATATTAAAATGATAGCACATTGTTTCTCGATATAACACAGAGGCAGTTTGACATGGTATGTTAATTGGCATTTCAGCAGGCACATCTACAAGTGTAATTAATGTGCGTAAATAAACTCTATAGCTTATTGCTCTGGATTTTTTTGCTCCTCGGGGTGCCATTTGAACATGCACCCAGGAGCATATTGCTCCAAAGTTTATCCCTGCACACAACATGGGGTGTGTCTACATGTGCTCTAGGGGTGGGGGAGGTGTTTTAATTAGAGTGGCTCAAGCACTGGTCTAATTAAAGCACCCACATTGTCTCGTGTATTCAGTATCCCACGCTTCAAAATGGTGTTGAGGATGCTGAATACAAGAGACACAGATGCTGCTGGAGCACGCTAATTAGTACACTCCAGCAGACTCAATCAAGTCTGCTTCAACATGCTGTAATTACAGTACATCAAAGCAGCATGTTTACACATTTATAGGCACCAGTGGAACCCAGTCAGAGCAGCCTGAGCTCGCGGGGAACCTGGGGGGTTAGCCTATCAACCAAGGGCTGCTCTGACCAGCAGGGATTCTGGTTTTATCTGATTTTTTTTTAAAATCCCCAATTTTCAGTTTAAAAAAAAGTAATCCCAAATTTACATTTTTTTCATGATTTAAATGAAACACCACTATTACATAGATATACAGATATAGTGGTGTTTCATTATAATCATGGAAAAATCTGGATGTGGAGTTACTTTTTCTAAACCAAAAATTGGGGATTTTTAAAATCAGAAAAAACAACAGATCCCTGCTGACTAGGCTCCACATGCTCTGAAGCAGCTGACATTGGGCATGAGGGTGCTTCCACAAGGGGGCTGCTGTCAGCTAGCTAGCTCTGTACTGAAGCTCCTTGTGCTACACCCTGCCAGGGCACCATCTACACATGCACTACTGCACACACGAATACTCTGCAACAGGGTATTTTATTTGTTCTGTGTCAGAGTTTATTAACTTCTGTGGAGTTTATTAGTTTTGTGCACCAAAATAGGGGTGCACATGTACATGCTGAAACATTTAGGCTAGGGGCAGACATTCAAAAGGTGTGAGTCTGAAATGATTCAATCTTTGTGGGTTAGTCTAACCTTGCTAGGATAAATCAGTTTTTAACCCAGACAGGCATCCCAGAAATGCAGGAACATGCCTGCAGTGGCTCAGGCTAGAAGCCGTGGAGAGGTAAGCAGCCTGTACTTTGCTTCCACAGGGCACAGCTGAGGCGAGGTGTGGTCAGGCCCTGGCAGGATGCTCTGATTATCCTCCCCCCCCCGCCACCCCAGTTGAGCTCCCTGGCATGGAATGTTTATCAACACTAACTCATTGTTTATCAACCATTAAGAAAACAAGCCTCTCTCCATTAACTAATGGAGCTCCTCTTAAACAGGTCTTCCAAGGAAGAACATTAAGTGACCTGTTGATTAGCTCCAAAAAGCCTCTGTCCTCTCACACAGAATGGTTGTAGCCAGCATGTGGTCTGCTAGCTAATGCTGAGGTGTCTACATAAAGCAGAAGGGAAGGGGAATAATCCCTGTTTAGTAGGGAGAAGCCAAGCAGATGCTCTGTGCCTGAAAGTTTGTTCTGAGCTCCAGCCAGGGAGCAGAGGAAAGGGGTCAGCCTTGCAGTGGAGCAGAGAGCCCCACCCAGTCCAGAGAGCAGTCTGGGATATTGGGAGTCTCTGGTTTATTTGAAACCAGTGAGGGGTCGGGACAGACATTGCATAAACCATTTTGAGCCAAATTAATTAAGTCTGATACTACATTCATTCAGGTTTATCTCAAACCAGTTTCAGCCATTTTCAAACTGGTTTATGTGCACTGACCATCTGTTCTGTTACAGGTTTAAAGCAGTCTCTGATCAAATAAACCAGTCTGTGTGTAATTTCTGTCCTTAGCTTTAGTGCACAGTTAATTCATCAACTGTGCAATAAACATCTCCTGTAGATGCACCCAGTGTCTGATGGGTACTGACTAAGAAAGGTTCTTTCCTCCTAACTCTAATACTCAATAGCTGTCTGGGAAATAATCTATTTTATTGTGATGACACAAGACATAAAGATATCAGCAAAAATCTATATTTGATAAAAGTCAGAGGTTTTTTTTTTCTTATTAAATTCTATACCTCAAGTTACATGAATAAACAAAACAAAAAACAAAAACAAACAAGAGAAAAAAACAAGAAGAAAACCTAAAGGGGAAAATATATCAGAAGATCATAATAATGTAATGTTTATATAATCAGTGCCTGAGATTAAGCAGTGATTCAACCAAATAACATATTCAGTGAGGTCATAGGGCAAGTTCTTTAGTCCTATAGTTCTTTGAGCAACAAATTGGGTAGTAGAAAAATGGAGAATTATGTTCTCTTCACTTCCTTGATGTTTTCAGATATAGAAATGATAGCAAATGATATCACCTAGTGTTCAAGGGGAAAGCTCAGAGTTATCAATAATGTGCAATAGTTTGAGAGAATCAGAATAGTGGAAAGAATAATATAAACCATTTATAATAACTATTATAAATACGTAAAGTATAAGACCTCATTTGTTTTCTATAAGGAGTAAATCACCTGGATTTTGGAAGGAATCAAATTATATACAGGTGGAATTTAGTGAATGTTTTATCTGAAAAAATCCAAGAAGTAAAAGTATTTTGTTTTAACTTGATTTAAAACTAATACTTTTCTTTCAAAGATGGCTGATATTTTTCAGGGATAAAAGATTTTAGATAACCTGAGAATGAAAGGAAATGTTTTATTTCAACATTTACATTGAGGTCAGATAGAATATTTGGTGGTCAAATTGAATTTATTTTTTTCTTATTTGCCATTAAAGTAAATATTCATTACTTAATGTGGGCATCTACATGTTCATTAATGTGCAGTGGTTACTTCACATTTAATTTAGTACTTCTATAATCAAATACTAAATAAATGCACAGTAACTGGAGTACTGTGTAGTAGGTCCAGCAAACACCCTTTTTGTGAAGCTACTGCACAGTAGCCTAAAAATACTGAGCAGTAGTGTATTAGCACTGTTTATCCTGTGATGTGCTATTGCATGGTATTATTAGGTTACTGCACAGTTAGCATCTCATGTAAATGAACCCAATAAACACTTATTCTAAGTATCCTAAGAAAAAGAATAGTGACAACAAACCCCTACCTTCTCTGAACTGTTTATGGACAAAATGAAAATATGAATAAACCATCAAAAGCTAAACCAAGCAGATGTTTAGCACCTTTACATTTTGAGTTAAAGAGTTCACATGATAATAACATGAGGAGGGGGAAATAGTTCAATTCCTCTGTGGGATGTAACTGTCCTCTCCAGTTATCTATATGGAGGCTGAGTACTAAAGTTGCCTTGACATTTGTGTTTGTATAGTGTCTTGTTGCCAAAATTGAAATAGATAAGACATTCATTGACTAAGTATTACTTTTTATTATATTTCATCTTTTGAAAACTGACAGCTCTGTACTTGACCTCCAGTAGATTTACTTCATAAAGATGATATTATTTTGGGATATGGAGTTATATATTTTAGCACCACTAAGGTTGGAGCAAAATATTTTATATTGGTGTATTGGTAAGTTTAAAATAAACTCTACTATATGTGACAATGTCAATTTTGATTAAGGCTACAGTTGCTTCACCACTTCCGGATGTAAAAATCATTTTAAAATAATTCCCAAATGTTCGATCCAATTTTTATGCATGTGTGTAAAGTTCTCTCTGATGACTATTTACATCATCTTGTCTGTAGAGTCTAAAACTAAGCTGGACCATATGGATTTTTGGTGTATCACATACTGTACCCCTTAAGTTAATGTTAAAGAATTTTAATGGACTCTAACATATTTCATGAAATTAAAAAACAAACCTGAACACTAGATTGGGTAAATTGGGTAATCCCCACATATCTTCTATAGTTCACTGAAAGAAACTCTGAGTTAGTTCTTGTGTTAGTAATTCTGTACATAGTGGTCACATCTACACAAGATACTGACTGTGCAGTAGCCTGTTACTACTGCACAGTAGTGTCACATGGCATGAAGCATTATGTGATGCTACTGCAGAGTAGTAATGAGCTACTGTCAGTCAGCACCACAGTAACTCTAGCTACTGCAGTCATTTAGTACCTGTGTATGCAACTCCTAAATGATCATGCAGGAGGGCTATGCAAAGCTTTGAGTGCTGATTTGATTCAGAGGAGATTTGGCCTGATTCAGTGGCTGAATCTCCTGAATCTGAATCAGGAGACCAATAACAAGGTCTGAATTGATTCAAAGTTCTCCAAATCAATTTGGAAAAGATTCAGAGAGCTTCAGAGATCTTCAGAGATTCAGGTGATGGACCCAAACTCTGTGCTAGTAAGCAGCGGGTGAGGAGGGCTGAAGACGGGGGGGAGGGGGCCATGGGGGGAGGGACTGCAAGACTTCATCCTCTGCCTGCTCCCCCAGCCCATCTGAGTGCCCCCGACCTCTGGCCACTCTCCCAGCCCCATCAATGGCTGCCCTGCCTGGCCCCAGCATCCTGGCTCTTAAAAAAAAAAAGCCCCATACTCACCAGCTGCTGCAGCAGCTGTCGGGGATTCTGATGGCTCATGGCAGAGCTCCCCATGCAGCACAGGGCAGTGGGGGGCAAGAGAGATGCCCCCCTGTCTTGCAGCAGCTGGTGAGTGTGGGGCTTATTTTTTTAAAGTGCTGGAACACCAGGGCCGGGTGAGGCAGCCATCAATGGAGCTAGGAGAGCTGGTGGGGGATTCAGTCAAATCGATTCAGGACAATAATTCAAATCACTGAATCAAATCACTGTCCTCCAACTCAGTCATATCCAAATCCACAGCAAATACTAGCTCTAGCTAATAATGAATATTTTGCTTCTGTATTCTTGAACACAGATCAGGAAAAAAACTCTCACCTGAATCATAGACATGCACAAAAGGGAAACCTTAGTGAGGGGACATTCGAAGGGGCTAGATGTGTTTTAGTCAGCAGGTCCAGATGATCTTCATCCAAGGATGCTGAAGGAATTGGCTAATGTCATAGCAAAGCCACTGACATGGCTGTTTGAGTATTCTTGGTGCTGAGGTCAGGTCCCAGGGGACTGGTAAAGGGTCAATGTGGTCCCTATTTTCAAGAAGGGGTGGAAGAATGATCCAAGTAACTGGAGACGAGTTAATCTATGTCTATCCTTGGAAAAACCTTTGAAAAAAATAGTAAAAATCATATTTGTGGGAGTCCAGTAGGTAAAACAATGCTGAAGGCAACCAGCATGGATTCATAAGAGGAAGATACTGCCTGACTAAACTTGGTTTTTTTTATGACCAAGTTACAAAATGCTTAGATGCAGGAATCAGGGTAGATGTTGTTAGGGTGAGAATATTTGGATCTTGGGGAGTACTGGATCTGCATCTGAATAAAGGCAAAGCTGCTAAGCACAAGACAGAATGATATATTAGAAGTAACATTGCAAGATGCTTAAGCAAGCATTTTCCTTACAATGGAGTGGTGCTGTAAGGATATATTCATTGTGTAAGGAGAACAGGATGCAGTCCACCAGCGATCATCAGGAGATAAAGTAGAAGCAAGACCTTGGAGATGAAGGAGTCAGCAACAAACGCCAGGAGAAGCAGGGTTCACGGCCTTGAGCATGCACTCATAGAAAAAGACATGCAAATGATTTAAATGAATAGGCAAATCCATGCTAATGAAGCAAGCAGTAAACAGAGGTGCAGCCTGAGATAGAAGGGAGTATGGGTGGAACAAAGGAGGGACAAAGATGGAGTAAATGTTAATGAGCAAGAACAAAGGTGTATAATTGTGGAAAAAAACGAATGTTCACTGTGGCTCCCTGGTTATTTTGGGAGCTAGTCTGAAGCTATCTCCATTCCGAATAAAGCTCTTAGCTAGCAATGTGTTCTGGTGTTTGTTCCCTGCTTGCTCCCTGAGCAACTGGATCCATGAGCAATTGAATTGTTGTCTGCCTAGTTACTGGGCACCACATAAGGTTGGGGTCTAACAGATGTGATCTATTTGGATTTTAAGAAAGCTTTTGGTATGCGTTCCCATCCTATTCTCAAAGACAAACTGAGTGGCTGTGACACAGATGATTACACGATCAGGTGGGTGGCAAATTGGTTTAGGGGTTGCAACCAGAGAGTGGTGTTGGATAGGTTGGTATTGACTCAGAAAGATGTGGGCAGTGGAGTCCCACAAGGACAGGTCCATGGACCTGTGCTGTTCAATGTCTTCATTAGTGATTTGGATGAGGGCATGGAAAGCACTCTGTCCAAATTCACAGATGATACCAAATTATGGGGTAAAGTTAACACACTAGAGGGTAGGGGATGGATCCAGGCAGATATCGACAGGTTGGAAAATGGGTGGAACAGAATAGGATGCAGTTCATCAAGGACAATTAAAAAGTGCTGTACCAGGGGAGAAAGAATCACCAGCACATTTACAGGCTTGGGGAGGACCTTCTCAGTAGCACAGCAGTGAAAATGGATTTCAGAGTCATTGCTGACACCAAGATGAACATAAGATTTCAATGTGATGAAGTAAAGATAACCACACTTCATCATGCATTAGCAAGTGCATAACAAATAGGTCCAGGAAAGTGATACTTCCCCTCTATGTGGCATAGGTCAGCCTGCAGGTCGGATACTATGTCCAGTTTTGAGCACCGCACTTCAGGATGGATGTAGACAACCTCGAGAGGGTTCAGAGGAGGGCCAATCATATGGTTCGGGGCCTGCAAGCAAAGCCCTACAAGGAGAAATTGAGGGCCTGGATCTCCTCATCCTCCACAAGAGAAGGCTGAGAAGTGATCTTGTAATGACCAACAAATTCGTTGGAGGGAGGTGAGGTGGGCAGCAAGGAATAGCAGATTCTCTGTTTACCAGGGCACCCCTTGGAGTAACTAGAAACAACAGCCACAAACTAACAAAGAACAAATTTAAGTTGGACATCAGGAAGAACTTATTTCTGGTAAGGGTTGTCAGAATCTGGAATGAGCTTCCAAAGAAGGTCGTGCTCTCCCTTACCCTTAAGAGGAGGCTTCACATGCCCAATCATCTGATCCTGGTGCTCTTTCCTGCCTAGGGCAGGGGCTTGGACTCGATGATCTACTGAGGTCCCTTCCAACCCAAACATCTATGAATCTATGAATCCATGAAAAACTGTTATATCCTATATAACTCCTCATGTAAAATTAGTTCTGATTTAAAACTGATCATCTTATTTCTGAAGCCTTAACTGACCTTTACCAAAACAGCATTAGACTTTTGATTAAGATCTGATATTTCATGACCATCTATGAAGAGAATTTCATGCTGTTTCAGAGGCTGAAAAGCACTCATTGAAATCAAAGTAATAGTCTCTTTACAGCTTTTGCTAACAAAAGTAAAATTGATAATAAAATGATATATAACATAATTACTGTATATAAATTATAGTTATTGGTAAAAGTGTAGATTAAAATTACACATTCTTCCAATGTAAACAAAATTGAGACTGAACATAGTATATAATGATACCAAAAAAAGATCAAATGATATATTTTATATATATATATCAAATATATATAAGATATCATTTATATGTATATACTTTATACAATATTTATATATTTTATGTATAATATATAAATATATTTTACATATATCATATATATATATAAATACATTGATTTATATATAGATATATCGATATATCTATATCTATATATAGATATATAGATGAAATACATATAATGATACCAAAAAGAGATCAAATTAAAGAATATACAATAGTAAAACAAAAGAATAAAAAAGGTGAATTTTATTTAATTTTGGCCCTTATTCTTTGTGTAAGTAATTCAAATGCACATAGAGAATATAGTACAGAATTCAAGTTATTAGAAGAGAGGCTAAATATTTCTTTTTTCATTCATTATCCCAGTACTTAACATTTTTCACCAATGCATAGATCCATTTTCCTCTTATTTAGTAAAAAATGACCAAGATGACAAATAGTTATTTTGGACCTTTTGGACTTTGAATGGGTCACAGCTCAGTCTAGTAGGATGCGTAAAAAACCTTGAGAAAGAGTTGAATATGCCACAGCATTGTTATAGAAAAAAGGAAGAAATCTATGGTAATATACAATACAAAGTCAGAAGAAACTCAGTGCAGCTTACATTTACCTACAAAATTAAATAAACATACACTGAAACTGAAGGAAATAGTCCCAAGATACAACATTTTCAAACTGAAATTGAAAGCTTACAAAAATCAATATCTGAGTTGCTTTACTCAGAACAAAAATGATGATCATGGATCCTGGTTTTCTCTGATAAAAAAAAAATCCCCAATTCTTATATTAAAAAAAAGTAACCCCAAATCCACATTTTTCCATGATTAAAATGAAACACCAGTAATATATGTATATATATATTTGTCTATTAGTGGTGTTTCATTTTAATCATGGAAAAATGTGGATTTTGGATTATTTTTTTAATCCAAAAATTGGGGATATTTTTAAACCAGACAAACCTCGGATCCCATGTTAAGATTAAACCCATTTAGTCTATTCCATTTTCTGAAATCTTATTGACTTATTCAGAGGCATCTTTGTTACTTCATCTATAGTGTTATGAAGTGATGATGTGGACTATTGAGAGAGTGAAGACATCTCTCTCTTCTCTAAAGAGACACTATCGTGTCTTTCTCTTTTCTCTCCCTCTCTTTGAACTGTTAAATAATCTCCTTCCTTTTAAGAATCAAGTCATAATCTTTAACCTTGTGTTCCTATTACTTTTCCCTCCACCTTCTCGTATGTCATCCACCTTCTTCTCTTTCTCTGCTCTCTCTACTTCTGATCACCCTGAAGTCTTTCACTTCATTCTTTGCTCCATTTTGATACTTTCCACACCTCTTCCTTCTACTGAAAAATGCTTTCCACCTTTGTGGTTCATCCTTGTAATCTTTTACCTGGGTGGCATCTCCTCAGTTCATCTCACTTCTGTGACCAGCAGAGCATTATCTATTGCATATTTATTCACTTCCCCTCAGTATTAGCAAATGTTTTTCTAGTCAGGGCTCTTTTACACCTTTATTGAATTCTATTCCTACCATGACTGACATTTATTTTCAATATGAGATTCCTTTTATTGCTTCTACCCACACTTTTGTCACTCTCTACAGAATATCAATGAGATCCAGCTCAATCTCTATCATCTATCTTATCTTCATGTGACAGAAAGAAAATCAGTATCATTATAAACTATATAAATATGTAAACACAAGCTTGAGTTAACCACTAAATGATGATTCAGCATCAAAAGAATTAGGATATCTGGCATTGCATTGAGCAAGATCCTTTTCAAACTTTATTTACAGGTTAGTAAAAACTTTTGTGCAAATAACAACTAAAAAACCTGTATAACATATCCTTCAGTAAACATATTTTCATTATAATGATTCATAAATTAGAAATGTTAATACAAAGTTAAATACTGAAAATTGAATTATTATATTGATGCAGAAACCTAGATTACCCTAAAGTGACATGGTATAAAGGACCTCTTGAGATCAGTGGTAATCAGGCACCCATACAAAGATTATGCAGCTATAACCAATGACACATTATCTTCTCAGTATGTTGTCACAGCACATTTATAATTTACACAATATTCACACTTTTAAACTATCACAAATAGGAATCATTAAAAGACACTTTTAAAGAAACCCTTGATTTGTAATCAACAAGCCATATACTGTTTCCAAAATCTTTCTATACATAATATCTTAAATATTTCTTTCCCTTTCCCTTTCACACTCCATCCCATACACATAAGCAGCTAACAAACCTGGCAAACAGGCAAATTTGGGGACAGGTTGTGACTGGATACTGTATAGTTTCACAAACAGCAAATGGATACATAAATACTTTTCTAATCTGTAGTGCTCTTCACACCAGTTGTTCCCTGTGACCCCCAATACAAAAGTGGCATTTCTCTTGAGGCATCTCATGCCTTCCTGAGTTTTATAGAGGATAATGGTAGAACAAGTCTGCCTTTTTCTTAGGTTACCTAATGTTGGCTGGCTAATAGAACATTTGAAGACTTTATCTCTGAAGTGATGCTCTCTCTTTTATCAAAGAATGTAGAACACCCGTTTTTCCCTCACCCCCCTGATTAAGACATTTAACATTCCTATCTCTGACCTTTGTTTTTCTAATTGCTAGTTTCATTACACTGGGTAAGGATAACTACAGACTTAAGTTAGAAGTAATCATATCTGATAAATATTTTAAAATAACATGATAATGAATTATAATACAGTTAATGAAAGCTTTAATGGAACTTCTGGTCACACTATTTGAATGAAAAAAAGCAATTAAATAGAAGATCATGGATTTAGTTGATTTTTCTATTAGAAGAAAAATGTTTCATTTTGTGAAAGAATTTTAATACTACATAAATCAAATTATATATGTCAATTTTACTAAATATGTATATGTATCTTTTTTCAGACCAGTGACAGTGTTCCTGATAAGCAGGGATACTGGATTTCTCTGATTAAAAAAAAATTCCCCGATTTCCAGATTTAAAAAGTAATGCAAACCCACATTTTTTCCATGATCTAAATGAAACACTACTACTACTACTACTACTACTACTACACACACACACACACACACACACACACACACACACACACACACACACACACACATAATATTAGTGGTGTTTCATTTTAATCATGAAAAAATGTAAATTCTGCCTTACCGTTTTTAATCCAAAAGTTGGGGATTTTTTTTTTTTAATCAGAGAAAACCAGGATCCCTGTTGATAACGGAAAATAGTCAAAACATATGATGAAACAGAGTCTCTCTCCTTCTGTCTCTCTCTGAGTCAAAACTCCCACTACCTTCAAGTGCTCTAGGATTTTATCTGTAGGCTCAAATTGTAGGACTTTGTGTATTTATTTATATTCCAAGAAACTTTGTGGTAACTTCCAAGAACACTAACACAATAATAAAAGAAAAAGGAAAATGTATTGCATTTGTGAATATAATTTGTGATAATAAAGATTTCCCTTTTAACTCACACTTTGTTAACGTGAATCATTGAGTTTTATACCCTGTTCTATTTCCAGTTTGGGGTTTTTTTTAGTGGTCATAGCAAACAGTAGATTCCAATTATTTCTCTTCTATCAATGGCCATTTTCTATTCCTATTTGGATTTTTAATTTGCCCCAATCTTTTTATTTTATTTTAATCTTCAACTGATTTACTTACAAAATTAGAAACATCATTAAGTACATAGAAAAATTGTCTTAAAAATATGGGAACTTTTTACCTTATAAAAGGTAATTTTGTAGGGGGTCAGGAATAGCATGGTACAAAAATAATAAAGGGGATGGGGAAAGCTATCTAAAGACTTGCTATTCACCATTTTGAATACTATGGGTTAGCTTCAAACATTCTCAGTAAGTGTCTAATTGGAAATTAGTCAGGAATTATATGCATAAATCCTAAAAAGCAATTTAAATTTACCTGGCATAGAAATGTTACAAAGTCATTATGTACTTCCATTTGGGATTTAAGGGGCCCTTGTGTGGCCCCAATTATGTACATTCCCTTGGACAAAATTGAGTTTTAGCACACATCAGTTGCTAGTGCATATATTAGCTCTGGAGTGATTCAAACTGGCTCTACAATCCAGCTGAGATCCACCTAAATCCACAGTCATGGCATTAATTAGAGAAAAATCATGACTTACTTCATAGTCTTCAATACTGCTTGAAAATAGCAGTGGTACTTTAAACCAATAAACTAGAAGAAAGATGCAAGTGATGATGACTGAGGTTTAGACCTCTGGTTTGAACTCACTTCCCAGGAGAGTGTTCCATAGAATTAAATTATAGAATAAGCTCAGTTTCTTCCTGTTTATTATGCATTTTCCATTACATTGCTGATTAATGATAAAATGAATCTGGTAGCAGGTACTAGAGACAAGGATTCACTCCTCCCAGGGGATTGCCTTAATTACGAGGGCACAAAGACTGAATGCCTCTTGTCATTTCCTGATGTCTCTATGAAACATGTTTAAGGAACAAATTAGAGATTGCAGCATAAGTTTATCTATCCTGTATTTATCCTCCACATATTAAAAATAACCTCTGTGTGTTATTGTTATACATGTGTAACTAAAATAATAGAAAACCTAGGTTATCTTGTGCAAAGATAGGTTTATGAAGCCAGATTCTATTTATTTGATGAGATTAATAGAAAAATACTTACTAAATACTTGATCATTATTGAAGAGATGTAGGGGGTACATGAGGGTGCACATGCACCACCTGATTCTGGCAATGCACTCCCTATGAAAAGGCACCACTGACACTGTCAGCAGTGTCTGTGGGCAATCACTGTTCACCAACCCACTCTCACTCCAACACCACTGGTGGCATCTGTGGGCAGTCCATGATTGCCACTGGCCACTGCCTATGCTGCCAGCAGCATCTGCAGGTGGTTGCCGACCACTGGTTGGAGTGCCCCCCACCTCCCCACTGCTGACAGTGCTGCTGCTGCCTGTGGAAGCTCTCCACTTACCAGTGCCATGCTCGCACCACCAACAGTGCCACTGCTAGCCTCTGGGGGCATGTGGTGTTCCTGTTGACCACAGTAACACAAAACAATGTGAACCAATTACTATAAGGCATGGGTTGTCAAAGGGAGGTATGCATACCCCCATGGGCACTTGAGAAGGTCCTAGGGGATACACATGGGTGGGAGGGGATGGAGATCTACCACCCACCACCCAATGCCACCACCTCCCAGAAGCAGAACCGAGGGGGGGGGAAGGGCAGCAGTGCCTCTCTGCAGTCTGCACAGGTGCTGCCCAGCAGCTGCCTAGCCAACCAACAAGAAATTGGTTTTTAGATATATATAGGGAGTAAAAGGAAGGCCCAGGGAGGAATAGGACCCCTGCTAAATGGGCAGAAACAATTGGTGATGGTTAAAGGAGACAAGGCTGAACTCCTCAATGCGTTATTTACCTCAGTTTTCCTAAGCGAGGGGCACAACAAGTCTTTCACTGGGGTTGTAGAGAGGCAGCAGCAGGCACCAGACTACCATGCATAGACCCTGAGATGGTGCAGAGTCACTTGGAAGAACTGGATGCCTTTAAGTCGGCAGGCCCAGATGAGCTCCATCTGAGGGTGCTGAAGGCACTGGCTGACATCATTGCAGAGCCACTGGCGGGAATATTTGAATGCTCGTGGCACACAGACAAAGTTCCAGAGGACTGGAAAAGGGCCAATGTGGTCCCCATTTTCAAGAAGGGGAGGAAGGAGGACCCGGGCAACTATAGGTCCATCAGTCTCACCTCCATCCTTGGCAAAATCTTTGAAAAAATTATCAAGGCTCACATTTGGAAGAGCACAGCAGGACAAATTATGCTGAGGGGAAACCAGCATGGCTTAGTAGCAGGCAGATCATGCCTGACTAATCTAGTCTCTTTTTATAACCTGGTTATGAAATGCCTGGACACAGAAGGAGGGGTGGATGTCATATACTTAGACTTCAGGAAGGCCTTTGATTCACTATCCCACCCCATGCTGGTGAACAAGTTAAGAGGCTGTGACTTGGATGACTACACAGTCCGGTGGGTGGCAAATTGGCTGGTAGGTCACACCCAGAGAGTTGTGGTGGATGGGTCGGTTTCGACCTGGAAGGATGTGGGCAGTGGGGTCCCGCAAGGCTTGGTCCTTGGACCGATACTGTTTAATATCTTCATCAGTGACTTGGATGAGGGAGTGAAATGTACTCTGTCTAAGTTTGCAGATGACATAAAGCTATGGGGAGAAGTGGACACGCTGGAGGGCAGGGAACAGCTGCAAGAAGACATGGACAGGTTGGAAAAGTGGGCAGAAAACAACAGAATGCAGTTCAACAAGGAGAAAGGCAAAGTTCTGCACCTAGGGAGGAAAAATGTCCAGCACACCTACAGCCTAGGGAAAGACCTGCTGGGTGGCATGGAAGTGGAAAGGGATCTTGGAGTCCTAGTGGACTCCAAGATGAACATGAGTTGGCAGTGTGACGAAGCCATCAGAAAAGCC
>JAGPOW010003316.1:119061373-119105419 GCA_030014935.1 Caiman crocodilus
AAAGGGATCTTGGAGTCCTAGTGGACTCCAAGATGAACATGAGTTGGCAGTGTGACGAAGCCATCAGAAAAGCCAATGGCACTTTATCGTGCATCAGCAAATGCATGATGAATAGATCCAAGGAGGTGATACTTCCCCTCTATCGGGCGCTGGTCAGACCGCAGTTGGAGTACTATGTGCAATTCTGGGCTCCACACTTCAAGAGGGATGCGGATAACCTGGAGAGGATCCAGAGAAGGGCCACTCATATGGTTAAGGACCTGCAGACCAAGCCCTACGAGGAGAGACTAGAGAAACTGGACCTTTTCAGCCTCTGCAAGAGAAGGCTGAGAGGTGACCTTGTGGCTGCCTATAAGTTCATCATGGGGGCACAGAAGGGAATTGGTGAATTTTTATTCACTAAGGCGCCCCTGGGGTTACAAGAAATAATGGCCACAAGCTAGCAGAGAGCAGATTTAGATTGGACATCAGGAAGAACTTCTTCACAGTTAGAGTGGCTAGAGTCTGGAACAGGCTCCCAAGGGAGGTGGTGCTCTCCCCTACCCTGAGGGTCTTCAAGAGGAGGTTAGATAAGCATTTAGCTGGGGTCATCTAGACCCAGCACTTTTTTCTGCCTATGCAGGGGGTCAGACTCGATGATCTATTGAGGTCCCTTCTGACCCTAACATCTATGAATATATGAATCTATGAACTGGGGGAGGGGGGCAGGATGAAGCTTGCATGTGGCAGCCGCTGCCACCACCACCAACCAAATCTCAAGACCACTGTTCCATGTCTGGCCATGTGCCACCTCTGCCTCCCTGCTCCAGATCTGGCCATGCACTACCCTTTCCTCCCCACACTCCACATCCAACTGCCAGGGGTACACTTATTAAAAAAAGTTTGAAAACCTCTGCTGTAAGGAATGGCACTTCTAGTGGCACTTATGGTAGGGAAATCAAATCCCAACCTATTTTGAACAAAACTGAAGAATTTAAGAATAATAATAAAGTATAATCTCAGAGGAAAAGAAAATAATATGTTACTGAATTCTACCATGACTCTTGTATCATATAAAAATATAATTTCTACCAAAGCTTTTGTAAAAAAAAAAAATAATAAAAATCCCCACTGTGCCTAATTAACTTTCTTTTTTAATTTTTGCTGTTCGAGGACTGGAAAAGTGCTTTTAATAGTAAGTTTCAGCTTTGTGGAAAAAGTAATTTCAGTGAGACAGACCTGATGGGAATAAGGATGTTATATCTATTTGTTTATATCAGTGTAAATTTGTGTAACATGGAGACAGCTATGGGTTTAATTCTCTTCTTTCTTGGCCTGTTTTGTTATCTTCTGTGAAATGAGCCTACAGTGTTACCAAACACAAAAGATGGTGTTTTATAATCTGCACATGTTTAATTTTCACAGAGGAGAAAATCAAGGCCATTGACTTAACAAGAGTTACACTTATTTAAAAAAAGAGAATCTGGCCCTTTTGTCTTTGTAACTCCAACAGACCTAATTAATTCAGTCTGTTCTGATGTTTTTGTCAAAAATTAGTGAGCACTGTAAAGTGGTGTTCCACTATGGCAGGTAAAGAAAAAAAACAATATAACATGGCCTTGTTAAAAATAGAACATAAACGGCAAAGCTTCACTGTGATCACCAATCAACGCCCGACCAGGGAAAAAGCCCGCGAAAGCTTTTCTCGCGAGCACAAAAGAACTCCTCACATTAATCCCTAGTATAAAAGAAAGCTCCCGCCCTGAAGGCAAGGAGTAACTCCGGGACCTTGCCACTAGTCGGACGCAGGCTTAATCACCCCGCGTGTCCCATACCTGTAAACCCGATATTTGTGAACCTGCTAATGACAACCCGCCGCTGAAGCATTAGCCCCCCATCCTGCTTGAGCTCCTGCTTTCTTCCTACGGCCTGCAACTCTACAGCCTGTGAGGAGCACGGCCGTGACCTGCCGCTAAACCATCGGCCCCCTCCTGCTTAAACTCCTACTTTCTTCCCTCAGCCGGCAACTCTACAAAACAGCAATCTGTAGAGGAGCGTGGTCACAACCCGCTGCTAGATCTTTCACCTCTCCTTGCTTAAACTACTGCTTCTCCGTTCGGCCAGCCCTTTGCTGGCTGAGTGTCTGTAAGTATATAACCAATAAAAGCCTTTCAATCAATTACCTGTCTCATTCGTAAGTCCCCAAACATCCAAACCCAGTAATACCCCGCGCTAACAGTGTTCTGATTTGAATATGTCAGAGCACATGTAACATTTCCCTATGGATGCATCTACACATTGCACTAAAGCAATGTAGCAACATGCTACAGTGACATAGTAATCACATGTATTTATACATGATAACCACCTAGGTCACCATAGCAGCGCACTTCCCAGGTATAGTGGGCCGCTACAGCGAGGTAGCAGTGAAATTTACCTGTGCATTGCATACACTGTGAAGTAACCACCCATATTGCACCATGCTTTACTATGTCTAAAAGGAAGTACTCAAGCATGGTGCCATAGCAATGTTGCCATATGGTGTAGGCACACCCTATGTTTCTAAGGGGGAAACAGGGGACCTAAACTGAAGCAGGGAGTTTTAAAAACACTACTGCAATTTAAGGCCTTTTAAAGCCCTGTGTCATGCACTCACCCAAATTTACCTGCCTCTCCAGCGGTGGGGAGGGGAGGGCAAGGTGCAGGCAGGTGCAGCAGTCCCTAAGCTATGAAGGGAAGCCAGTGCTTCCCTCCACATCAGTAGCATCCCCTGCAGGTAGCACCTCACAGGCACCCAGCTTGGGCCATCCTGGGGGACACCGCAGCCATGGATGGAAGCACTGGCACCCTGCACGGCTCAGGCAGGCAGGCTCCAGAAGTAAAAAAATTAAAAAAAAAAAAAAATCACCACTTTTTTTTCCTTTGGGTGGAGCCAGCCTTCCCAGACTTCTTCCAGGCTTTCTGCATGGGCTTCCAACAGAGCCCCTGAGGTGCACGGAGCCTGGTGCTTCACATCACAACTGTAGGGCAGCAAGCTGTCTTCACCCCAAGTCATTTAAGGTGCGTTATGCTGCCAAATTTGCTATAGCAATTAGAATTACTGTGCAATATGCTGCTTACACATGCAAATACCAACACCATTAAAGCGGTGCAAAAGAATTTTACCTGCTTTAGAGTGTTGTGCATGCATACCCCTCATTTTGTTTACACATGTTGTAAATGTAGCATTCATGTGAGACTCCAGAAAAGTAAATTTATCCTCTGTTAGTGCTGTCCAAAACATCTGTGTTTTGATCTGGTTTCAGATGACAGTGATTTGTTTCAGTGTTTCAAAGCACTTTTCTGTTTAATTTCATCTGAATCTGTTTTGAACAGGCTGGAAGGGAAGCTTTGCACAACCCTACCCAGCTGGGCAAGGTTTGGGTCTGTGGGATGAAGAGTCTCAGTTGGGAGCAGGATGGAGCTGTGAGTGGCTCAGCTGGGGAAAGGCTGCTGCTCTCTGTGCAGGTGAGGAGAACCCCAACATGGATCTCTGATCCCTGTCATGCCTGGTTCAAGCATTGCAGAGTGGCAAGCAAGATTGCTGGTCCTTGCCACACAACTCAGCTCCACAGGGAGCGGAGATCTGTGCTGGGTATTTCTTCACTGCCACTGTCCACCCTGCACTGCCCCAGTGATGTGTGGCTGTGCAGAGTGAGCAGCAGTGGAAAGGTGACCCTTGCATGGATCTCTGCTCCCTGCGACCCAGGTCACATGGCAGGGACAACCACTGCCCTGCTGCACAATCTGGCTCCTCAGGAGCAAACATGTGGGACAGCACGGGACAGGCAGTGGCAGTGAGGAGACTGTGGTGTGGACCATTTTCCCATCTTTTCCCAGGGGGAATGGGCCCCTGATTTGCATGCCAGGTTTCATCACACTGCAGCTACAGGCTGGGGCCAGCTGCAACCCTGCAGTCTTCGCAGCGCTCGTTGCGGACTGCTCCGAGTGGCTGCTACTGGCCCCAGCCTGCAGCAGCAGACTGCTATAATCCCACATAGAAATTGGAGGCCAGCACCCCATGGGAAGAAATGGGAAAATGATCAGAGAGCTGGGGGAAGCAATCAGAGAACTAGGGAAACAAACCAGGAGCTAGAAGTCAATATCAGAGCAGTCCTTACCCGTTCTTTCACCTGCCTCTTCTTAGTTTTTGTTTCCCTGCAAGCCCATCTCTGAAATTCTAAAATTCTCTGAAATATTTCTGAAATGTTTCAGAGCCTTCCATTTTGATTCAGATTCAGTGTTTTGGATGCTGAAATGTCCTGAAACACCTCCAAAATGAAAGTGCTGCTGAAATCTTACATAACCCTCCTCTCTATTCCTTTTTGTTCCCTTCATCTGATACTGCCTCTAATCTCCTTCCCACTGAAGAAAGGAAGAATGTTGTTCAATAGTGTGACATGAGTCTTTCCAATCTGACTTTTGAAGATGAAAGTACAAGTATACAATGCTGTCTTATGTTTCTGTCTCTTGCCACACATAGATATTCATTGTTAGTAACTTAATCCTCCTTTCCTGGATAGAAGGTGATTTTTTTAATCCATTTAAAAAAAAACCCCAAAACTATGGTATTGGCATCAGGGTTTTGGCTTGTTTGACCACTGGATATTATTCCAAGGAAAGAGATTGCTTGGAAGAGACAGAATCCACCTTTTGAAAAGAGGAAAGAGCATCTTTGCAGAGAGGCTAACCCAGTGAGGAGAACTTTAACCTAGATTCACTGGGACATGGAGACCAAATCCCTGAGGTAAGAAGAAAAGTGGGTGACCTGGAGGAAGCACAAATAGCAGAGAGCAACAGGGGAGGTCTTTTCATTCTACCTAAGAAAGAAAATCACCTAGTTACCTTAGGTTTCTGTAAATGAATTCCTGGAGGCTGGAAAACAAGCAGAAAGAACTGGAAGGTCTTGCACAGTCATGTAAATCTGACATGATTTTGAAGTAACAAATACTTGGTGGGGTAGTTTGCTTGGCAGGAGTACTGTCATGGGTGAGTATAAACTGTTCAAGAAGGACAAGCAAGGGCAGAAGAGGAGGAAGAGTTGAGCTTTATGTAAAAGATTTGTATTATTGCTCAGAGCTCCCATATGAAACTGGTGATAGGCCTGTTGACAGTCTCTAGGTTAGGGTTAGAGGGGAGAGCAACAAGGATGATGTCATGGTGGGTGCTGCTATAGACCAGAGGTTCCGAACCACCAAGCCATAGCCTGGTACTGAGCCATGGTGCATTGGCTGCAGGGTCATGGCATGAGCTTCCCACTTGTAGCCCCACCTGTCCAGGTCTGAGCAGGTTCCAGGGTCATACTGAGTTTCTGGGGTTAAAACTGGGCAGCTAGCTCAGCAGGCCCGGTCCTACTTCTGCCAGGCTACGGTAACAAAAAAGTTTGGGAACCATTGCTATAGACACAAGACCAGGAGGATGAAGTGGATGAGACTTTCTTCAAACATCTAGTAGAAGTTTCCTGATCACAGGTCCTGGTTCTCGTGGGGGACTTCAATCACCCTGACATCTGCTGGACTGCAGTTGTCCTTATTGAACCTCATGAGATTTCTTTTGGTAAAATACTCCAATTTGCTGAGGCCTCTCTGAACCTAAACCTACTCTCCAGTGTATCTACTACTCCCTGCCCATCTTGGTGTCATCTGCAAACTTGCTGATGGTGCACTTCATCCCATCTTCCAGGTCACTGATAAAGATAACAAAACCAGCCCCAGCACTGACCCCTTGGGCATTTCACCTGATGCTGACTACCAACAAGATATCCAGCCACTGATTACCACTTTTTGATCCTGGTGAGCCAGCCAGTTTTCTATCCAACTTATTCTCCATTCATTGAACTAGTACTTCCTTAGCTTTCTGGAGAGAATGTTGTGGGAGATAATATCAGAAACCTTGCTAAATTCCAGGTATATCATGTCCACTGCTCTTCCCACATCCACAGAGCCAGTCATCTCATCATAGAAGGCAATAAGGTTGGTTAGACATGACTTGCCCTTGGTGACTCTATGTAGACTGTTCCTAACCACGAGGGATCCTGTTTTTCTCTGATTAAAAAAAAAATCCCAATTTATAGACTCAGAAAAGCAACCAAAAATCCACATTTTTCCATGTTTAAAATGAAACACCACTACTGTATGTATAAACCTGGGAGTTACAGTGGACAATACTTCAAATGAGCCAACAGTGTGTCCTTGTTGTGAAGAAAGCTAACTGTATACTGGTCTTCTTTAGTAGGAATGTTTCCAGGAGATGGAGAGAAGTTATTATTCCCCTCTAGTCAACACCGGTGAGGCCACATCTGGGGTACAGTGTCCAGTTTCCTCCCTCCTCCCCTCCCACTACAGAAAGGATGTGGACAAGTTGGAGAGATTCCAGTAGATGGAAATGAAAACAGTTAGAGGGCTGGGGCACATGACTTCATAGTATCATAGTTTCATAGTTGGTAGGGTCAGAAGGGACCTGAGCAGATCATCAAGTCCGACCCCTTGACATGGGCAGAAAAGGATGCTGAGATCAAACGACCCCAGCTAGGTGATTATCCAGCCTCCTTCTGAAGACCCCTAGGGTAGGAGCGAGCACCACTTCCCTTGGAAGTTGGTTCCAGATCATAGCCGCCCTGACTCTGAAGTAGTGCTTCTTGGTATTCAGCTTGAACCTCCTCTGTCAACTTATGGCCGTTATTCCTAGTTACTCCGGTAGTGCTGTGAGAACAGGGTCTCTCCCGTTCCCCTTTGGTCTCCATTGGCCAGTTTGTAGATGACCTCAGATCCCCTCTTAGCCTTCTCTTGTGGAGGCTGAACAGGTTCAGGTCCCATAGCCTCTGATCATAGGGCCTGCCTTGCTGCCCCTCGATCATGTGTGTGGCCTTCCTCTGGACCTTCCTGATGCTGGCCACATCCCTTCTGAAGTGCAGCACTGAAAACTGGATGCAGTACTCCAACTGTGGCCTGACCAATATTGAACAGAGTGGGAGGATCACCTCCTTGAACTTGCTTATGATACATTTCTGGATGCAGGACAAAGTGTGGTTAGCCTTCTCGGCTGCATCCCCACATTGGCGGCCCATGTTCATTTTGGAATCAATAATGATTCCAAGATCTTTTTCTGCCTCTATGCTGACAAGAAGGAAGTTCCCCAACCTGTAGGTGTGCTGCTGGTTCTTCCTTTCCAGGTGCAATACCTTGCACTTGTCCATATTGAAACCCATCCTGTTCTCATCCACCCACCCCTGTAACTTATCCACATATAGTTCCAGCATGCCCACTTCTCCCCACATCTTAGTGTCATCCATGAATTTGGAAAAGGTGCTTTTCACCCCCTCATCCAAGTTGCCGATGAAGATGTTGAACAGTGGAGGCACAAGGACTGAGTCCTGGGGGACCCCACTGCCTGCATCCCTCCAGGTCAAAAAAGACCCATCCACCACCACTCTCTTGGTGTGGCCCTCCAGCCAGTTTGTGACCTACCTGACTGTGTAGGTATCGATGCCACAGTCACCTAATTTCTTAATGAGAATGAGATGAGAGACAGTGTTGAAGGCCTTCCTAAAGTCCAGAAAGACTACATCCACCCTGACATCTGTGTTCAAGAATTTTGTGACCTGGTTATAGAAGGCCACCAGGTTTGTCTGACAGGAACTGCTGCAAATGAACTCATGTTGGTTGCCCCTAAGCATGATCCCCACTGCTGGTCCCTCACAGATATGTTCCTCGATAATTTTCTCAAAGAGCTTCCCTAGTACCGAGATAAGACTAATGGGCCTGTAGTTTCTTAGGTCCTCCTTCCTCCCCTGTTTGAAAATGGGGACCACATTGGTCTTTTTGAGTCCTCTGGCACCTTTCCAGAGCACCATGAGTGCTCATAAAGCTGTGCCAGGGTCCCACAATGACCTCTGCTAATTTCCTCAGCACTCTGGGGTGAAGATCATCAGGACCTGCTGATCTGAACATGTCTAGTCCCAACAGAAGTTCCTTGAGTAGGTCCTCACTGACCCTGGGCCTGGTAGTGCCTCCCCTGGGTCTATCAGGTATCCCAGTGGGGGGGATGCCCTGGTCCCCGCTCAAAAAAATGGAGGCAAAGTAATTGTTAAAGAGGTTAGATTTGTCATCTGGTGCACCCCTACAATCCTGAGCAATGGAGGTATAGTCCTCCCTGTTGATGGTCCCTCCCTTCCATTGGGTGTATGCCTCCTTTTTTAGCTTGATGACATTCCTGGATGCTTTTGGTGAAACATGGGGGCTTTTGAGTACTCTTGCCCACTTTGATCCACATTGGGATTGTCACCCTTTGGGCTTGGAAGATTGTCTCCTTAAGGAATGACCACACTACTTGGACTCCCAACTCCCCTCCCCTCCAGGACCACAGTGCATCCCCGACTAGTTTCCTTACTTCCAGTCACCAAATCAGTCATACACACAAACACACACAAACTAACATGACATGTCTGATCTGGCCAGGCTGATCACCCTCATATGCCAAGAATCAGTTCATAAGAGCAACAATAAAATGCAATCAGATACAAGCACACAGGTGAACACAATCCCTCCGCATCCAGCTGAGTGTCCAGCTGACACCCGCATGGGCCAGCATTCAGTTCATAAGGGCACGTCTGAGTCAAACTGGGTCAATCAGAATCAGCCTATACAAGCTGATCCCCTTATGTGTTTCAAACTCAGCACGTCTCAATCTTTGGCCTCTTGATGAGCCGACCCCACAATATTTTTAGGCTTCACAGGGATCTTTAGCTTAGATAAAAGAAGTGTTGCTGCAGAGCATGGGAGGAAAGGGAAGCAGAGAAGGAAAAATATACCCAGTTACTACCAGTTTGATAATAAAAGTTATTTATTGCTAAGCATATGAAATATATAATAGTACTAGTAGCAATAAATATGCAAAAGGAAAACAAACACAAACAATTACAGTACTACCCTGGTTTCACTAAGTATTTGGGGAACCTTAGCTCAAGGTTAACTGATACAGTTCAGGGTCAGAAGTTTACGCCTAGAGTGAAAAGAGAGAGAGTGTGCTGGGATCTCACCAGTCCAAGGTACTCAGGGTGCAAAGCTGACAGGATCAGTCCTTGAAGGGAGATGATTTGTTCTTCCAGCGTCCCAAGAACAACAGGGGCTTCTGTCAGCACAGGAGTTTTTCTTCTTTCTTTCTTTCAAGATGGCTGCTGGCAGATGAAGCCCTTCTGAGCTCCTGCAGCTTGGGTCCCTCTTCTGCATTCCCTGCACTCTGTGGCCCCCTTTTCCTGTCCCCACTCCCCCAAAACACTTGCCTCTCCCCACCCTGTCCCTGGGGACCCCCTCCCCACCCCTACCCCCTGCTTTCTGGTAATTTTTCCCCTAGGCTCTGGCAGCTCCATTTGCATCTGCCTCTCCTCCACCCCTGCCTGGGTTCTCACTGTGATTCCTCCTGCCTCCCTCCCCCAGGGCCCCTTACCTTGATCCCTGCCATCTCCCCGTGCCTTGGGGCTTGCCCTGAGCCCCTGCGAGGTCGCTCTGCCCCCCGCTCAGGCTGAGTTTGGGGTGTTTTGAGCCCCCTCCCAGTCCCAGTCCCTGGCATCAGCCTGAGGCTTTTTTTTCCCCCTCTCCCTCCTGGGAGAGAGTTAACCCTCTCCTGCTGGGATGCCTGCCAGCAGCCAAAGTGCTTGGCTTGGGAATGTCTCAGTGGACCTTCCCCTCAGCCATGGTATGTGCGTGCACGTCCCTCTCCATGTCACAATGGAGAACTGCACCGGCGCTCTGGTGGACCTGCTGGCACGCCGCAGCATCAGGTACGCTTCCTGGGTTAACTCGGTGACCGTCATCTACCTGAGCTCTCCCAACCTGGTGAGGGAGGTGAAAGGGGCGGGGCTGGACGTTTTGGGGGTCCACCACTTGGTCACGCACCTGGAGACCCTGGCGGTGCAGGTGGTGGCCTCCAATGTGCCCCCTCACCTGTCCGACTGGACCCTCACCAATGCACTCAAGCACTACGGAGTCCTCAGTAGCCCCTGGCGCAGGTTGAGCATGGGGAGCAGGGACTGCAAGCTGAGGCACGTCCTGTCCTTCCAGAGGTGGGCATTTATGCTTCTCAGGGGGGACACCCAGAGACTGACTCCCTCCTTGACCTTTATGTCCAGTGAGAGGTCATATGTGGTGTCTTTCTCCCCGGGTGGGAATTTATGCCACCGCTGTGGCAGCAGCTCCCACCTGGCTGCCCAGTGCCCATTGGGACAGTCCACCGGGGCACCGGCTGCTGCGCCCGCCCAGGAGGTTGGTGCATCCACCTTGGGAGCGGGACCCGCCTCAAAGGGTGGGGATGGGGAACCTGCCAAGCCCCCCTTCGCCCCTTCTCCATCCAAGGGGCTCAACACCTCTGGCAGTGGCATGCTGCCCAAGGGGGAGCCTGGGACATCCTCCCAGGTTTCTCCCGCCCCTGTCCTGGTGGATGCCCCACCCAGTGGAGAGGCTGGAGAATCCTCCCAGTCCCTTCTTGCCTCTGTTCTCCCTGGGGTGGCTAACGTCTCAGGTGCTGGGGCCCCGTTGGGTGGGGCACCCGAGACCCCCCCCGCACCTCCCTCAACCCCTGCCTCAAACAAAGCGGTGGACCTGGAAGTGGTGACCCCCAAACAGCCTGGCCCGCCCCCTCTGGGGGAGGTGCCAGCTACCCCCAAAAAAGCAAAAGACAAGAAGAAGAAAAAAGGAGCGGTTAAAGGAGCTCCTGCCCCTTCGGGGCCTGTCTTAGATGGCACCAGGGAAAAGGCAGCCAGGGAACCTGAGCCTGCTCTGCCCATCCCCCCGGAAACCCTGCTGCCTTCGGCCATGACTGAGGGTGTCCTGGAGATGTCCAGCAACCCCTCGCTCCCATCCCAGCCAGTGGGGCCCATGAGCGACAAGGCGGGGGAGAAGTGCCTGCCTCCCGGGTGGTGGCAGGTGGGGGAGACGGCGGAGAGTCCCGCCGCCCTGCCGCCTGCTCCCCTGCCTGCTGAGGCTGATGGGGAGGAGGAGATGGAGTGCTTGCCCTTGGAGCACTGCAAGCGGCCCCGGGAGCGGGACAACATCTGCCCCCCAAAATGGATGGGTATCGAGCTCCCTGAGATGATGCTCGACCCAGATAGAGAGGGGGGATTGCTAGGGAGCTTGGCCGTTGAGGGCACGTTCGCCGGCCTCACCGGGAAGTCCCCTCTCAGGGTACAGCCCCGCTGGTTCTCGGTCGGTAATATCCACCTCCTTCTGGAGAAACCCGGCTGGGTGGCCCAGCTATGGGGGCCTCCTCAATCTCCTAGACCAGACCAAGGGCCAGAGAAACGTGGCCGAGAACATCCAGCAGTGGTGCCTGGATCCCACGGAGTTTGTCCATGCCACGAGTGCCGCGGCGAGGCTCATGCGCCGGGACCCGGGCACGCGTCAGCATGCCTTCTGGCTCAAAAAGCTGGTGACCCGGGTTAGGGAGGTGTGGGGCTGAGACGGGCCCGCAGAATAGGGTAGGGCAACGCTAGGCCTCCCCCTGTCTCTGTGGTTTTTCTGCCCGGTACATGTCACCCTCTCTCCCACCTGTACCCTGCCTTCCTTTCTCCCTCTTTTCCTGTTAATGGCGGTCACAACAATTGCCTCGCTGAACGCCAATGGCTGCAGAGACCTGGTGAAGCGGATGGTCTTCCTGGAGGGCCTGCAGCAGAAGCACCTGGCGATCGCCTTCCTCCAGGAGACGCACAGTGACGTCTACGTTCAGGCTGACTGGCACGCCGCCTGGAGAGGCCGCGTGTTCCTGAGCCACGGCACGAACCTCAGCACCAGAGTGGTGACCCTCCTCTCACAGCAGCTGTGGTACGACTCGGTGATGGCGCGCAAGGTAATTTCCGGCCGCCTGCTGACTGTCCACGTCACCCTGGTGCACCAGAGCGTGCTCCTGGTCAATGTCTACGTGCCCACTGATGGGAAAGAGAGGGTCGCCTTCCTAGAGACCCTGGGGAAGCTCGTGCGTGACGCCAGCAAGAAGGACAACCTGCTTCTCATGAGCGGGAACTTCAACTGCACCGTTGATGTGTTGCTCGACCAGACGGGGCCAGAGCCTCACTTGTGTTCGGCCCGCAATCTGAGGACTGTGCTAGAGGCGGCGGACCTCGTCGACGTCTGGCGGGTTCTCCACACTGACGTGCGCCAGTACACCTGGGTGAAGATGAGTGCCAGCGGGCTCACCATGGCCCGCCGCAACCACCTCTACCTTGGCCAGCACCACCTGCCGCTGCTGCACGGCACCTGCATCGTCCCATTGGGCCTCTTGGATCACGCCTTAGTCTGCTGCAAGCTGAGTCTGCCTGGCGGAGCGCACACGTGGGCCCCTTACTGGTGCCTCAACATCAGCCTGCTGCAGGACGCCAGCTTCAGGGACTACTTCGCCCACCTCTGGAGGAGCTGGGAGGCAGCATGAGCAGACTACCCCTCCTGGCGCCTGTGGTGGGACGTGGGGAAGGTGCAGATCTGGGCGTTCTGCCAGCAGTACAGCCAGCTGGCCGTGAGTGAGCTCCGCCGCTGCACCCAGGAGCTGGAAGAGGACGTGGCGGTGCTCAAGGTGGCCCTGCTCCGTGCCAGCAACAATGCAGCTCTCCTCAAGAGCCTCTGCTCCCGCAAGAAATGCCTGTGAGAGCTGGCGGAGGGTGCGGCCCATGGCGCGTGGGTCCGGGCCCGCTGCCAGGAGCTGGCTGAGGCCGACGCCCTGACCAGCTTCTTCTTCAGCCTCGAGAGGCGGCAGGCCACAGCCAAGACTTTGGACCACCTTCAGACCCCAGAGGGCTGGCTGCTCGTGGACCCGGGCAAGGTGCGGGAGCATGCCGTCGCCTTCTACCAGGACTTGTTTGCGGCCAAACCTGTCTGTCCATGGGCCACCTGGGAGCTGCATCGGGATCTTCTGCACCTGGGCACTTCGCAGGCCAACACTCTGGAGCGCGAGCTCTCCCTGGAGGAGCTGGAGGCCGCAGTGGGGGAGCTCGCCTCAGGCAGGACCCTGGGCCTGGGTGGCCTGCCCGTGGAATTCTACAGAGCCTTCTGGCCCCTCCTCAGGCCCAGCCTCCTCTGTGTCTTCTGTGAGAGCCTCGCTGCTGGGACCCTACCGACCAGCTGCCACCGGGCTGTGCTCACCCTGCTGCCCATGAAGGGGGACCTCGGCTGCCTGAAGAACTGGCGGCCCATCTTCCTCCTGTGCACCATCTACAAGATCCTGGCCAAGGCGCTGGCGAACTGCCTCCGCACTGCCATGGCCTTCACCATCGGGACCAAGCAGAGCTACTGCGTGCCAGGCAGGACCATCCAAGACAACTTGTTCCTGCTGCAGGACCTGCTCGTGGCCATGGACCTTTTCATCCTGGACGTCAGCGTCATCTCCCTGGACCAGGAGAAGGCCTTCAACCACGTCGACCACTGCTACCTGCTCGGCACCCTCCAGGCCTTTGGCTTCGGGCCGCTTTTTACTGCGGTGCTCCGGGCCCTGTACCATGACGCCTCCACCCTCCTCAATGTGAACGGCACGCTGTGCTCCCCGTTCCCCGTGCGGCGTGGCATCCACCAGGGCTGCCCCCTGTCGGGCAAGCTGTACACCCTGGCCATCGAGCCACTTCTGCACGTGCTGTGATGTCTCCTGACCAGCCTCGCCCTGCCACTGGCGCCAGGCCCCGCCGCCGGACCCCCGCTCCTGCTGACGGTGTACACGGATGATGTGACCATCTTCCTGGGCAGCCAGGAGGAAGTGCGGGCCCTGGTGGACTGCCAGCATGCCTACAAGCTTGCCGCCTTGGCCTGCATCAACCGGGGCAAGAGTGACACCTTCCTACTGGGGACGTGGGCCGGTACGCTGCCTCCGGACCTGCTGGGAGGTCTCGCCTGGTGCCAGGATGGCCTCAAAGCCCTGGGCGTGTTCCTGTGGGTACCGGCCTTTGCGGCCTGCAACTGGGAGGGCCTGGCGGAGGGAGTGGAGGCCCGCCTGCAGTGCTGGCACTGGCGCCTGCCCACCCTCTCTTACCGCGGCCGGGTTCTCGTGGTCAACAACCTGGCGGCAGCCACCCTGTGGCACCGCTGCACAGTGCTGGACCCTCCACCAGAGCTCATGGAGAAAGTGCAGCGGATCCTGGTCGTCTTCCTGTGGGACAGACCCCACTGGCTCCCCCAAGCCGCCCTCTACCTGCCCACCGAGGAAGGAGGCCAAGGCCTGGTTGACCTGGCCAGCCAGGTGGCCGCCTACCGGCTGCAGGTCCTCCAGTGGCTCCTGTACGCCGAAGGCCACCTCCCGTGGTGATAGCTGGTGTACCGGTTCCTGCGATGGGTAGGGGGCCTCGGCTTGGACTGGAAGCTGTTCCTGCTGGACCTCGCTTTCCTGAATGAGGTGGTCCTTCTCCCGTTCTACCGCAGCATGGTGTGGTCCTGGCGAGCAGCCTTCCAGCTCTGCCCCCAGGCCAGCCGCCTGCAGTTCCCACACCTGCATTGGGAACCATTGCTGTACAACCCGGCCCTGCAGCGAGTCATGCCGAGCCTGGCCTCTGCCGGCCTTGTGGCGCCCCTCGTCAAGGCGTGCACCATCCACCTGGAGCATCTCCTGGACCCTGCTCGGTCGGCATGGCTGTCCCCTGAGGCTCTGGCCGCCCAGCTGGCGCTGTGCTCCGTCCACACCGCAGGCCAGCTTCTGCGGTCCATCAGGGCCACCCTCCCGTTGGAAGTGGCAACAGCCCTGGAAGCCCATCTCCGGTCTCGCCGGACCTTGGCTGCCACAGACACCACACTCGATGCCTTCCCGCCACTGCCTATCATCCCCATGGTCCCTGGTGACCTGGCTGAGCAGCCTGACATGCTGCTTAGGCTCCTGGTGCCCCCCAGCAGTGAGACGGGCTGCCCTTTTGGTACCCTACCTGCAAGGGCCTTTACCTGTGGGTGGTACGAGACTGGCACACCCGGGTGCTGGCTGGCTGCCCCGACAATGCGTGGCAGCAGCGCGTGCGCGGCCTGGGACCCCAGCGTGGCGCACGCTATACAAGACGCCCACCGCCAAGAAGACCGGCAACCTGCAATAGTGACTCGTGCACGGCATCCTGGCCACCGGCACTTTCTTTTGCCACCTGGACCCGGTGGCCTCGGTGGCCTGCCCCTTCTGCCTGGGGGTGCCGGATGAGGACATACTCCACACGTTCCTCAATTGTCCCCGGCTGCAGCCGTTCTTTGCCACCCTGGGCACGCTGCTTCAGGCACTGGGCTGGGACTTATCCGACGATGTCTGCGTCCACTCCTTCCCCTACTAGGCATCAGAATGGGCAATGGTTAGTCTGGCCAACTTTCTGCTGGGCCAGGCCAAGATGGCCACCTTGAAGAGCCGGTGAAACCGGTTTGCCGGGAGCGGGATGGTCAATGCCCTGCAGCTGTTCCACCTGCTGGTGCGGGCCCACCTCTCCCTCGAGTTTGAGCACGCAGTCCTGTGGCAGATGGTGCCCGCCTTTGAAGAATGTTGGGCCCTCGAGGGGGCGCTCTGCCGAGTCGAGGTGGGGCGCCTGCTCCTCGCCCTATAACAGCCCCAGCTGCTTCAGCTGTGGCGATGCATCCAGCGGACTGAGGCCTCAGACTGTGCTTCACGTGGGTTGACCACTGAGAACTCCCTGTGGGGGTCCCCACTGGATGAACTCTAAATGTGTAAATATGTAAATAGTCCATTGGCTCGCTAGGGTGATTTTTATTCAAGAATGTATGGGCAGGCCTTGCAGGCCATGAGCCCAGGACCATGTCTATGAGGCCCAGGTGTTTGGGCCAGCCTGTAACTACCCTCTACTGGTCCCGATGGGTCACCCTCCCTGAAATAAACACCTCTTAAAAGTCTTTTTTGATTTCTTTTTATCTCAGTGAAATATAATTCCTTGAAATAACACCTTAAGTTTGGGGATACATTGACAGCAGTCTGATTCATGTGGAAATTTCCAATCCAAGGCATTTCTATGGAACAGAACTTTACTTGCCCCCCATAGAGGAAAACCTTGCTGTATTTGGCCCATTCATGGAATAGGCATATATTTGTAGTGATTCTTTATATCTCCATTTGTATTAGGATATATTTGATGGTACTGATGATGAAATTTCCTCCTTACATTTGCTAACTAAGAACCAGTACAAGAAGTAGGTTGGAAGAAGGGACTGTGGGATAAAAAGGGATGTTTCAAGTGCTTAAGTTACCAATAATTTTAGCTACACATTTACTAAGAATTCACAGTCTGAAGACACAAGGGCTAGTAAGACAAAATGCATTATATGTTTCTCTTGAAACCAATTCAGATACATGACTCCAGCTATGTTACTCAGGTGGCTCTTTGTTATGCCTTACATGAAACCATTCTAAGTAAAATAATAATTATTATTACCATTAATAATGTTTTCTATGAGAGAACATAAAATAAAACTATGAACACAGAAAAACAATATAACACAAACAATTAAAAATGATTATTCCAATATAATTTATTTTGGGTGCCTTTCTTAGAAAAACTACACCTACAGGGGAAAAAAAATCTTATTTCTCAAATGAATACTAAAAATTAAGGTAGCTAACACATGTTCCTGAAAAAGTTTATAGATGTATACTAATTGTAATTGAAAAGTTAAATGAATACATTCTCATATAACATGTATGACCTAAACAGTTTCTGAGTGGTCAGATATGAGTACTCATAAATAAGTTCTGTGAAACTAAGTCAATTCTTTTATCAGTTAGTTAAAAAGAAGCCATTCTAAAAGATGCTATTAGACAGGCATATCAGTGCATATAAGGAACATTTAATCAGAATTAAATCCCATAACTCTTTTCACCAAATGTTAACTCATGTTTCTTCTTCAAGATATATGGGCTTGACATTTAACTGCTTAATATGAAAAACATTTAGTATCTTGAATAAAATAGAAATTAATTACTCCATTAAAATCATTATAAGAAGGAAAAAAAGAGGGGGAAAAAGAATTTAAACACTTGGAAGAATTTTTGAGGAGTTTAAGCCTAAATCAACTTGATTCCAGACTGACAGGCTGCATCAACATGAACCACTGACAGTGCAGTAGTTACTGTGCAGTCATTTAATACTTGTATAAACGTGTACTAAATGACTGAACAGTAACTTGAATTGCTGTGTAGTAGCACTGACAAATGCCTTTTTTTGTTATGGTGTGGTACAGTAACTTAATAGTATTGTGCAGTAGCATTGCATAATGGTTTTTGCCATGCACACTACTGTACGGTACTGTATTACTGAGCAGTCAGCATCTTGTGTAGATGTGGCCATGATAAAGGCTGCAGCTCCCTTCTACAAATGCACTGTAAATGGGTAACTGGTTCTTGTTGTACAAGAGAGGACAAAAAGTGTCTGCATCATTACATTATGGTTGTCAATCTTCTGTATAATGTTTACTACAAAAACTAGCTTGCTTTAACTTTCCTAACCTGATGGACAAACTGATTAAAAATAATCTCCAATTTTTGGACAAAAAAAAGTAACCTGAAATCCACATTTTTCCATGCTTACAATGAAATGTTACATTTTTTAATCCAGAATTTGGGGATTTTTTTTTTAAATCAGAGAAAACCACGATCCCTCCTGATGCAGCAACTTTATTTAGGATAGATCTTTGATCACTGAATGTGTTGGAAAGTTTACTGTGAGTTAATATAGCAGTAACCAAGGTGTAAGTGTGCCTATCAAAGCTTCACATAATTTCCTATGAGTAAGATTTAGAACTTGGCAGAGTCCAGAACTAACGGCTAGAGGTCTGACTCCACATTTTAGATTATGTCTGCTAACTGCTTGTTTATTATAACATTTCCCAGAATAAGATAAACACTAAACATTTATTGACTCCATAGGTAAATGACTTTTTCAATTTTGTAGCTCAGAAACAGTAAAAATGAGAATGAACTCTAACTGAAAACAGAACAATCCTTGCTTTATTGGCCTTTACAATTGCACATATGAATAAAGATTCCTAGTCACTTTATAGGCATAAAAGCAGTGTAGTCTTGACCCAAAGAGTATGATAGAGGGTGGATTGTATCCTCAATAAGTTCACCATTGACACTAAGCTGAGGGGTGTATTAGATACGGGAGTGACCTAGACAAATGGAAGGATTGGGCCAAAAGAAATCTCGTGAGGTTCAATAAAAGACAAGTGCACAGTCCCGCAGTTAGGACAGAAGAAACCCATGTACTGCTACAGCCTGGATAAGCACCTAGCTCGGGGTCTTCTGACCCCAGCGCTCTTTCCTGCCTAGGGCAGGGGGTTGATAATCTACTGAGGTCCCTTCTGACCCTAACATCTATGAATCTATGAAAGCCTGGGGACTGACTTGTGACGCAGCAGTTCTGCAGAAAAGGACCTGGCGGTACAGTGAACGGTAAGATGGATATAAGTCAGAAGTGTTCCCCTTGTTGCCAAGAAGGCTAACATCATACTGGACTGCATTTATAGAAGCATTGCTAACAGATTGAGGGAAATAATTATTCCGCTCTATTCTGCATTAATAATGCCACAGAGTACTCTGTCCAATTTTGCACCCCTCACTATAGAAAGGATATGGATAAGTTGGAGAGAATCCAGAAGAGGGCAACAAAAATGGTTTAGGATCTGGGGCACATTATTTCTGAGGAGAGACTGAGGGAACTGGGTTTATTTAGTCTGCAAAAGAGATGACTGAGAGGTGATTTGAGAGCAGCCTTTAACACCCTGAAGGGTGGGTCCAAAGATGATGTATTTAAACTGATCTCACTGGTGACAGAACAAGGAGCAGTGGTCTGATATTGCAGCAAGGGAGGTTTAGATTGGATATTATGAAAAACTGTCTCACTAGGACAATGGTGAAGCACTGGACAGGTTACCTGTGGAGTTGGTAGAATCTACATCACTGAATGTTGTTGAGGGCTGACCCAACAATTCCCTTACTGAAATGATCTGGTTGGGATGGTCCTGCTTCGAGCAAGGGGTTGGACTAAATGACTTCCTGAGGTCCCTTCTAACCCTGATTTTCTATGATTCTGTGTAAAGAAAAAAGAACAAACAGAATATAGTTATTAAGTGCTTTCATTTTAAGCAAGTGAAGGTCAAAGGCTTTCCTGAGACTAGCTATGTATTTGGTGTGACCAAGGCACATCAGTTTCTGCACCCAACAGCCCACAATACAGCAGTAAGTCTAACAGTACATTCAGGTGCCTTTGGCTATCTAGCTTGAATGACTAGGTACCTATGTGCAAATGGAAGGCAGTCATTAGCATGAATCTGAAATGAGACTCAAAATTTACCTCTGGAACCACAGCAAGACACAGCTGTGGCTCTGCTTCCATGCTACTAAAGTAGATAATAATCATAAAAAATATCCTTGGGTTTGAAAAACAAAATTATACGTTTATGTGCATTTGATAATTGGACATTGACATCAGATTTCACAAATAGTCTGTTTACTAGCCTCTATCAAATTTACTAACATAGCAAAGTAAACCAAAAAAGTTGTCCCTCTCAAATTAAAGCAATGTCTATAAATACACATAGAAAAGTAAGTTATGTATTCAAATCCAAGATGCAAAAATTGCAGACTACCTACGGTAGTTCTGAAATATTTACTGTCCTTGGCTGCCATTTTATTTGCAGATATTGCCTATGAACTTCAATTCATTGACCTCCTAGAAACAGAAACTCATGGACTCAATATTGACATTGGATTTATCAAACCATATAACCTGCCCAATATCTGAATCCACAGGTACTTCTCCATTTTTACCTACTACATCCCTTTCCCTTTCCCCCCTCTCACTCCCATCCACCCACAGCCTGTCCCTCACCCCCTGACACATCAGTTTACATCTTCACTGACTGGCATTCTTGCCTGCATTGCATACCAGCCTCTGGCTTCTTCACTATTCATTCTATCTGGGAAGAGCAGGGGACCTTCCCAGTGTGGATGAGATCTCAGCCCAACTGCCTGTTTCTGGGCCAACCACCTGCCCATCATTCACTTGGCATATCCTGGTGAAAAACTGATTCAGATGTTACTCAGGTGGGAGGGTGCCCATTTAGGTCCCTGATGTCTAGGGGTGAAATTCATTCTGCAACTCAATACCTCCCCTAACACTGTGGATCATGCCTCACAGATGGCAGCCCAAGCAGCTAAGCACATCTGGAGCCTCACAGCTCCACTGCAACCAGCAAGCCTCAGGTCTGTCAAAGATCATACAGGTCTGGACTTTCCCTAGCCAGAACTGTGTGTGCATGTGGTGGCAGGAGGTTATAAGGCAATTCCTACCCACCTTTCGCCAGAGAGATTTACAGCCCTGGCACTTCTTGGAGGCTGCCGCACCACTGGTAGTCTCACCAAGCCTCCCAAGCCTGGCAGAGTGCAATTTTAGGTCATGCCCAGGACTTTGGGCCTCATCCTTCCCCAAAGCCTCAGTCCATACCTCCAAGTTCATCCTGGCATGGGAGTTCAGCGGGGAGATGTCCTTCCCCTGCTGACTGGTGATACAATGAGTGCCACCTCCAGGTCTGATAGCAGGGCATTAAATGATTTAAAACAAAATTTTAAAAGGAAAGAGGTGTGGATGGAGTGCAGAGCGTGACACTCACTCCATCTGCATGTGGAGCTTGGGGAACCCCAGTAGTGGGATGTTCACCTAGAGGAACACCAGCTGTTCCACCACACCAGGATCCAAGAAGGTGTGGTGGGGTGTCACAACATCCCCAGCAATGCTGAACACCCTCTCACTTGGAACACTAGTCAGTGGACAGGACAGGTATTCCCAGGAAACTGTGGCCAGATCCTACTGTATCTGGTTGCAGCTTGCTCAGTAGGCCAAGGGATCGCAGAACAATGGCTCCAGGTCCTTGGCAAGATAGATAGCCACTGAGGCCTCAGTGCTATGATAAGGTCTGGTGCCTCTGGGCCCCAACATGGAAGACATGCCTTTGGCCCAGATTGGCAGCATCTGTGGTGGAAGAGATTGACTGGTGGATGCAGTGCTGGCACAGGACATTGGTTCCTCTTCTTCTACATCCTCCCAGCTCTGCCCTTCTGCTTCCCTGACCCTATTCACCAGCACCTCTGTCCAGTGATCCAGGGTTTTGCTGGCACACACGCTCCCCTTCACCCTTGGGTGGCACATGCCTGCTAGCACATGGACCGTACTGGACTGCAATGGAACCAGCCATTCCTTGCTGCCTTTCTTCAGCCAGCTCACCAGTGCCTGCACATTTGGTGACAGCGGCCTGCCCCAGACAGGAACATTCATCTCCTGGAACTTCTTCATTTGGTTATGAAGCTCCAGCACTATAGAGGTCACTTGGACAAGGAGGGCATCACCAGTGCTGAGGCTCTTGGTAGCCTCAAGGAAAGGCTTGAGGAACATAAAGATCTGGGAGAAGGTATTCCACTTAGTTTTGTTAAAGGGAACACTGATCCAGCTATCCCTGAGCAATCTCCCACCTGCCTTTTAAGCACCAGGTATGTGGAGTTTCACCAAGTCTCCACATCCTGCATGATTTTGTACTGCAGGATGCTTAGTTCTGCCTGTTTCTTCTGCAGCATCTAGTCCCCCACCGGTGCCCTTTGAGGGAGAGGTAGGCATGATCTCCACCTTGGCTGCTCCAGATGTCTGAGGTGAAGAGCAAGGCTACCTGTGAACCTGCCTTCTGCAGCTCCTCCCTCAAAGTACCCCCTGCATGCCTCATATAGGGAGGGCACCACTGTCCTGCTGCAGGTGGTGCATGCAGTCATGCGGTATGATGGAGTCACAAGCACCATGGGCCACCTTTAGCTTGCTCATTTAAGGAGAATGTCTGGCCATCCAGATCAGGCATCTCCCCAGTGCTCTGGCTGACCTTGCTCACCTTGGGAACACGCTCCCCCCTTTCCCTCCACCTTTCTCCCACTAGTCCAGGGTGGCCTACCACTACTTCTGGAGGATGGAGGATTTGGAGGAAGGGGGAGACTCCCCTTTGGGCATGCTCCCACTGGTGTCAGGCTGAGGAGGATCAAGGGCAAAGGGATGGTGCCTCCTGATAGTCATTAAGCATCCCTGTGGTGCTGAAGTGTTTCTCATCCTTGCCTCAGCTGGTCTTGCATCAGCAGTGCAGGCAGATAGCATACCTGGGATCATCTGTCAACTCAGAATAATCCCACACTACACTACCTCCTTGCTTCTGGGGTTCAGGTGCAGATCCTGCCTTATCCCCCTTCTCAGCAGGCAGAGGCACAATGACAGGGGAAGCTGAGCCTCTTGTGCCTACAATGTCCTCTGCAGTGGCTTCCAGAGAAGGAGAGATGGCTTTAGAGGAACTTTGAGGCATGTGCAGTACAAATTCAGATTCCTCCTCCTTCCCTAGAATTTCCCTGGCTATGGCACTGAGCTCCCCTAGTTCCAGATCCAGTTCATTATTGACTCCAGGATGAAAATGATCCACCAATGCCAGACTGCAGCCAGCAAGGTCAGCCATACCTTATCATGCATCCAAAGATGCATCTCAAGCCAGTCCAGAGAGGTGATATTCCCCCTCTATGCAACTTTGTTCAGGCCACAGTTAGAGTACTGCATTCAGTACTAGGCACCACACTTCAAAAGGATGTGGCCAGCCTGGAGATGGTTCAGAGAAGGGCCACCCACTGCTGAGAGGACAGCAGGACAGGTCCTATGAGGAGAGCCTGAGAGACCTGAACCTGTTCAGCCTCAGCAAGAGGAGGCTGAGGGGGGGCCTGGTGGCTGCCTACAAACTCAACAGGGGAGATCAACAGCAAATAAGAAGAGCCGTTTACTCCCTAACACTACCTGGGGTGAGGAGGAACAATGGTAATAAGCTGATAGAGAATAGGTTTAGATCAGAGATCAGAAGGCAATTTTTTACAGTTAGGGTGGCCAAAATCTGGAACCAACTTCCCAGGGAAGTGGTCCTCCCTCCTACCTTGGGCAAATTCAAGAGGATGTTGGATGATCACCCATCTGAGGTCATGTGAACCTAGTGTCCATTCCTGCCTGTGGTAGGGGGTCAGGCTAGATGATCTGTTCAGGTCCGTCCTGACCCTAGCTATTATGAATCTATGAAACAATGAACCTATAAGAGCTTCTGTGGTATCAAAATGTAGGGGCCATTCAAACCCACAAATTTATCATAAAATAATAAGTAATATTACTTTCAGAAACATTGAATTTTCCATGATGGTGACAAATATGTACAACCAAATTAGGTTAGGTTCATATATATTTTTCCTCTTCAAAGGTTAAGAAATCTAGAACAAATTTATTTCCATATTTTCTTTGCCTTTCTGAGTATATTAGCTCAGTAATTCCACAAGCAATATGTCTACACAAGTTCATTTTCTGAAAACTGAATATCAACACCTAGTTTACAGGTTCATTTCATGAGTCCTCTAATTAAAGGTATGATATTTATAAACTACAATTCATTATGGGGTAGCAATATTTTAAAGGCAAATCTGTACTAATGAGGAAATATTGAAATATTTCCAGTGGTGAAGGCTTAATTTTTTTGCATCGATAAGCATATTTCTTGAATCCAAGATGAAGTATTTTTCCCTAATCAATGTGAGGGGAAAAGACCTTGTGTTAGATTCAAATGATAGCCTGTGGCAAATGATGGCTCAGCTCCCATGTTGGCCCTGGGCCTGGGATGGAAACCAGAATTTAGCTGCCCCCTGCCCTAAGCTGGGATGGCAGGGGGTTGGGGACCAGAGGGTAAGTGGCAGGCAAGCCAGGAAGCAGAGATGACAGGCACAGGCTCAGAAGTAGAATGTGGCAGGCAGGCACATGGCAATGGTAGATGAATTGCATGTGGCAGAGTAGTAGGCACTTGAGAGGGCAAGAGGCAGGGGAGACAGATGGCAGAACGGGAGGAGGGCAAATGACAGAAGGTATGTACAGTCTGAGGGCATGCACAGACATAGGGGTATCAAGGAGTGAAAGACAGGAGGTAGGGGTGTGACCCTTCAGCCCCCACTGTTTCTTTCCCCATTACGGGGGTAGAGAGGGATGAGTTTAAGTTCAGCTTTTAATAATTAGATTTTGTATATGGAGAACTATAACACATTCATATTTTTTCATGTATAGAATCTAGTTATTGGGGCAATCTGAAATTTGAAGTTGTCTTGATTTGGGTAAATACAGTGATAGGAGAAAATAAGTAACAGAAAAACCTCATTCTCACTTTCCCTCCTGGCTCCATGTGCCAACCAGTAAAGCATAGAAGCAAGGGAAATTTCAATAGCATAATATAGACATGATCTACTTCTATATCTACTCCTAGATCTACATCATCTTTGACCAATGCCTGTCCAACCTCTTTTTAAACACTTCCAATGATGGAGAGTCCACTACCTCCCTACGCAGTCTATTCCATTGCCAGCAAAGAACAGGGAAGTGTTTCTTGATATCCAATCTGAACTTATTTTGCTGTAACATCAAGCCATTTTCCTGTATCCTACTCTCTGCAGCAATAGAGAAAAGTCCAAAACTTCACAAAGTACTATAAATTAGGCCCAATCAATGCAATTAGAGAATGACTTATCATTTCCTGTGTCTTTTACCTAATACTTATATTTGTTCATCCAAAAACTGCTTTTTTTTTACAGTTGCATCATGCTGAAGACTCATGGTGAATCTATTGACTACCAAGGCTTCCATAGTACTTCTCCATAGTACTGACATCCAGCCAGGTGTCATTCTGACCTCCTAACATTCTAGATCCATTTATAATTATCCTTTGCTTGCAGATATTGAACTAGTTGTCTACCCAGCTTATAGATTTTTTTTCTGGGCAAACATATAGTAGTTTTCTTTCTCCATTTTTTTTTTTTTACAAGAAGGTCATGTCAAAAAACTTTGCTGAAATCCAGATACACAATATCCCCATCATTTCCTTCATCCATTTGATTAGTTACTTTGTGAAAGAAGATCAAGTTTGTTTGACATGATTTGTTCTCAGTAAATTCAACCTGAGTATCTGTGACCAGACTTTCCTCCTCTAGATGCTTGCAAATTGACTTAGAATATGCTCCAGTTACTTCCTGGATACTGAGATGAGGCTACCCGGTTTGTATTTCCCCGCATCCTTCTTTTTGCCTTTTTTAAAGAGAGACAATATACTGGCCCTTTTCCAGTCCTCTGCCTACTTCCTATGACTTCATAAGTATTATTGCCAAGGGTTCTGAGATCACTTCTGATAGTTTCTTCATTCCTCTCATATAAAGTTCATCATTAGGTCTCATCTATTTGAATTTGTTCAGACTCAACCAAAACTCCTTATATCTTTTTTGTTATCTTATCCTTAAGTCCATCCCTTTCCTTAACCAAAAAATCATTAATACGTATATAGCTGTAGCTTAAATTTTTGGGAAGATGGAGGCAAAGTAGCTGTTGACATTCTCCACTTCCTTTGAATCATGTATTAAGAGTTCACCCTGGCTATTTAACAGTGGACCCATAGCTTTTGGGGGTTTTCTTTTCTGGCCAATATATTTATAAAATATATGTTTGTTGTCTTTAACCTTATTGCTTTTAATATCATGGTAGATAGTGGGGAACAATATCAAAAGCTTTGCTAAAGCAAAAGTATGTGACATCCAGCGTTCTTGTTTCATTCACACAGACTATCACCTTTTCCTACAACAGGGGTAGGCAATGTATTTTGATTACTTAATGAGTTTTGATACATTGTTGAGTGCCACACGCAAAATATTTCATATCATTTTAACAAATCATAGACAAAAAACCCCAAACCATATACTCCAAATCAAACATCTTCTATAACATATTTTAATTTTATTTCAAAAAATAACTTTTGTCCTGATCTATGTTTAAGTAGTGTACATAGAGATAATTGCATAATATTTCAAAATAAAGTCTAACTCTTTTATATTGTTTGGGGTGAGGAGGAGGGATGTGTGGTGGGTGTGGGGAGAGTGAGTATGAGGTCCCTGGAGCTGGCCAGGAATGGATGGAGGAAGAGGTGGGGGAGGCAGGGAAGGAGAAGCTTTGTAGATAGTACCACCATAGCCCCAACCAGTGTATACAGCTTCTTGCAGGGGCTGCTACAGCAGCCTCCCAGGTAGTTAGCTCTCCCCACTTCCAGCAGCTCCTCCTTTTCTTCTTCCTGCTCCTTCTGTGCTACTCTGGGCAGCAGGTAATGCAGGGGAGCCATGGAGATGCATTCAGGATAGCAGATGCCCTGCCACATGGTAGAGAAGCTGCCTTTGGGCATCTCCTGCCTTAGCACATGGGGCTCCAACTCCTATTTCTGGCTATCTTCCACTCACTCCATCTGGCTAGCACAATAAGGAGTCACCTCTGGGTGGCCAAGTGGGTGGAAGGTGGCTAGGAGCTGGAGGAGGATCCCTGTGTGTTTGGGCAGGAGCAGCCTCCCCCAACCTCACTGGGTGTGTGGTACCCAGCACACATCTTCACAGCTGTTGTTGCTTGTTTTTACTACCTGCTTCTTTCTTCCTGTAGCAGAAAAAGCAGGGGGAGAGGGTTAGATGGAGCAACCAGCAAAGTCCAGAAGCATGGGAAATACCCCTGGTAGAAAGTAGGCATAGTTACACTTAGTTCATCCCTAATCCAGTGGCTGCCCAACCTCTTCTTGAATACCTTGAGTGGTGGAGTGCCCATGACTTCCCTAGGCAGTCTATTCCACTGCTTCATTATTTTCACAGTGAATAAGTTGTTTTTGTTTGTTTGTTTTTCCAGATAGCCAATCTAAATTTATTTTGCTGCAACTTCAAGCCATTAGTCTGTGTCCTATTTTTTTCAGTGGGGGATAAAAGGTACTTTCCTTTTTCTTTATGGCAATGCTTCAAATATTTGAGGACTATTATCATGACACCTCTTAAATACCTTTCTGCAAACTGAACATGCCTCGCTCTTTCAGCCTTTCCTCATCTGACTTACCTTCCAAGTCCTTGATCATCTTTGTTGCCTGCTTCTTGACTCTCCCTAACTTCCCCATGTTCTTTTTAAGATGTGGGGACCAGAACTACACACAGTATTCCAGGTGAGGCCTAACCAGTGCCAAGTAGAGAGGTAATATCACCTCCTGTGTCCTGCATTTAATGCTTCTACTGATGCAGCCCAAAACTGAATTAGCCTTTTATGTGGTTGCATCACACTACAGACTTGTATTGAGTCTGTGATCTACTAAGACTCCCTCCCAAGTCCTTTTCTATAGACCTGTCACCCAGCTAGGCATCACCCATTTTGTATTTATTTGTGTTTTTGATTATTCTTCCGAAGGTGTAGCACCTTGCATTTGTCCACATTTAACTTTATCCGGTTAGCTTTAGCTATGGGTGACTTGTGCCTCTTGACTCTAGGGGTTCCTAGAGGCTGATCACCAACCAGGGGAGGGACAGTCCTCCACTGGCTGTTTGCAGACCGGGGAAGCATTGGTGGCAAAACCTAAAATGCTGCCAGTGCTTCTCAGAGGGAGCACTCGCTGGTGCTCTCCACCCAATGGCTGGTGAGGGCCAATGTCAGGGGGGACATACCCCGCCCCCCATGCCCTCCCATGTGTCACTTATGACTCAAGCCCAGCTTTCCAGTCTTTTGAGATCCTTCTGAAATACAATCACATTCTCTAGCAGTGGCATTTTGATACATCTGTGTATACTTATACTCACCTATGTAATTAAAGTTTTATCCTGTGCATATGTATTTAAATGTTTCGTATATATCTGATTTTGGGGAAAAAAACTTATTGGGGTGTATATATGCAAACTGCTAATTTGTTTAATGTATAATTGTCTTCTCTTACTGACGTACTTGGCAGAAATCCCATAAAGATTTGTGCCTGTTCTGTGGCTTTTGCATGCATGCTATGTGCATATTGATTCCTTCTAATGAATTATTTAAATCATAGCTGTTTATGTATACCAGTTTAGTCTATTGGCTCTATATATTTTTTGCTCTTATTTTTGGAGATAGTAGTTGCTATGAATATAGTTTTCTGATAACCATGCCATCTAAACACGTCCCCATGAGCTAAAAATATCCTCAGACTAGTACAAATAATTATGCTTCCCTGGAAACTAGGTATTTCTGAATGGAATCTATATTGTTTTCTTCCTCAGCCTTAATAAATACAATGAGCCTTATCTTAACAACAGTAGCTGAACAAGCACATATCTTTATTGCTGAAAAGATTTAATCAGATCTGACCTCACCCTTTGTTCTTTGAAGAAGGTAAAGTATGAATTTATCATCTTTTTTGGTTGTTTTGATTCTAATGCAAGATCATTTGCTTATATTGTCTTGTAAAAATGTTACCACAATACAGATTCTATTTGGATATAGTAGTCATAGCTAATGTATGCATTCTGTGTTCTAAATCTGAGGTACACTTCATTATATTAACAATAAATAATTCACCTGCTTTACAGTTTCATGCTTGGCATTTTGATTACTTATTTTTTGAGTGTTCAAAGAAATTTTGGGTTCTGCATTTGCCTTTAAATTGTTCCTGTAATATAGGTTTTCAGATTAATTTATTATATTGCTAAGAACATGGGATACAACTGTTTGCAAATGGCAGTTCAGAGAATAATTTCTTATTGTTGTTTCTTTGAGGCTGTAGTGATTCATGCTCTGAGTGTTTTATTGAATTTTGAAAAAAAATTATCACTGGGATTACTTAAGCACTGTGTTTTGGAGAATTCAGGATAGCTGAACCCTGAGTGGTACAAGGAATTTGATTTAGTTGGAGTTAAAATGAAGGTGAAAGAAATCTATTAGGGCTCTAGATGAATTACACAATAAAAATAAATTCCCCAATAAAAATAAAATAAAAAAATTGAGCGCACCTGCAAACACTAGTGACCCTTTTAGCTTGCCTACACTTTTGTCAAACTGCACTATTTCAAACCAAAGTGATAGCCAGTGTTGGAGTCCTGAATCTTTCACAGAGAGCTCCCTTCTGGCTGTTTCCTATCCATAGTGAAAGTAACCTAGCTTGACTAACCAGCTGACTATAACTTAGGCCATCGGAAAGTCCTTGAAGTAGAGTGGGAAAATTTTAGGAAACAGTTTCTATCCACCTCTTTTTTTCTAGAGATGACACAAAAACATGTCTTTTCTCAGAGCTTTTCTCAGATTGATATATAACTCACCTGTGTGCTCCCAGAGACCAATCACATTTAATCTTCCATAGGCACATTCTCCAGTTCTGAAAATTGGACAGTCTTCACCAAACCAAGTCCACCTGGAAAAAAAACCAAACCATAACTCACTCCATTGTTCAATAGTGGGACCCTTATGTGGCTGTAGGAATCCAGGGGTGCAGATAGAAGTGGCAATTTTTTCCCAATGTGGCCGCTGAAAGCAGTTTATAGCTGTGACCAAACACAAAGGCATGGTGGCAAACAGCTTAAAAAAACAATGATTGGGTAAAAATCTGACCCTTCCTTGTCATGGGGTATTAGATAAAGACATCTCTAAATGTCGTACCTTCTGTAAGTTGTGTCTGAAGAGATCCCAACCTGTCTCTGTTTTCAGAATTGGAGAGGGAGAAAGGGAGTGGAGGGAGTTCAATCTAGTTTTTTTATAGTCCCCTTTGGAGGGTGAGGTGGAGGTATTGGGGTCCTTCAGAGGTGGGGGGGGGTCTCCAACTCACCCATCCCACCCTTCCCCACTGGTTGGGGAGCCCCTAGAGTTGTGCAAATCTTTGGTCACTTATTCAATTTGGAGAAGATTTGGACCAACTTGGCAGCCAAAACACTGAATCCAAATCAAATAGGGAGACTCATTAAAAGATCCAAATCTATTTGAAGCATCTGAATTGATTCAGAAAAGGCTCAGAAAAACAAATGGTGATTCAGAAGATGGTCTTCTTGGGAAACAGAAACTGAGAAGGGGGGAAGACTGCTCTGATATTGACATCTGTAGCTAGGCAGTGGCTGTGGTCTTTTCCTGAGTTTCCTTCCAGTCACAGTGATCTGGAGGATGGATGTAGAAACAACATATAAGGTTCTGTGTGAAGACTTTTTCTGCTTTTTGTAAGCTGTCTCTGTCTGGAAGCAACAGCATGTGAAAGGTACTGGCTGAAGTGGTTGCCTTCCTAGTCAGTCAGATATGGCAGGATCTGGCCAAAGTTGTCCAGGAACACTTGTTCTGTCCACTGAGCAGTGTTAAAGCGAGGGTGTTCAGCATTGCTGGGGATGTAGTGACACCCCACCACACCTCCTTGGATCCTGGTTTGGTGGAGCAGCTGGTATTCTTCAAGGTGAACCTCCCACTGCTGGGGTTCTCCCAGCTGCACCTAAGGGCGGAGTAAGTGCCATCTTCACTCCACACTTATTTCCTTTTTTAAAATGTTTGTTGACAGACATTTAACATCCCACTTTCAGAGCTGGAGGCAGCAGTTTAATTTTTCAACTAGCCAGAAGGGGAAGAATATTTCCCTGCTGAGATCCTGTGCCAGCACAAACTTAGAGGCATGGACTGGGGATATGGGGGAGGAGGAGGACCCAGGTCCTTGGCATGACCTAAACCTGCACCCTGCCAGGGTTGGGAGGCCCTGTGGGGCTGCTGGTGGCATGGCAGCCCCAAGAACTGCCAGGACTGCTAACGTCCCTGGTAAAATGTAGGGAGGGGACACTTGATAACCTCCACCTGTCACATGCATGCACAGTCCTGGCTGGGGAAAGCCATCTGTAAGGCATGGGCTACTGTGTAGGGCAGGTACGGGGCTGATGAATGGATGTCATCGCTAGAGATCAGGGGCCAAATGGGCAGTCTCCTGCCTGTGTAACATCAGAATCAGTTATCAAGAGCAAGAAGCTCAGGATTCCAACTGGCCTGAGGGCAGGTCCAGGGCCTAAGGGAGAACCACAGCTGAAGGGGTTGAAAGATGTAATCTGCAAGACATTGGCCATAGTATACGGGAGGTATGGAGCTGTAGAATGGATATCACCCTTATACATCAGGGACCTAAATGGGCAGCCTCTTGCCTGGGTAGCATGTGAATCAGTAGCTTTGGTGCTTTATATGATTGATATTTCCTCCAGAGTGACACACTAGGCAATAGTGTAACTATGACCCACATTAACTATTCTTCTTCTGTCAGTCTTATGATTAAACCACTATGAATAATAGTAAATGTGTTAAGCTCTCCAAACATTTGGGTCAGTTTTCAGTCATGACAAGACATTCAGTTGTTACAGTAATTTAATAAAGAAAATTAAATAGCTCATCAAAGTCTGTATACATAAAAGTTGCCAAGAGTAGAATGGACTTCCATGTGATTTTTTGTGTGTTGATATTTATTTTTATTGCCAGATTTCTTCAAAATATATATTATTACTTTTTCCTGATGACATTAACAATGACTCATGTGCTTGTGGGCTGTTGATCATGAAAATCTGTTCTGTTCTTATGTGTTTATAGCATTAGATAAAATAAATTCTGGTGTGGTCCCCAAAATCCAATGCCTTATTTTGTCTTTACTTTTTCTTTAAGGGACATTAAAAAAAAAATCAATGATGATTTTGTGAATCGATGCATAAAATCAACATCCTATTCACATTGGCATTTCTTTTGGAAATGATTTAAAACAGTATTTTCATATCAGGGATTTGGAAAGTCATTAATTTTTCTGTTTGTTGAGATTGTTCAGCTTATCTAACATTTAGGATTTCATAGCATCAAGTCAAATAATCTCAGTTTCCTGTTTGTTTCTCTTCCCTGCTGTTTTCAACAGATCATAGGTACCAGCTATAGTTCACTCAAACAAACTCGGTGATCAAATGTCTTACTTATTGGAGCTAGATGCATCAATTTATTACAAGGAATGAGTTTTGCACTGGCATCTTTCTGTATAAGTCTAACAGTAAGAAATTAAATTATGTTAAGGAATTTTAAATATGTTTAGGAATGTGAGAGTGGGTGTATATGTGCTTGACTCTCTCTCAAATCTTAAAACTTCCACTCTCTGGTATTAGGAAAGGCCATGTTCACTCCTGAGCAGTTTGAATCCATCCTTTGTAAAAGGACCGGTGAACATATCTCTGAAGGCTATTTTTTGCTGCTGCTACCTACTCCATCAAGTCTACTGCTGTCAGACCTGACATAAATATTTTTATCTTTTAAGTCTGATTACTTTTTTCCCCTGAAGGTATTGGGGGAACTGAGTGCCAGATCCTTTTCTACTTATTAGCAGGGATCCTGGTTTTCTCTGATAAAAACAAACAAACATAATTTGGATAAAAAAAGTTAGCCCAAATTAATATTTTTCCATGATTAAGATGAAACATCATTATACATATATATTCATTATACATATATAGATATTAGCGCTTTCATCTTAATCATGGAAAAAATGTGGATGCGGGCTTACTGCTTTTAATTTGAAAATTGGGGATTTTTTTTTTTTTTAAATCAGAGAAAACCAGGATTCCTGCTTATTAGGCATATAAGTAAAGTTAGGCAGGTAAGTATGATCCTATTCTATCTTGCTCAAGTTCCTGAAAAAAAGGGTATACAGACTTCGGGTCAATTCTCCTCTTCCTTGCTAATCTTTCTTATTTAAACTGAAGTGATGATGTGTTATAAAATTAGCTCATTACCTGTTTTAAAAAGATTGAACATGGTAGAGTAAAGTCAAACTGAGACACCTAAACAAAAAAGAGCTTAATAGGAAGATTAGGATCTGGCCCTTCAGAGTTTTATTATATTTTGTTTATTAGATATCACTGAGATTTTTAGAGCTGAAAAGATGGAAGATACTATATTCAGCACTGATACAGCCCATTTTGTAGACTGTAGGTTTTATTTTATTTTAGTTGAGTTTGATAATGCTGCACACGTTTGACTTAGATGGGCTAGTTAGTCTCGAATCATTGGCTCCATAATGCTTCCCCAAAAGAGCCCAAAACAGGGATGACTAATTTATCATCTCTACTCCTGTGAAACATAAGGGATTTACTACATCAGGGAAGGAAACTCCCTTTACATCCCTGCAACACTCCCTGTTATAGTCTATTTTAGCAACTAGCACTTGCAGAAATCATTTTTAGTATCTGGATTTTAAAGCCCCTAAGGCTTTTATTGTTATACATTTTTGTCAATATTTAAAATGTAGAAGTAAGAGGATCGAGTATCCTAACTGGCAGAATGTGTCAATTTTGGTTTAGGATGGACCCTACAAGAAAGAATGCAGAAAGATATCTGTACTTGAAAACAAAGAAATATAATATACAACACACTTAAGGTTCTTTATAGAGAGATATATGTTTAAGATTTATATTTTATATGGAATGTAAAACATGTACAGTACAATGGCAAATCTGTGTTACCATGACCATCAGAAAAGGACTTCATAGATTCCATACATGTCATAGACATTAGGGCTGGAAGGGACCTCGAAAAATCGAGTCCAGCCCCCTACCCAAAGGGCAGGAAGTCAGCTGGGGTCATTGGATTCCCAGCAAGATAAGCATCCAATTTACTCTTCAAGGTGTTCAATCTAGGTGCTCGAACCACCTCTGATGGCAGGTTGTTCCAGACCTTGGGGGCTCAGACAGTAAAGAAATTCTTCCTTATGTCCAGCCTGAAACGGTCTTGCCGTAGTTTGTAACCATTTGACCTCATCATCCCTTGGGGCATTCTGGTGTACAAACGTTGGCCTAGATACTGGTTTATCCCTGATAAACTTATAGATGGTCATCAGATCACCCCTGAGCCTGAGCTTTTCCAGGATAAAGAGCCCCAGAGCTCTCAGCCTGTCATTGTAAAGTCTGTTTTCCTGACCTCTGATCATGCGTGTGGCTCTTCTCTGGACTCTCTCAAGCTTCTCCACATCCTTTTGGAATTGTGGAGCCCAAAACTGGATGCGGTACTCCAGCTGCGGCCTCACCAAGACAGAGTGCAAGGGGAGAATGATGTCCTTGGATTTGTTGAGAAGTATCTATGGATGCAAGCCAGTGTTCTGGTTGCTTTATTAGATGCAGCATCACACTGAAGGCTCATGTTTATCTTGTGGTCAATGATGACCCCCAAGTCTCTTTCTTCTGTAGTGCTAGCCGGTGTAGCACTGCCAAGCCTATAAGGATGCTGCAGGTTTTTCCTCCCAAGGTAGAGAACCTTGCAATTCTCAGTGTTAAACACCTTCAGGTTCTTGTCCTCCCATTTGCTGAGCCTGTCCAGGTCAGCCTGGGTCACCCTCCTGTCTTCAGGTGTGGATTTTTTGCTCCAAAGTTTTGTGTCATCGTCAAACTTGGCCAGTCCACTTCTGAGTCCAATGTCCACATCATTAATGAAGATGTTGAACAGCTTGGGTTCAAGGAATGTCATGGGAAGCCTTGGGGGATCCCACTGGCCACAAGGCACCATGATGTTTGACTTCCATCAGTTACTACTCTCTGGGTCTTACCACAGATCCAGTTTCCCAACCTGCTGATCATGATGGACCCAAGGCCACAATTGGCCAGTTTCACCAAAAGGTGATCATGGGGTACCAGATTAAAGGCTTTTTGAAGTCAAGCTATATGATATCAGTCTATTCTCCCTTGTCCAGGTGATAGGTCACCTGGTCGTAGAAGGAAATGAGATTAATCAAGCAAGACCTACCCACAACAAACCCGTGCTGGCTATTCCTCAGGAAGTTGGCATTGGCCATTCCATTAAAGATGGCCTCTTTAATAGACTTTTCTAAGATATTTCATGGGATAGAAGTCAGGCTGATGGGCCTATTGTTTGCTGGATCCACTTCCTTCCCTTTCTTGAAAATAGACACCATATCGGCCTTCTTCCAGTTTTCTGACACAACACCAGAGTGCCAGAAGTTTTCAAAGATCCGTGCCAGTGGCTGGGCTATGATGCTCACCAGCTCCTTGAGTACCGTGGGGTGTAGATTGTCAGGGCCAGCTGACTTGAAGGTATCCAGCCTTTCAAGGTGTTTCTTCATGAAGTCAGTATTGATGGAAGGCAGGGGATCTCCCTCACCTGGACCTCCCTGTCTTGTAGTGGGCATGGGCGTCCCACGGGACTGATAAAAAATCAATGCAAAGTACCCATTTAATAGGTTGGCTTTTTTCTAGGCATCAGTTGTCCCGTCTGGTTCATCAGGGGTTCAGTGTTGCCCTTGCTTTTTGTGCGGCTCCCCACATAGCTGAAAAAGGGCTTTTTATTGTCCTTGATGATTGAAGCGAGTTGGTGTTCAGTTACAGCCTTGGCTTTCCTGGTTTGCTCCCTGCAGGACCCGACCAGTGCAGAATATTATCCTTTGTAGGCCTTTCTTTTTAGCCTCAGGAGGTCTGTTAGGTTTCTGGAGAGCCGGTGGGGAGGGGCTGTTGTGCCCTCTTGCTGCCTTTCCTCCAAGATGGAGCAGAATTAGCTTGTGCATTGAGGATTGCTCTCTTGAGAAGCAACCACTCTTCCTGAGCTCCCCTCCCCCTGGGGTCATGGTCCCTTAGGGATCACTGACGAGCCTCCTGAGCTTGTCAAAGTCAGCTTTCCTGAAGTCAAGGACTTCAATGTTGCTGACTGACTTGCCAGCTTTACAGTGGATGGTGAAGTTGATCAGTTCGTAGTCGCTATCATCCAATTTCCCATCAACTACTAGGTCACTGATTAGGTCATCCCCAGTAGCTACTACCAGGTCGATCACAGTGCTTTACTTCTCATTGGCCCATAGACTTCTTGAGTCAGGTAAAGGTCATCCACGCACAATAGGAATCTTTGTGACTGCTTGGATTTTGCTGAGTGATCCTCCCATGAGATGTCTAGGTAATTAAAGTCACCCATGACAACCATGATCCTGGAGCATGCAGTCTCAGCCAGTTCCCGGGTGAACTCCTGGTCAAGCTTTTGACTTTGGGTGGGAGATCTGTAGTAAACTCCCACCATTATGTCCCCTGTGCCATGTTCCCCATGGATTTTAACCCGGAGGGTCTCCAGTAATCCACCCTGGCCACCAACATCAGTTTGCAGGGATGCATAGCGTTCCTTAACAGAAAGTTACACTTCCTCCCCTTTTATTGACTCAATCTCTCCTGTACAAGGTATAGCCATCTATATCCATCATTTAGTCATGGGTGGAGTCCTACCAGGTCTCTGTTATCCCTATGACATCATAATTATTTGTGTTAAGCAGAAGGATGAGTTCCTCCTGCTTGTTTCCTAAGCTCCTGGCATTTGTGTACAGGCAGGCAAGTGTCTCCTTGGGGGCTCTTGCTTTGCCCACAGATTGTATCAGGGCTGGGGAAGAGGTGGGCTCCCTTCAGTGCCTTGCCTGCTGGCTTTGCAAGGGTTGCTCAGTGGGTGAGTAGTGGTGGTAGTCCCCTGGTCCCCCGGTGTGCTTAGTTTAAAGCCCAGTGGAGCAGGTCAGGAAGTCTGGCTGAAAAGAGCCTCCTTCCCAGGGGAGAAAGGTGGAGGCCATCTCTTCCCAGCAGGCCTCTCTCGCCAAAGAGTGGTCTGTGGTCATGGAAGCCAAAGCCTTCCTGATGACACCAGTGCTACAGTCTTTGTTTAACTACCTGGATCCTCCTCTCTCTCTTTGGCCCATACCCCGAGACTGAGAGGATCGAAGAGAACACCACCTGTTCCCCCAGAACCTTTAGCCCTGCTCCCAAATCCCTGTAGTGCCTCTTGACCCAGCTGGGAGTGCTCTGAGCCATGACATTGGTGTCCACATGAATGAGGAGCATGGGGTAGTGGTCTGTGGGCTGGAAGAGCTTAGGGTTCTTCTCCACAATAACTCAGATGCAAGTCCCTGGGAAGCAGCAGACTTCCTGGGCTATGGAGTCATGGTGGCAGATTGCCCCCTTAGTCCTCCTCAGTATGGAGCCTCCCACAACAAACATTTTACATTTTGTCTTGGGAAGAACGGGGGTGGTAGCTGCAGTTGAGCCTGTGTTGCCTGCAGGAGCTGGCGATTCAGCAGGCTCTGCTGGGGCTGCAAGAGGTTCATAACTGTTGCTAAGCTCTGGCGGGGCAGGGGCCTTGGTGCGGTGGGCCTTAAGGTCCTTGACCACCTTGGTCCATCCCCCTGACTGGACAAAATGGGAGGTCCTCCTTTGACCTGGAGGGAGACCGTGGTCTACCCTCTGGCTTCTGGGGGAGAAGGGCACGGCAGTAGGAGTCTATCTCCTGCTCACAATCCCTGATGGCATACAGTCTCTGGACTGTGGCCTGGAGCTCATCCAGCTAGCATGCCAGAGACCCCAAAAGGGATCAAACCCCACAAGGAGAGGTAGCCATGCTCCTGGGCCCCAGAGCCTAAAAAAGGGAAAGGCAGCCCCACAGCTGAGAGTCGGGGGCTCCTTCTGGGTGGAGCCCAGAAGCATGGGCTCCGTCTGGTTGGCAGTCTCTGAGATGCCGGGGGAGGGCACGGACCCCAAGGGGACCTGAGGGGTACTTTGAGTGCCCATCCATGGCATGCTGCTGGTAGGCAGGCTGGGCCTGAGTCTGCCTACCCTAGGGCAATCACAGGCAGGGTCTTGGGCCCTCCTGTGCACCCTCCTGAATGAACTCTGCACTAACACACACCGGCAGACAAGCACAACTGTTTGCACAACCTGTTTGTGTGGCTCTGGTTGTGTGGCTCCTTGGGGGGCTGGACAAAATAAGGGCCTGGATGGGGCGAGATCCGGCCCGGCTCCACTCAGTCACCTCCTCCCACTCTGTAAGGGTTAACCCCTCCCATCATGGGCCCTGCTTACCTCCAGCTGTGCTGGGGGCTGGTGAGGGGCTCTACAGGTGCTGGGGGGGGTCTTTGGAGGGTCTTTGTAGACAAGTTCTGACTTGTCTACACAGAACTTTATTTTTACAGATTAAGTAATATAATTCCTGGATGTTGACATAATTATGTTCCTATAGCCTATACACCCCTATAAATATGTCCACACTAGAACTTTTACTGCTATATTTAGCATACCTAACAGTTATACCTAAAAAATAAGGGAAGTGAAGGGCCCTATTGGAATCAAAGGGCATGATAATACATTGGATAGCCTTACCTAGAGCTCCATTCAGGATAAGAACTCATTATCCACAAAAGTATCCCAAGCCAAGCTGGACATTACACATTAAGTTAATTCTCCTAAGTTAATGTTTAAAGAACTCTTCTGATGCTACACCATGATGAGATTAATCATGAGGATGTTGAGCCAAGACACCTAACAGCTAAGGAGCCAATGGTTGCAATGTCTCTTTCCCTGACAGTGGGAGGCATAGGTGAGAAGCAATCACCCACAAGGAGAGAGCCCTATAGCAATGGTGCCAGGTCAAGCTCTAGATGTGGTAAGGGTGAGGTAAAGGGGAGGTTCGAGACCCACAAAGAAGTTAATGGAGTGAGAGCCAAAGAGGCACTTGCAGGTAGTGTCTCTCAGCAAAAACATCAAGAAGTGGTAGGCGAGCAAGAACAACTCACAGGACATGCAGGTAATACCACTCTGAAGATCTCAGCCTGACATCTCAAGAAGGTAGAGTGCTAGGCAACAAAGAACTTATGCCTTTTAATGCCTACCAGCAACAGCCATATACATCTTATATGACCCAAGACACAATCATTGGGATCATGGATTAAATTCCCATTATGCTTTTAAATTAATATATGTCAGCAGCCCAGAAAATGTAAATGAGCAAGTGGAACCACATTGAGACATTTTCAACTAATATCAAGTAATATGTGAATAAATTAGGTTGTTTTTGCTAATTATGGGACAGAAGGGCTGTGGGTATAACTGCTTCCCTATAACTAGAGATCTTGGTTTTGTCTGATAAAAAAACCCAAAAAACAAAAATAATTTTCAAATAAAAAAGTAGCCCCAAATCCACATTGTTCTCTGATTAAATTAAACACCTTTAATACACACACACACACACACACACACACACACATACATATATATACATACATACACACACACACATTATATATATATATATAATATATATATCTATACACATGCACACACACATGCACGTGTGTATTAGTGGCGTTTCATTTAAATCAGTGAAAAATGTGGATTTGGGTTCCTTTAGTAAACATAAACATTGGGGATTTTCTTTAATTTGAGAAAAGCAGGATCCCTGGTCAACATAGAACATGCATCAATCTAGCTGGATCCATTTGAAATCCAATTGCAATTTAATCATAAACACTATTTTGTCATGATCTTGCACTGAAGGGACATGAACAAAACAAACTCATTCTATTAATGGGTATTGGCAATGCTTAAGAAGGGAAAATAGGGGAAGAAACCTGCAGACCAAAGAGAAGATCATTACACTCTTTTCAAACAATTCACTTGATAACAATTATTCTGTGCATAATTGTTTCCAGGATCAGGACTTAGATAACTAAAAAAGTAACTAGAATATCTCTAGATAACTAAAAAATCTCCTAGAGATTTCGTGTAGGTATTTTTTTTTTGTCTTTGTTCTCTGCAGCAAAAAAGAGCATTTAAGGCATCAGTAATTACAGGTATTCCAAAAGAAGCAGCAAGCAATTACATACCCACAACCCTTCTGTCTCATAATTAGCAAAAACAACCTAGTTTATTCACATATTAATTGATATTAGTTGAAAATGTCTCAATGTGGTTCTGAATCAGAATTTCCAGTTCTGGCCCTGGACTCTATGATTTGAGTCATTAAGCATTACAATTGTGAAACATTGTCAGTATAACTTATCCTTTGTGTAAGGCGCCATGAGGCATCCATTGATGAGGTCAACCGACGGCTTCAGAACTCGTGTGTTACAGTGCAGGGTCCTGTAGGATGGCCGTGATCTCCCAAAGGCCCCCTTGGGAGATCACCCAAATTGGCCCAAAGGGCACCTTCAATTCTTGCCCTCCACGTCTTTGATGGTAAAGATAATAGGGAGGCTGCCTTTACATTGTCTTGGACATGGTTCTGATGTACTTACTGACTCCATGAATTCCTGAACCACTTATGTGTCCTGTTTTACAATGGGTGTTTTGGGGCACCCTAGTCTTATGGGCTATGCATGGATCCAACCACCCCTTGCCCACACCCCAAGCCTCGCAGACGGTACTGACGTTGTTGGTCTGGGCCTTGTTATAATTTAGCCCCCTTGTCTTCCCTGGGCCCTCCGCAGCATGTTTTACTCTACACCTTCACTGGCACTCGGGCTCTCAGTAGCCCTGTCTCGCACTCTGCCTTCCCGGCACTCGGGCTCTCCTCAGCCCTGTCTCAACTGCACTTTCCTGGCACTCAGGCTCTTTGCAGCCCTAGCTTGCGCTGTACATTCACTGGTGCTTGGGATCTCTGCAGCCCTGTCTCATTCTGTGCCTTCCTGGTGCTCAGGGTCAGTGCATCCCCAATGCTGCACCCCCTCTGGTGCTCAGGGCCCCACACTGCTGTGGGTCCCCTAAGAGGCCTCCTCCATCCCCTAATAGCCTCACCCAAGTCACCAGTCTTAAACAGCAAATCAAACACAAACCCCTAGGCTATAACATAAATTCAAGCTGCCCAGCTTTAACATCATTAAAGCCACCCCAGGGATGCTCCATCCCTCACCAGTATCAGGAGCTACTCACACAGTCAGGCCTCTCCCCTTTGCTTGCTCAGGCAGACCTCCTTCCCCTTTATCTGCCAGCAGGTAATTGCCATCCTGGCCTCAGCCCTGGGTTTTATATGTGGGCCAGGCCCTGCGCCTTTCAGTCAGCTGACCTCTGGCAGGTGTGGGCCACTATCTCCCTCTGGTTGCCCTGGTAACCAGCAGCTAGGGTTCCCCACTCACTGCTTGGGCTCTTTCCCCAGCAGTTTCCACTCTAAGGAGCAGGGCACCTAAATGCTCTGTAACATGGTGTTACCTGGTGGGTCTTGGGTTCTTGGACCATGACCTGGATTTCCACGCAGAGGACATGCTCGGGTGAGATGGGCTTCATCTCTTCCTGAAAGGTAGGAATGTTTTTTTTTCCAGGCTGGCTGATCTTGTATGGCAAGTTTTAAACTAGGTTTGCTGGGGGACAGGGGTTCAGAGGAATGTGAGGACACTTCACTGACAAGCCAGGGGACATGCTCAGGTAGTATCCAGGTAAGTGACAGGGGCCAGGGCAGGCTTAGGAACAAGGGCATAGCACATGCACCTACAAGAGACCTCAGATGTCTCTACACAAATCCTCGAAGCATTGGGAATAAGCAGGAGGAACTTGTTCTCCTGCTAGCTAACAAAAACCCAGACCTAGTGGAGCTCACAGAAACCTGGTGGGATTCTACCCACAACTGGGCAGTGCACAGCAAGAGCTACAGTATGTACAGGTGAGACAGAGCATGGAAAAAAAGTGTGTGGGGGGGTGTAGTGCTCTACGTCAAAAAGCAATACACATACTTGATGATCAAGATGGTGTCAGAGGAGGGGAAAACTGAGATGTTCTGGGTAAGAATGCAAGAGGAGTGTGGGGAAAGGGACTTGATAGTGGGCATCTACTACAGACTGCCTCACCAGGGGGATGAGTTGGACCTGGAATTCTCAGGTCAGCTCACGGAGGCTGTAAAGTCAAGGGATGTTGTTGTCATGGGTGACCTAAACTACCCAGACATCTGCTAGGAGGAGCGGTTAGTCAGGTCTGACTGTTCACATGGGTTCCTAGCCAGGATACAGGACCTCCACCTAACCCAGGAGGTGCATAGTCTGACCAGGGGAAGTGCCTTGCTGGACTTGGTCCTTGCCACAGGCGATGACCTGGTGAGGGGTCTGCGGGTACTCAACTACCTTGGTGACAGTGATCATTGCCTACTGAAATTTACTATCCAGCACAGGGTATTGAAAGCAAGCAGTCAGGCAAAACTCCTCAACTTCAGGAGGGCCAACTTCAATGAACTAAGAAGATTAGTAGGAGGGGCATTGGGGTCTCAGAGCTTCAATGAGATGGGAGTCCAAGATGGGTGGTTGTTCCTCAAGGAGACAATCCTCCAAGCTCAAAGGGAGTCAGTTCCAATGTGCACCAAGGGGGGCAGGAATGCTAAAAAAAACCCAAGGCTTATCAAAGGCATCCAGGAGGGCCTGAGGGGGAAAAAACAGGAGGCATATAAACAGTGGAAGCAAGGGGCTACTACTAAGGAGGATTACACTTCCATTGCTCGTGATTGCAGGGAAGCTGTTAGGAAGGCAAGGCAGAGATGGAGCTAGGTTTAGTGACCAAAATTAGGGATAACAAAAAGTCCTTTTTCAAATACATAGGGAGTAGGAAGAAAGAACTAGGCAATATAGGGCCCCTACAGGACAGGCTTGGCAATCTGGTGATTGCAGCAAATGAAAAAAGCTGACCTCTAATGAATTCTTTGCCTCCATATTCCTGAACAGGGACCGGTACATTTTCCCTGCTAGGATCACGGCAGGACATAGGGGAGGCACTGCCACGTCTAGGGTCAGAGACAACCTAGTTAGGGAACTTTTGGAGGGGATAGACATATTGAGCGAATACTTTAATCAGTCCCCCCCCAACACACACTGTTCCTCAAGACAGACACGGTTGCAACAAACTCCCATAACACAAGTTTTGCCTGTCAGCAGCCAGAGGTACAGGGCCCCATAACCCAGAATCCCCTGCACCTATCTCCTCGACAGCTGGAAGACTTCATGGCCTCAGCAGGAGCTAGCAGACTGCAGCTTTCACATTGCTGTGCCTTAACACACACAGTGTCACCCATTTTATGAGTTTTGCTTGTCTGCAGCTTGTGGTACAGTTTCACCCAAACCCCTACACCTATATCCTTGAAACTTGGGAAGCTTTTTAGCCTCCACAGGAGCTATCATATCTGCAGTTTTCACCTCACTGTGGATTAATATACACACGTGACATTAGTTTTGCTTTCAGAAATTCGAGGTATAGTTTCCCAGAAACTCCTCCATGTATCACCTTGAAACTTGGCATGTGTCATTCTCTCATCAGAGGCTACAATCCCTGAATGGTTCATCTTAATCAGCCAAAAGACAACAAAATTATAGATATTTCATTGATTCCCATTTATACCCTATGGCCGAATCTCCAAATTGCCAAATTTTTTCTGAATCAATTTGGAAACTCTGAATTAATTTCAAAAGCCTAAAGCTTCCAGCAACTCAATTTGGGTTTATAGATTATGTCTCCGAATCATCCAAATCATCTCCGAATCCCAATTGTGATCCGAAGCTTTGCACAGCCCTACTAAATATAACTACATTATGTTAAAAAAATAATAAACCTTGGAAAGGCTGTTATGGACCAAGGGAGACTATGGAACATTTTTTCCCAAAGATAACATTAATGGTAACTTTCCAATATTTAGGGGTTTCCAATATGTTGTCCAACCTTCACTCGTATGCAATAGGATAGGTATATCAACAGTCTGGTAAATGAGTTTTATTTGGGTTCTGATGTCATGGTTATCAAAGATATCGGGGTGATTGCTGAGCCCTTGGCTCGGTTATATGAGCTCTCTTGGAGTTCTGGACAGGTGGACTGGAAGAGGACTGGAAGGTGGCCAATGTGGTTCCCATCTTTAAGAAAGGGAGGAAAGAGGACCCGGAGAACTACAGGTCTGTCCGTCTCAACTTGGTTCCGGGAAAGATATTTGAGAAAATTCTCAAGTCTCATATCAGTGAGGGCCCAGCAAGAGACTTTATGCTGAAGGGTAACCAGCACGGGTTTGTTAAGGGCAGGTCCTGTCAGACCAACCTGGTCGCTTTCTATGACCAGGTGACCAAATCCATGGATGCAGGCATCCCTGTTGATGTAGTCTTTTTAGACTTCAGGAAGGCATTTGACACGGTCTCTCACCACATCCCCATTAAAAAGATCAAGAACTGTGGCATTGACCCCTACACGGTTGAGTGGGTCAGAAACTGGCTGACGGGGCGCTCCCAGAGAGTGGTGGTGGACGGGTTGTACTTGACCTGGAGAGACGTTAGTAGCGGGGTTCCCCAGGGCTCTGTCCTCGGGCCTGCGCTATTCAACATCTTTGTTGCTGACTTGGACGAGGGGGTGGAAAGCAAGCTATCCAAGTTTGCTGATGACACCAAACTGTGGGCTGAGGTGGGGACA
>JAGPOW010003316.1:119120891-119148405 GCA_030014935.1 Caiman crocodilus
TGACCCCGGTGCTCTTTCCTGCCAAGGCAGGGGGTCGGACTAGATGATCTGCCCAGGTCCCTTCCGACTCTAGCTACTATGATACTATGATACTATGTAGGTTGTACACTTCTCAGAGATGAGCCTATGAACTCCACTTCATCAACCTCCTGGATACTAAAAATCATGGGCTAAATTTAGATATTGGATTTATGACACATAATAACCTGCCTGACATCTGACTGCCCAGGTATCTCTCCACTTTCATCCCCCTTCTCTCTCTCCCCACCCCTTCCCCAGCCTGTACCTCACCCATTGACTCCTCAATCTACATCTTCACTGACTACCTGTCTTATATGTATACCAGACCAGCCTCTGGCTTCTCTACTTTTCATTCAATCCAGGAAGAGCACACACCAACTGCTGAAACTTCCTCAGCCTGATGAAGAGTTTTTGAACCCGAAAGCTTGCTTAATAATTGTTTTCCAACTATTTACATTGGTCTAATAAAATATATCAGATTCACTCAGAGAACCTTGCCTCTCTAATACCAGATCAGACATTTCTCAGCAAAAAAGCATAATACCTACCTTTATGCAGACTAAAATTAGACTTTGGAAAAACAATTTAGAGAAGTAATTTTACTGTAGACCTCTTACTTTCAGAAGATTTTTTTAACCCTTGTACATATTCTTGATTTAACTATATTTTCTCAGAGGGCTTGGAATCCTTCTTTAACTGCCCGGCAATAAGGCAATAATGGAGTTCTCATTCTTCTTATGGTGCAATCACTATGTCATTATTTTCTATCAAGTGGAACAGAAGAGAATCCCTTCCCTGAGAGATCCTTTCCCTTCCCTGCTGTTTTTGTCTACTTCTATGTGTTCTATGTATTCTGCCCTTTATAGGTTCTGTTCTTGAGTGCCTAATTCAGTGTATGTAATGTTTCTTGCTTAGAACATTGCTTCAAGTCAAAATGTAGTTCTTTAAGAGGAAACACACTGACACGCAGGATGGCAGTTTTAATGCTATGTATAGCTGGCTCCTAGATATATTGCCAAATCTTATAGTCAGCTACACTTCAGATAAAATGAAACAGGACTATATTATCAAGGGTATCCTGATAACAGTCACACACCAAAGGATGCAGAATTAATGGGTGAAGAAAAAAGCAAGAGATTTCATCTCTAAGTTATGCTGTGCACAGAGGAAAATGGCTGCTTATCACTGGCAAAAGTAAATAGATATGTTGTTTGCTGAAAAGCCTTAACATTTTCCCTGTGATATAGGAAAAAAATGTATGTAAACACAGGGCTGACATGACTTATTTGTCAAAAGTAAAGGAACACGCTGACTAGCACTATGGACAAGAGTGACTTGGGGGTCAGGATTGACCACAAGATGAACATGAGCCTTCAATGTGATGCTGCAGCCAGTAAAGCGAGCAAAAGTTGGCTTGCATCTATAGATGCTTCTCAAGCAAATCCCAAGATGTCATTCTCCCATTGTACATGGCTTTGGTGAGGCCATAGCTGCAGTACTGTGTCCAGCTTTGGGCTCCACAATTCAAAAAGTATGTGAAGAAACTTGAGAGAGTCCAGAGGAGAGCCATGTGCATGATCAGAGGTCAGGAAAACAAACCTTATGATGAGAGGCTGAGAGCCATGGGACTTTTCAGCCTGGAATAGCGCAGGCTCAAGGGCAAGATGATGGCCACCAATAAGTTTATAAGGGATGTTCACCAGGACCTGGGGGAACGATTGTTCATCAGAGTGCCCCAAAGAATTACAAGGTTGAATGGTTATAAACTCCTGCAAGACCATTTCAGGCTGGATATAAGGAAGAATTTCTTTACTGTCTGAGCTCCCAAGGTCTGGAATGCCCTGCCACCAGAGGTGGCTCAAGCACCTACTTTGAATGCCTTCAGGAGAAACTTGGATGTTTTTCTTGCTGATATCCTATGACTCCAGCTGACTTCCTGCTCCTGGGGCAGGGGGCTGGACTCAATGATCTTCTGAGGTCCTTTCCAGTCCTAATGTCTATGAAATCTATGAAACATTGTGGGCAATATGTTTTGATGTGTGAGCTAAGTACGGACAGTCAAAGAGCCCAAGGTTGAATCAGTTCAAGCTGCAGAGGTTAGTTTAATTGAACCAATAAGCAAGTAAACAAACATTATTTTTTTATTCCACAAATACAGTCACGTGCCTGTAGTGGCTCAAACCACTAGAAGAGGGATAGGCAAGCCCTGGCATGAATGCCAATTAGTGGCATGCAGAGACATTTTCCTTGGCACACCAGGTGATGCATGAGGAAATTGTTAAAAAAAAAAAAGCTCCTGCTCCAGGCTGTCTGGAACAGCTACAGGGATGCTGTCTATGTTCTGGTGACCCCACCCACTATTCCTGGGCTGTGTCCTCCAGCCTGGCTTGGCCCCTGGAGGGAAGCTGAGGGTGAGTGGGGCTCTGGGCTCACGTGCCATGCTCCATTCGCACTGGGCCTGGCACACATGAAGGCCAAGCAAGGAGACTCCTGAGCCTGGCATCACACCTTGTCTGGGCAGTGGGCGGGACAGCTGAGGCCCATCCCCATGGAGCTGTGTGGGCCAGATCAGGCCCCACCTAGTGTGCTGCTCGGTGCCCCTGCATGGGTGCCTGCTGCAGCCTGAGTCTGCAGAGTCCTGGGGCAGCCCACACTTCCCACTCAGCCCCCATTCTTCTCCAGCTGCCACCTTCTGAAGGTCACAGCCAACTGGCCTGTCTGCAGTGCCTCCCCCTACATCTGCTTCTCTTCACAGAATCTGGTCTCTGCCTTGAGCACCCAACCCTGGCATTCAGCATCCTGGTGCTGCCCCTGCCCAGGTGGGAGACAGCATCTATCTGCCCAAGACCCAGTTGGGCCCTCTTTCCCAGCCCTGGGCTGGGATCTCCCCTGTTTCTCTCTCTTTTTTTCTCTCTTTCTCCTTTTTTTCACTTCTTTCTCTCTTTCTCTTTTTTTTTCTCTCTATCTCATGAAAACATGCATAACAAAAATAGAACACACAAGAACAAATGTAGTACATAGATTTCATAGATTTTAGGGTCAGAAGGGAGCTATTAGATCATTGAGTCCAATCCCCTGCCCTGGGGAAGAAAGAGTGCTGGGATCAGATGACCCAAGCCAGATGTTTGCCCAATCTCCTCTTAAATACTTCTAGGGAAAGGGACAGCACCACCCCCCTTGGAAATGTATTCCATATTTTGACAACCCTCAGTGTAAAGAAATTTTTCCTGATGTCCCATCAAAATGTGCTCTAAATTTGCTGTCCTTCAGTTTGTGGCCATTGTTTCTAGTTACCCCAATGGGTGCCCTGGTAAATATTGTGCCCTCTATTTTGTGCTGCCCCCATGATGAGTTTGTAGATGGCCACAAGATCACCTCTCAGCCTTCTTTTATGGAGGCTGAAGGGGTTCAGGTCCCTCACTCAGTCTTTCTAGGGTTTTTTCTGTAGTTGGTTAACCAGAAGGCTGGCTCTCCTCTGAACCCTTTACAGGTTATATACATTTGTCCTGAAGTGTGGCACCCAAAACTAGACTCAGTACTCCATCTGTGGCTGGACCAATGCTGCATAGAGGGGAAATATCACCTCCCTGGACTTTTTTGTGATGCATCTACTTATACAAGACTTATATTGTCACCAGGCTTAGAATTTTTAGAAAACTTTGTATTTAGGGTTTTTTTTTAAAGCAACATTTATGATTATTAATTATATTATATGTTGTGTGTCCTGCCATGTACCCCCCACCCTGATTTTATTTTTCTGGCATGCTGGTACTCCAGCATCTTAAAAGGTAGACATTGCATTTTTTTGACACTTTGGCCAAAACGGTTGCCTACCTCTGCACTAGAGCATGCCAGATGGCCAGATGCTAGATTAGGGCATGACTTGCCCACCCATCCTGTGAGAAGGGAGGTTGTGGGGGAGGTGCAAAGCATCCTGGGATGTTGGTGGATTCTGAGTTAACTTGAATCTGGAGGGGATCTGGGATGGAAGTTCAAAAACTCATTTAATCTAAATCACTTAGTATGATACTACATCTACCCAGGTTTATTTTAAATTGGTTTCAGCCATTTTTAAAGTGGTTTATGTGCACTAAACTTGGTTTGTGTTACAGATTTGAACTGATTTCTGATCACTATACCAGTTTATGTGCAATTCCTCTCCTTAGTCATGGTAATAAATTAACTTTGTTTGTTGTCAAAAATAATAGTTATAGGGGCATAGTAGTAAAGAGAGTAAAGTGTCTTCTTATAGCTAAGGAGGCATGAGTTCAAGTCTTCCTTTTGATTTCACTAAAAGCTGCCGATCAATCCAGCTGTAAAAGGTACCTAGTCATTCAGGCTAAAGAGTCAAAGACACAGAATTGTTGTTTATGTGATTTTGTGCCATCAGTTCTGATATATTTTAACTACACTAGTCCAGTGGGCCTCTAGGCTCAGGGAAACTTCTAAATAGTGATTACATAGAACATTTCAATCATAAGACACACCTCTCTGACTATTTTTTAGAAAGTCCTCAAACACAATCTACTGTATATTATTCAACTAAAGACTTCCCTGTGAATTCCCTTTGAAAAGTATGATAAAGCTCAATCCAAGCCTGACAGACAAGAGATTAAAAAGAAGGGGGGAAAAGTCCATTACATGCAGAAGGTGCAAGGGAATAGCATACTTCAGAATTTCCTGTATGCTTTTGAGTATCATGTAATTGTAAATGTGTAACAGTATTATTGAAAAACTACTTTTATCACTGCTAACCCTCTTGATTCTGTTACACTGGGACTTGTTAGAAAAGACACCTGCTGAACAAGCAATCCCCTATACTGGTTTCATAATGGCAACTGTAAAGGAAGTAAATGAACTTTCCCTTAGTCTACCAATATTATAGTTTATCTCATAGGGAACCGAATTGTGGCTGGCCGTGGGAACATTTCAATTCATGGGAGTGAAACCCTTGCTCACATTAAAGCAAAACAAAAAATAAACAAACAAAAAAAATCCTGCTACTAAATTTAACAAGGCTAGGATTTCATCCCTGGCATGTTAGCTGAAATATGTAATATTCTGAGATGGTACAGGAAAAAGAAAAATAGTGGGTTTTTTTAGAAATGAGACTATTCTATAATTTGCAATATCTTCTGATGATAGTATAAAATCATGATTTTTAGCATAAAATATTTTCATTAATTTTCAAAGCATACATTTTTAAAGTCCATGAAAATGAATAGATTTTACATCATACATATTTTAGAGTTAATAGAAAATAAATTCAACTTCATATTTAATTTCTAAAATGTATAGTAAAATGAATGATGGAACTTAAGAAAACACATTATGCAGCATAAATATTTTTATAGTTCATAGAACATTATACAAATAATTCATGGTAAAGGAGTATTTTAAAATGTCCTTGTTTATAAATTCAATTGAATGCACAGATCTTATGGCTTATCTATCCTTGGAAGACTTTTTTTAATGCTAAAGTGTTTGCTACATAAAGTTTCTAGCTGTACTATAAGACATTTAAGATATAATTAAATAAGCATAATAAATGCAATTGGGAGAAATTATGAAACACACATTTTTCCAATTAGAGATGTCTCTCTTGACTGATTTATAATGTACAAGGACACAAATCCAGTGTAAAACCAAGCACAATTCATTAGAAGTATTCTCTTGTTTCTACTTCTTGTCAAAACTAACTACATTTTGCCTTCTACAAAACATAGTACCCTACTATTTGGCTAGTAAATAAAAGAGGGTAAGGCCAGAGCTCCACCACCTTTTTCATCGGGGAGGGAACAAGTGGGTATATAGTTCTTCTTACTCCTGTGCACTCAAACCCAAATTCCACAGAGCTTGTTCTGGGGCATATTTAGCGTTTTTACCTTTTTGCTTCCTTTTGTGGTCTGAGACATAATTTAGCACAAAGCTAATACTATTCTCTGATTTTGACCTTGGTAAGCAACAATTCAAATAGGAAAATTGCTATTCTATCAATTAAAGCAAAGATTTATTGTTTTCCTTTTGTGTCAATAACCTGTTCATACTATTATATTAAGTAAACTTAAGCTACTAAATTATATGAGAGCTACACTCTGAATTATTGAGCTCTGACACCTTATATGAAGCTCTTGGGAAGCCATTTTGGAAATATCGCCACTAAGCTAAAAAAAAATATCATCTGCTATTGATGAAGCTCATTTTCTCTCTAAATCATTCATACCAAAACTAATGATATCTCACAAAAATATTTCTGTTAAAGATTTTTTTCTCTCTCTCTGTACAATGCACCTCATTGCATTAATGTGAACTATTGTCAAGATATTTTTTTTTCAGGGAGAGAGATTCCTGCTTCTTCTAAGAAAGGTCTCTATGGATATATCAATTTAAATTACAAAAAAAGAATACTTTCCTATATTACCAATACTCTAATAAACAAATAAAAGCTACTCTTTTGTAAAATCTCAATTAGGTTTACTAAATGACAGCAAGACTATAGATACCTAACACTATTTGCAAAATCTAAGCTCTTGAAAATGAAAAGATGCAGAATTCAACATAATTAAGATAGGCATAAATTATATTTAACATATTTGGTCTTTGTTTAGAGAGATTTTATCAAAGATAAATAATGTATGCACTACATAGAATACGGTTGTCAAACTACTTAATAAAAAGTTCTCACCCAAATGTGCTGAAGAATTATATTGGTGCAATAAATAGTAAATATTCTCTTTCATATGATACAATGCATGATAAGGATCTATGCCCCTTTTAAAAATGTGGGAAGTATAAACACAAAATCATTATTAACTTTGAATAATTAAAACATGCTTTCCTGTATTAAAGCTAGTTCATATATTTTCAAGAAAATAAAATTGCATGAAAAGTTTTGTTGTTTGTTTGTTTTGTTTTTGTAACAAGCTGGTCTTGTGATAGAAGAAAACAGATAAATGAGTAAGAATGATAAATTCAAATCAGGACAGGAAAAAATACTCAGTTCAAAATAACAACATATGATCAGATTCTGCTCATGTGGAATATTTCTACTGGTTTCATAGAAACCTCAGGACCTCAGGAGAGAGACCTCAGGAGGTCATTTAGTCCAATGCCCTTCTCAGAGCAGGATCATCCCCAACTAAATCATCCAAGCCAAAGCTTTGGATAGCTGAGTTTTGAAAACCTCCAAGGATGGAACTTCCACCATGTCTCTGGGTAACCTGTTCCAGTGTTTTACTACCCTCCTAGTGAAAAAATTCTTCCTAATATTCAACCTAAACTTCATTATTGCAACTTGAGACTGCTGCTCCCTGTTCTGTCATCTGCTACCACTGAGAACAGTCTAGCTGCCTCCTCTTTCAAACTCCCCTTCAGGTAGTTGAAGGCTGCTATTAAATCCCCTCTTAGTCATCTCTTCTCTAGACTAAATACACCCGGTTCCCTTACTCTTTCCTCACAAGCCATGCCCTGAGCCCCCTCACCATTTTTGTTGCCCTCCACTGGACTCTCTCTAATTTGTTCACATCCTTTCTGTAATAGGGGCCCCAAAACTGAACACAGGACTCCAGATGTGGCCTCACCAATGCTGAATAGAGGGGAATATTCACTTTCCTTGATCTACTGCAACACCAAGGCAGCTTTTATCCTTCTTGGCAACAAAGGCACACTGCTGGTTTATATTTATATTCATATTTAAAATATACTAATTAACAAATAGTTTTCATAGGTACCCAAGGAGGGGCTCTCCTGTTTTAATGTATTCTGTTTTATGATTTGCATAAATTGCCCTGATCCTTTGTTGGGAAGGGACAGCATATAAATATTTAATTAAATAATGTATTTATTACTTGAATAAATAAATTATATAATTAATAAATATTTGACAGCAGTTGAATCAACACAGAAGTCAATGTGCCTATGGTGGGTCTGCCCAGCTTGTGCTTACTGACCTACTGGCTTCATGAGGCTGTACACACCTGCATTGTAGGCCCTCTTCAGCCTGAGGAGAGTCTAACTCAGACTCTCTCATTACAGGAGGGTGAATTACCAAGGTATAGACTAGCCTGAAGCAGGACTGACTAGCCTTTTCCACTTCTCCTGTAGAAGTTAAGATACTGATTAAGATAGATATGTATATGATGCTTCCATGATAAGCTTGAGAATTCCATGGTGAAGCATGCCCTTCCCAGTCATTCCTGCTTCAAACGTAGTAAATCCTGGAAATTAGGCAATGTTGCCACTTTAAAGCGGTCATGTCCACCTACAAATAAATATAATATAAGATTCTATAGGTGCACAGTCAGTGGTGCTTTTATGTCCTCGTTTCTTATATTTGGCACATTTAAAATGGAGATTTGTGTCTTTAGTCTTTGCAACCCTGGCTGTTTATACATTTTGTATTAGACAGTCATTGGTTAAAAATTGGAAATAACCCTGAATACATTGAAAACACACATTAAAATACTAAACCTATTTATGTCTATTCAGAGTGCCCTGAAACAAGAAACCATTTTTTCATTTATTTCAGTGTCTAAATAGATGTGCCTTCATTAGGTCTTCAAGCTCTAAATGAGAATGACAGATTTGTATTATTTTATATTTATGTTTTATTTATAACTATTTCATCAATATTTATTAAGAATTAACATATGATTTAGGTGATAAATCAAAACACATATAACAAGGACAAACTGTTTTTAATGACAAAAATACACATTTTTTGTGATTGAAATGAAACAACACTTTAAATATACCTATATATTAGTGGTGTTTCATTTTAATCATGGAAAAATGTGGATTTGGGGTCACTTTTAAATCTAAAAATTGGGGATTTTATTTCTCAGAGAAAACCAGGATCCCTGACGATAACTGCTGTATTCTGTACCATATAGTATGTTTTGTGGTAGTATTAAAAGAGATTTGTGAGAACCTCTATGCAAGTGAAGTCACAAATGTCATCCTATGCTAACAAATTAAAGAATGCAGCATCAACAATTCTTTACAGTAAGGGGCCACTACAGACCCCCTACCCAGGATCAAAACCTTATCCAGGCATTCACCAGGGAGTTGGCTGAGGATGAATGCTCCTGGTCCATGGTTGTCATGGGAAACTTCAACTACCTAGACATCTCATGGGAAGAGTGCTCAGCCAAATCTGAGTGGTCACATAGCTTTCTCTCGTGCATGGACAAGCTCTATCTGATGCAGGAAGTCTATGGACCAAAGAGAGGTAAAACACTTCTCAACCTGGTTCTGGCAACCAGGGATGACATAATCAGTGACCTAACAATTGAAGGGAAGCTAGGTTACAGTGACCATGAGCTGATCACCTTCACCATCCGCTGTAAAGCTGGTAAGTCAGTCAGTAATACAGAAGTCCTTGACTTCAGGAAACCTGACTTCAACAAGCTAAGTAGGCTTGTCAGTGATGCCCTAAAGTGCCACAACCCGAAGGGGAGAGGAGTTCATGATGAGTGGTTGCTCCTCAAGGGAGCAATCCTCAATGCACAAGCAAAGTCAATCCCATCATGAAGGAAAGGCAGCAAAAGGTCATGGCAGCCCCTTTGGCTCTCCAAGAAACTAGCAGACCTCCTGCATCTTAAAAGAAAGACCTACAAAGGATGGAGGAATGGATCCACCACGAAGGAAGAATACTTTGCATTGCTCCAGACATGCAGAGAGCATACCAGGAAAGCCAAGGCTATGACAGAACTCCAGCTAGCTTCAAATATCAATGACAATAAAAAGTCCTTTTTTAGATATGTGGGGAGCTGGAGGAAAAGCAAAGGCAACATTGGACCCCTGCTAAACCAGATGGGACAATTGACAACTGATGGACAGGAAAAAGCAAACTTGCTAAATGGGTACTTTGCATCAGTTTTTCACCAGTCCCATGGGACCCCCCTTGCCCACAATGGGACAGAGAGGTGAGGGTGAGGGAGATTCCTTGCCATCCATCAAAGCTGGCCTCATGAAGGAACACCTTGAGAGGCTGGATACCTTCAAGTTGTCTGGCCCTGACAGTCTATACCCCAGGATACTCAAGGAACTGGCAATCATCATAGCCCAGCCCCTGGCACAGGTCTTCAAGAACTCCTGGTGCTCTGGTGAAGTGCCTGAAGATTGGAAGAAGGCCAATGTGGTGCCTATTTTCAAGAAGGGGAGGAAAGTAAATTTGGCAAACTACAGGCCCATCAGCCTGACTTTCATCCTGGGGAGGGCCTTGGAAAAAAATTTCAAAGAGACCATTCTTAATAGACTGGCTGATGGCAACATCCTGAGGGATAGCCAGCATGGATTTGTTTCAGGTAGGTCTTGCTTGACCAATCTCATTTCCTTTTATGACCAGGTGACCTATCACCTGGACAAGGGAGAAGAGATTGATGTCATATACATTGACTTTAAAAAAAGCTTTCAATCTGGTACCCCATGATCACCTCTAAGCAAAACTGGCTAACTGCAAGCTTGGCTTCACCACGGCCTGCTGACTGGGGAATTGGATCTGCAGTAAGATCCAGAGGATGGTGGTTGATGGAAGTCAATTGTTGTGGTGCACTTTGGCCAGTAGGGTCCCTCAAGGTTCTGTCATAGGACCTATAATATTTAACATCTTAATTAATGATGTAGACATTGGTGTCAAAAGTGGACTGGTCAAGTTCACTGATGACCCTAAACTCTGGGATAAAGCATCCACACCTGAGGACATAAGGGTGATCCAGGAACATAGACCTGTGGCTCAGGTATTGGGCGGATGTGAACCTGATGGTGTTTAACACTGAAAAGTGTAAGGTTCTCCACCTTGGGAGGAAAAACCTGCAGCATGCTTATAGGGTTGGCAGTGCTATACTGGTTAGCACTACAGACAAAAGGGACTTGGGGGGTAAAGTGAGAAAAACACTGGCCTGCATCCATAGAAGCTTCTCAAGTAAATCCCAGGATGTCATTCTCTCATTGTACTTGGCCTTGGTAAGGCCACAGCTGGAGCACAGTGTCCAGTTTTGGGCTCCGCAATTCAAAAAGGATGTGAAGAAGCTTGAGAGAGTGCAGAGGAGAGTCATGCACATGATCAGAGGGCAGGAAAACAGGCCTTATGAAAAGAGGCTGAGAGCCATGGGACTCTTCAGCCTGGAAAAGGGCAGGCACAGGGGTGATCTGGTGGCCACCTATAAATTTATCAGGGATGCTCACCAGGATCTGGGAGCATATCTGTTCATCAGAGTGCCCCAAGTGATGTCAAGATCAAATGGTTGTAAACTCCTCCATGACCATTTCAGGCTGAACATAAGGAAGAACTTTTTTACTGTTCGAGCCCCCAAGATTTGGAATAGACTGCCACCAGAGGTGTTTCAAGCACCTACCTTGAATGCCTTCAAGACACTTTTGGATATTTATCTGGCTGGAATCCTATGATCCCTGCTGACTTCCTGCCCCTGCATGGGGCTGGACTCAATGATCTTCCAAGGTCCCTTCCAGCCCTAGTTTCTATGAATCTATGAATCTATGAATCTTTATTACTATCAATGTCATTATAATTAAAAATAATACTTATAACAGTAGTAATAATCAGGGATTCTGGGTTTCTCTGATTAAAAACCCCTGATTATTTATTTTAAAAAAGTAAACCCAAATCTACATTTTTCCATGATCAAAGTGAAATGCCATTTATATATGTTAGTGGTATTTCATTTTAATCATGGAAAAATGGGTTACTTTTTTAAAACCAAAAACTGGGGATTTGTTGTTGTTATCAGAGAAAACCAAGATACCTGGCAATATCATCACCATCATAATAGTAATAGTAATCATAAAGTTTCTGAAGCACTTTAGTGTACACCTTACTGGAAAATATTATTTTACTTTTAACTGGTTTTTGGCAAAGAAGCAGAAACATTAAGGCTCGATACAGACTTTCAGAGAGGTCAGGAAAAGGTTAGTTTGCAAGAAAAATGGCCACCTGCTCTAACCTACTTCACCCAGGTGTGGACCTTACACTAGTTTGGTTTATCTAAGTGAGAAGTTCAGTGCAGTTAAATTGATGTAAAATAGCTGACCTCATCTAAATTAACCCAACCTCCAAGGTACTCATATATTTGATTAGTTCCCAGTGTAGCCTCAGGGCTGGGAAAACCCAGCCACCAGCCCCAGCCAAGAGGCTACACATTTTTTACCTCCTCCCTGGCACCACACTATGTTTAGCCCCCCTGGCCTCTTTCCAAATACTTAAATGAACAATTCTCCCCCTCATGGAGCAGTCTCCACATCTTCATTCTGCAAGCTACTCCTCCTGCTGGTATTACTAGTGTTCACCAGTTCTGGGAGCCAAGGAAGTTCAGGTGGGATTAGGCATAAGCAGGTTGGAGGGTTGGTTTGCTGGGGAGGGGTTGTTTGTCTGGGGTTGGGTGTTGGAGGAGGCTTAAAATAATTCCTAGTCCCAAGTGGGCCCCAAAATCCACCATGCACTCCACCTGCTCCCTGATCCCTCCTAACTCCCCTGTGCACCTACTTGCCTCTCTGATCACCCCTGTAACACCAGTTTTCCCCCTGATCCCCTCACAGACCGCACTTGCCCCCCATCTCCCAATCCCCCCTGTGGACCCTGCCTGCCCTTCTGATCCCTCAACATCTCCTATGAATCCTTCTGCCCCAGTCCCCCCCCTCAGTCTGCTTGCCCCCTCAATTTCCCAAACTCCCACCTGCTAGTACTTCCATCCCAACTTACCTTAAATCAGGATAACTCGATCTAACCTCCCTGTATGTCTGTTCACACATCAAGAAAATAAGTTAGAAGTGATTGAAAAAAAGTTTTAGAGTGAAAGTAGAGCACCAATGTATAAGTGCCAAGTTTTACACCCTTGGTAGAGATATGCCAGAAAACAGGCAACACGGCAGGCTTAGGGAAGCAGTATCAAAGAATGTTAAGGGAAGGGGAATCAGAGATACTTAAAGACTTTAGTTGCTGCTGCCATGGAGCAGTGCCCACATTCTCTAGCTCCTATTGTTGTAGTGCAGGGTCACTCAATATAGATGGTTGCAGCCACAGCATGGACTACCCAAAGGTTTCCATTCAGATACCCCATCTAAAATGGTAACTATGGATGCTATCCCACTCACATACCTACTATCAGTAAGACCTGGATGGACAAGGTTGAAAAATGTACAAGATCCTAAATGCTAGTATCAGTTGTTCCTGTGCATATCTGGTTATTTCAATGACCACGAGTCTGTTCCAAAAGCTATGAATATCAATGACAATATTTCCATTGACTAAATGGATTTTGGATTTTTGCAGGGTACTCAGCAAGTACAGCAGGTACTGAGCATCTGAGCTTCCCTTGACAGTAGAAGAATCACTTAACTTTTTGTTAAAAATGTCTCATTTTACAATCAACCAAATTACATAAGTAATAAACAAGGGAAGGCACAAAACCCAGTCATGGCAGGTAGCTAAACAACTCGGAAACACCTCACAGGGAAAAATATCTAAAAACAATCAATATAATCTGACTTTCTGTGGGTACATCTACACATGAAATTAATGTGAAGGTGCCACATCTACATGTGCACCCAGGACCACAGCTCATCGAGCTGGGTTAGAACAATCCTGGCTGGTAAGGAGTCCGAGTCAGTCTGCAAGCCTGGGGCTGCTCCAACCCAGCTCAACATGCTGTGGAGGGGCTGGCTTAGGCACAAGGGTGATTCAGTGCAGGGCTAGTCAACAGACAACCCTGCACTGAAGCACCCTTATGGCCCAATCGTCCTTGTCCACATCTGTACGTGTATTGATTCATGGTAAATAAAACAGTCACAGGATAGTACTTGCATTTACAAGTGATAGTCTATTGTGGTGCTTATTAGTTTACTGAGATCTAATAGGGCCATATGTGAAGATACAGAGATTTTACTGCAGAGCATATTATGCGGGATCCTGGGGGTATTTTTCTGATTTAAAAAAAAATATCCTCAGTTTTTGTATTAAAAAGAGTAACCCAAAATCCGTGTCTCCATGATTAAAATGAAACACCACTAATATCTATCTATCTATCTATCTATCTATCTATCTATCTATCTATCTATCTATCTATCCTCAGCCTGACAAAGGGTTTTAAATCTGAAAGCTTGCTAAAAAAGATCAGATTGACCAAACAAACATTGTCTGCTTTGTGTGTGTTAAGGAAAAGTGGGAAGAAGGCAGCAGCAATGGTAGCCTGTAACATGGAACCTTCCTGATCCTGGTTAGATCTCAGCTCATCCACCAGTTTCTGGTCCAACTGCCCACCCCTCTTTCTCCTGCCACACCTTGATGGAAAACTGAATCAGATGTTACCCAGGTGGGAGGCAGCTCACTCTCCCCTCACCACCACCAGAGAGGCAGGGATGTGTGGAATGTGTGTACAACACAGGGGTTTACTTCACCCTAAGTTCAATGGGAGCTTGAATTTAAGACCTGGTTCATCTTCGCGCACCCTTAAATTATAATAAAATCTGATACAGGCTCTTCAAGCAAGATCACAATCTGCCCAACAGTCTAGATAGCACTATCATGGTTAAACTCCATCATAAAATCGGTCAGTGAAAGTATTATCAATAAGAACTATTAAGTTATTGGAAAAAAACCCTATCAGTTATTATTTAACATCACCATTTTTGTTAGTTATTCTAAAATAAGTTGTTCTCCATTGCCTATATTAAGAATGGAAAATTGTTCCTTAAGCTTTCTAAGCCACATACTAAAAAAAATAAGGTTTCTCAATCTCTCTGTACCAAGTAATAAATCAATCAAGCTTTATTGCTTCAATTTTTTTATTGCTTCATCTTTTGTTACAGCAGATTTATGCAGTGCATTGAAAAATATACAGAATAGGATCACTGCATGCAGTGGAAGCAAGCAATAAAAATGCACAATAAACCCCCCCACTAAATCTGTATTACTAACATTACAACTAGTTTCTAACTGCTCTGCTGAGATTATCACAGGATTCAGGCACATTACTAGCATTCTGGACAATACTATATTGCCTAATATTATTTCACTTCAAGAAATAGTTTGTTGACAATTTTCCTGTCTCCTATAATATTCCAAATAGCAGGAATATTTGAAACCTAAATGTCAATGGTTCTTCCTGCCTCATGGAAATTATATCAGTATTTGTACTCACATTACAAATATTGGAATGCAAGTCCTATGTAAGCTTTCCTTCATCAGCTAGCTTGACCCAGCATTGTTAGTATCCTGCCCCTTTGCAATGAGGAAGTAATACAAATGCTCTTCCAAACTACCTTGCTAGGTCTGTGTGAAATTTCACTGGCTATTTTGTTCTGAGGCTGTTTTGAGTCATTTTGATCTCAAAACAGAGAAACCAAAATGAAATGAAGGACTTCAGAACAGTCTCAAAATGAAATGAAGGCAGTCAAAACATTTTGAAAGTTTCAAAATGTTTCAAGTTTTGAAACTGGGCTTGCCTTCAGGGAAACAGAAATTAAGGAGAGGGAGGGAAAGAGGGGGGAAGAACTGCTCTGATACTGACTGTATAGCTGGCCAGTGACTAATCCTTCCCTGAGGTCCCTTCCAATCCCAGTGCTCTGGGGGAGGGATGGAAAAACAGCATAAAAAGCAGCATAAAAATTGAACTGAGCTGCTTTCTGCCTTGGGGTTAGCTACTGAGCTGTCTTCCAGCACCTCAGAAGCATCAGACAACAAAAGCTACTATTTATTTCCTGCTTACTAGCTTAGCAAGACAGATTCATCAATACCTTTTGCTTTTTATACCCATTTATTTTATTATTATATTCATTGATTTCTTTCAATTTATTCCTCCCCCAAAATCCTCTTTTTGTTTTCATTAGTCTATTTTGATTCTTCTCAAATCTGTGCTTTCTCTCATGGTGTGCATTCCATTCATTGTGCAGGGAAGTACAGCATAATTATATTGCATATTATAATATAGAATTTATATAGGAACGTATGCATACACTTATATTTTTTTATTTTATTACATAAATATATACATACACACATGCATTACATAAATACACATACATACAATTATCTTACCTACATATATTACATAAACCAGATAAACTTACAAAAGAAAACACAGATTTTCCAGCACACCATGGCAAAGACAAGGCACTATGAAACTCACCATGCAGCGTACTGGTAAGGCACCTGGCGAGTCTTCAGAGAGGCGTGGGAGAGGGGGTACAGGGAAAACTCTAAGTTCCCCCTCTGCCAAACTGAGATACAGCCTCTTTGCTACAACAGGAAGGCATGAGGCTTCCACTAGTTGTACAGGCTGCAAGGAGAGGGGAGCAGTGCCAGTGCCACTGCCTGTGCCTGAGTCTGCATCCCCTCAAAGAGCACCAGCCATACTCAACTCCCCATCCCCCACTACCACCATGACAACAAGCAGTAGCACTGGCATGACAGTCTCCTCCACCTCCATTTCACTTCTCAGCCTGAGCCTTCCGGTGCCAGTGGAAAAGCTGGAGCTGGAGCTGAGTGACATAGTAAGGGAAATTTGGGGAAAGTAGAGGGAATCATTTGAGTTTGTGCTTCACACCCCTCAAGTTTCCCCTAAAGCCAGGTGTTCTTCCCCAGAAGGCGCTTTGGAGGAGGCTGAAGTAGAGGTTGTGGAGGCAAGTGGCTCAACTTAGTCCACTCCTCCTGTTGCTATGCCTCTGCCTGCTGAGGAGCGGGGAAAGGCAGCATCTGCACATGCACCCACACCCCAGAAGTGAGGGGGTAGTGTGGTCTGGGATCATTTTGAGCTGGCAGATGATCCCACATAGGTTGTCTGCCTGCACTGCCAAGCCAAAAACAGCTGGAGTAAGGGAACAAAACACATTAGATCTATGGGATGCTGATGAATCTCCACAGGCATCACCCCTTGCTCCTTCTCAGCCTGGCACCAGTGGGAGCATGCTCAAAAAGAAGTCTCCCTTTCACTACAAAGCCCCCGTCCCCACAAAGCAGAAGCAGACCACTCTGGAACAGTGGGGGAAAGATGGACAGAAAGGGTGGGGGAAATTGAAAAGGTGAGTGAGATTACTCTTAGAATTGGGGAGATGCTTTCTGTAGATGGCCTTCTCCTTAGTTGAGTGGCCAGTGTTCAGGTGGCTCATGGATAATGTAGCCACATACTACCAAGTGCCCACATATACCACCTTCAGCAAGATGGTGGTGCCCTCCCTGTATGAGGCATGCAGGGAGTACTTGAGAAAGGAGCTGCATAAGGCCAGTCTGCAGGTGGCCTTATACTACACCTTGGACATCTGGAGCAGCTGGAGTGGAAATCATGTATACCTTGCCCCCACAGGGCACTGATGCAACCATTCAGGGGACTGGTGGAATCTCCTTCAAATTGAGGTGATGGATGAGTCCCACACAGCAACAAAGATCATGGAGACCAGGAACAGCTTGATGTAGGGTTGGCTGATTGGACAGGGCAAGTTCACCTGCAGGTTCATGGTCACTGACAATGGGGCCAAAATGGTCAAGGCAGTACGCATTTCCAACTATGTTGGCATCCACTCTGGGGACCACATGTTCCACCTCATTGTCAGGGATGCCTTGGAGCAGTACAGGCCTGCCAGTTCCAGTGCCAGCACTATTTGCAAGCTCATTTTGAAATGCTGGAATGTGGCAGGCTACTTCCATCAGAGCATCAAGTGGGGCAAGATGCTGTGGGGCAAACAGGCAGATTTGAACATCCCACAACACAAAATCATGCAGGATCTAAAGACTTGGTGGAACTTCACATACCTGATGCTCACGAGGCTGGGGGAGAAAGAGAAGCAATCCATGAGATGGCCTTGCTCGGGGAGATTGGGATCAGTGGCCCTCTTAACAGAGCTGATGCTGTCACCAGATGTGCAGGCACTGGTGAGGTGGCTGAAGGAGGGCATCAGGAAAAGCCTTGATCCCTTGTGATCCAGTATGGTCCATGTGCTGGCCAGCATGTGTGACTCGAGGGTGAAGGAGAGCATGTGCAGCAGCCAAAGCCTGAATCAGTGGATGGAGGTGCTGGTGTAGAGAATCAGGGATGCAGAATGGTGGAGGCAGTTGAACATGGAAGAAGGCGATCCACTGTCCCATATCAGCACACCATCCACCAGCCAGTCTCATCCTCTGCCACTTGTGCTGCCACTTTTCACAGACAAGCCTATGAACCGAACTTCATCAGCCTCCTAAATACCAAAACTCATGGACTCAATATAGACATTAGAATTCTGACATGCACACACAAATTGCAGGTGCTTCCTTAGCCTGACAAAGGGTTTTTCAATCTGAAACCTTGCTAAGATATATTTCTTTAACTATACAATTAACTAAAAGATACCAGATTGACCCAAAGACCCTTGTCTGCCAGTGCCATGCCCTTAGACCAACATCCCTAACACCTATCCCTGGTCAGTTGACCAGAAGGATGCAGGGCCCTGGGCACACCTAAACCCTAAGGCTGGGGCTGGCAGAGAGAGTTCTCTGGCAGCTTCTGGAGAAGAAGCTTCTACAGAAAAGGAAAGAAAGGCTCTAGTCTGTGACAGTTTGGCTGCCTGAGATGTTGCTGGTGCCACTGTGCAGCTTATAAATGTATTACCTGTTCTTATTTAAAGTGGTGGACCAATCTAGGCTTTAGCAGAAGAGGAGCACTTCATTGGGGTACAATACTGTGTTGTGTAGAGGCCACAGTGAGGATGCACCTAAACAAATGCAGTCACACATATCGTGAGTTTTGCTTGCCAGCAGCTTGAGGTGTAGTTTCCCAGAAACCTCTGCACCTATCTCCTTGAAACCTGGCAGGCTTTATGCATTCATCAGGGACTAGCATGTTGGCAGTGTTCACCCTGCTGCACCTTAACACATGCATGTGGCATGAGTTATCTTGTCAGCATCTTAAGGTGCAGTTTCCCAGAAATCCCTGCACCTATCTACTTGAAAATTGACAGACTTTGTGGCCCCAGCGAGACCTACCCTTCCCACTGTTTTCATCTGAATTAGGCAAGAAATGACAAAGTTATAGATAGTTTTGTGATTTCCCCATTATACCTTATGGGCAAAGATTTGAAACACCGTTGGAACAATAAAACAGTTTCAATGAAATGAAATGGAACAGTGCTTCAAAATGAAAAAGAAAACAAACTTAAAACAAAATACTGTCCCATTGAAATGATGAAGTGGAAGTCAAAATGAAATAGTGCTGTTTTGCACAGCCCTATTTCTAGCCTCCACTCCGCCGTAGCTGTTCTTCAGCAGCCTTTCCTGTGTGCTGGACCTAAGCTTCTCTGAGACTGCATGCATTTTCTTTGTGAATACAGTGCAACTAAGAGGAGCATCATCTGCCTGGCCAGCTTCCTGCTGGTCAGAATAATTTAAGGCCACTAGCACTTGCTCTGACAATGTCCTCTGTAATGTTCTTTACAGATTTATGAGCCAACATAAGCCACTGAAGGACAAAGAAAATATTTTATTAATAGTCATGGAGAGTGGTGTGGATTGAATAAGTTCTTGGATCTGTTTATTTTTCAATGGTACTCTTTGGGTCCCAAGTACCAGAGGTATGATTTCTCAGTTTGATTCTATCATATGGTTTAAAAACTGGGTGTTGGGTTTTTTTTAATGTCAAGACTGCATTTATGCTTCTGCTTCTCTGTAGCTTCTTCTGCCAGTAGTTAAAGACTATTGGATCATGGACCTGAGATTTCAGCAAATTATCATGAATAGGTAAATTTAACCTGATTCTTTTCCCAATCCACATACGGGCTTTGCAATAAGCTATTTTCCAGAGATGTTTTGGTCAAACCAATAAAGCTTAACAAAAATCATCTCTACCTTCAGAGGCTTTTTTCAACAGATATTTTATTGTCTTCACCAACTCTTCTATAAATCCATTTGTGTGGGAGCAATTTGAACTTGGTGTTTTATTGTGGACCATTATCATTACAGTCTTCATCCAGAATCAAACATCTAGCAAATATTCCCTTCATGCTGGCTGTCACACCAGAATCACAGATCTGCTCTTTAAATTGTTCAGGGTACAAATATCTGAATATAAAGAAAACAATCTGCAGCTATTAAGTAATCATTTGAATTCCAGAAAAATAAATCACTGTTCTGTAGGGGTTCTTGTAAGCCTTTTTAAGGACTAATTGTGCCTTTGATGTCTCTGTTTGTTGAAATGGTTTATAAGTCAGACACAGAAGAACTCAATATTATGCCACACTGGGAATGTGCTGATTGATTTCCAGCTAATATAGCACCATGAGAGCCCATTTTTTATACTTCTTAATTTTTTCACTTCCTCCTGGGCCCTAATTAATTTTCTGCAGAATTACATTACTTTCTATTCTCTTCTTGGTATCATCATCTTGCAGCCCTTTAAAATCACTCCATCAATCACCATTACTTCAGATATGAAATTCCAATAGTCCCTGATTAGTCTTCAGGCCACTTTTTAAGAGTACTTCTCTAAACATATTCAGTGATTTGTTTATCTCCATTTTTTCTTGTATTCATAGCAACTGACAGGGAGCTACAGGAAGGGGAGTTACAGTGGGTGCATCTACACATGCAGTTGATCTAAGAACAGTTTACTTGCAAGTAATGCATGCTGCAGGTTGGGGGGAACCTGCAGCCAGAGGAGTGTGGGTGGGTGAAGCAGGGAGAGGGGCAGGTGTAGGGACCAGAGGTTGAGGCAGGGGTTGGGGCAGGAAGGGGACTACCCCCAGTTAAGGACTTGCCTTGTGGCTGGGACTGGCATAGTTAGTGGATCTACTCAGTACTGGTTCTTGGCGATAGCATGCACCTCCAGGTGGTGTCCTCAGAGGGCAGATCACAGTGGGCAGGTTCCCAGCCCAAACCCCATCCCAGGAAGAAGCTGGTGCTGCTGGCGGCTGGCAGTTATATGGCCAGCCATGCCTTATGGCTGGGGATGGGGCTGCATAGTTGTTGGAGCAGGTTCTGGCCCCAGCTCCCCAAGCTGCTGGGGGAGTCTGCAGCCAAGAAGCTTAGTGGGATGCGCTGTTGGAGGCCCAAGGAGCCCCCTGGTGACACATCACCAAGGGTACCAGGCTTGGGTCAGGGCTCAGAGAGGTCACCCACGCTATTGAACACATTATGGCTCAGCCTGGGTCCCAGGGCATGAGGATGGCTGCTAGTTGCCACATAAGGACTTGGACTTGTCGGCACTGCCTGACCAATGATTGTGGTTGGTGATGTTCACCCACTAAGCCCACAGGTTCTTGACCTTTATGCAACACTGCCACATTGACTGGTTGTGCCTGTGCTTTCACATCCATGCTGACAGCCCCTCATACACATGGGCATTGAAGCACCTGCTCCACAAAAAATGGAGGTGTACCTTCACTTCACCCCACAGTGGCACGAGGTTGTCAGTCTCCTCCATGGACCAGATGGGTCCCCTGGTTGGCAGGCAAAGGGCATAGGTGGGAAGGACTCCATCAGAGGTCCTTTGCCAGCTCTCTGGGCCTCCACCTGGCTTCCTTGTGCTGCCAAGCCTGGGCAGCTACTTACAGTGCCCAGCACAGAGGCACAGAATGGAACTGAGAGCCATGTGGCAAGACAATGACTCACAGCACCTGCAGGCTCCAGGGAGGAGATTGCAAGTCAGCTGTGGGCAGCTGGAGCTGGCCCTGGTGGCCAGCAACTGCCTGAAGCTGGGCTTGGACGATGGAAGGCTTGGCAGGTGCCTGCAGCACTTTGTAGGGCTGGATGTCATGGGTCTGGCAGTTGGGTGGCACTGTGGTGCCAGGCAGAGGTGCCAGGGTACAGGTTGGCTGTATTTAATTGACCTCCCCCTCAATTCAAAAGGTATTGAGGACTTTTAGTCATACCCAGAAATGCCCAGGATATTAGTGTCTAAATCAGATGAGGTCTCACACATCCTAGCATAACTACGATATATTACACAATCCTCCCCTATATATCAAATTTTATGGTGGGATATCATAGGAGGTCAATTCCATTTCAGAAGCTTCTACAACTTCGGGCACTGTAAAGCAGGAAAATATTTGTTTACACTAAGCGTAGGGCAGTAAAATATTAAAATAAAGGATTACGGAACAAAAAGTTGTAAGGCTCGGTAACTTTGAAAGGAAGAGATAGAATGCTAATACGGTTTGAAAAGGCCTGTCAGTTTAGCTGTAAAATGCAATCAAGATTGCACAAAACACACAGATGTATATTAAAATTTGGCTCTCAGATATCATTGCAGGCATTGTTATCTCACTCTGAATTGCAAATTTTAGATTTCTAATTAGAGAAACTGTGGAGTAGTTGTGATAAACTGATTTAATTGATGAATTGCTTGTTTGATTCAACTATGATTAAACACATTTATTTTTTATTCCATATTCTATAAGTGATAAATTACTTTAAAACTAGTTTTTAATTATGTTGCACATACAGTAAATTAAGAGATTAATACTTAATTAACTGAAGTCTTAACTATAGTGCCTGGGGCTCTATCCATTGAAGGAAAACTGCTATAACTCCTCAAGTGATAGATAGATAGATAGATAGATAGATAGATAGATAGATAGATAGATAGATAGAATTTTCTACAAATATATGTATATATATATTTGTAGAAATATATAAGGAAGTTATAGTGTGCAAAAATCTACACATATTTCAGAAATGGCCATGGACTATCCTCTTTCTGAGGAAAGAATCTACAGATCAGAATTTCAGCTGATTTAAACAGAAGTGTATACCAGTCTAGCCATACTGATTCTATAGTGATTCTACACTAATTCTTCAGTGTAGCCATACCAGTATAGCCATACAAGGTAGGATTCAGAGCCGAAGTGCATTAGAAAGATGTTGGGACAAATTTATTTCTAGTCTAAATAGAATGTGTTTGTACTGGTAATAGATTTGTCCCTGGACATATGTTAGGTATCTTGTAACAAGTCCAATCTATGGAAAACTTAATCTATATTTTGTAAATAAATTAGTAATATTAAAATTTGTTGGGGTCCAGTTGTTTCAGGGAAACTGATGTTTTTTAAACTGTCAAAAAGAATTCATTAAAGAAATCAAATGCAATTCATCAATTTTTTCATTTCAATTAAATTATTTAGATTCCATTTTTAATCTATTTTAAAACATATAGTGTGAAACAAAGTGGTGGAAAACATTGTTTTGTAAAGGATAAATTAAAAATCCATCTTCAAAATGGCTGTATACCAGTTCTCTTAAGTCAGAATTTTCCTCCTTTTATTTCTCCAAAACTAAATTTTAGTGAAATCAAGACAATATCGCAAATAAATATGAATGCAATATAAAACAATTTTTATCAACACTTTTTTTCAAATCCATTTCAATTGGTATTTCGACATCTGGAATATATATATAAAGACCATCGAGGATTATATTCTAAGAGACTCAAAAGTGGTGTTATGACTGAGATAGTAAAGAGAGCAGATAAAATGAGAGAGAGTGAGAGACAGAAATAAAGAAAAGAAAAAAAGGGAAGGCACAAGATTAAATCTTCCTCAACAACCAACTGGCAGAATAATAAGAACCATTGACAATTACGCAAACATATTCTGATAACAGGAACATGGCTTAAAGAAGCAAGTAACTAATACTGCATCTGACAGCCATTGTTAATAGAATTTCTTATTAAAATTCCAACTAGAAAAAATAAGGGACAAGAATTAAGGATGTATTTTAGGTGATTTTTATTATTGGTATAAATAGTTGCAATTTTGTTATGTAAAACAAAGAAAAATTGAGATGATATTAAAAAAAGGGATGAAGGACCAAAGGAAGTATATGAGTGAAGCATATACTTTATTATGCTTATACTTTATGCATATTATTATGCAATAAAAATATAAACGAGAGTGACAAAGTAGCAGATCTCTGACCAGTAAGGCTATGGACATATAAATAAAAGATATACAGTAGATATTTTGCCAGGGTTCCTGGTTTTCACTGATATAAATAAATAAATAAATAAAATCCCCAATTTTCAGATTTAAAAAGTAACTCAAAATCCACACTTTTCCATGATTACAATGAAACATCACCATATACATTTATCTATATATCGCTACTTCTTTCTCTATATCTCTATCTCTATCATGCATACTATGATCAAAGCAAACAGCCTATATGAGTAATTAATTGAAGATGCTTTTGTTTAGCCTAGGAGCAGGCTTACAATATATAAAATAATAGCATAAATATATCATCAGGGTTGAGAATATTTTCTTAATTTTGCTTTTGGCTTTTGGAGAGATGCAAGATGTCTCTGTTATATCAGTTATGCTGCCAGTCATCAGCAGAGATCCTAGTGTTCTCTGATTAAAAAAAAAAAAAAAAATCCCTAATTTTCAAATTAAAAAAAGGGAACCCAAATCCATATTTTCCATGATTAAAAAGAAGCAAACTTTAATATTTATCTAGCTATCTATCCATCTAGCTATCTATCTCAATAGCACTTGGCTGGTGATGCTCAGTCAGGGCAGTGTATGGAGACTCAAGGCCAGGGCAGGGAGTGGGACAGCTGTGGGTGATTTGTCTAGGGGTTATGGGGCATGTGGGGAGTGGCTCCCCACAGCTGCATGCACCCCCAGGGGGTGGGTGGCACACGACCCCCAGAATTGTGCACACGGTAGTGGCAGATGCAAGCTGTCTGCTACAGGCTCAGGGCTCCCCCCCGCTGCTCTTCCCCTGGGAGCCCTGCACTGCTTCCGTGAAGCACTCCCTGCCCATCCAGCAGCAGCTGGAGAAGCAGCAGCATGAGGTTGTGCTGCCCACTCATGGGTGGGCAGGGGGCACATGGCTGGCACAGGACTTCCTGAGGAAGGGCAGCAGGGCAGGAAGCCTTAAGCCCAAAGCTGGCAGCTCGTATCTGTCCCCATCTGTGTACCACCCAGCTGTGGTCCAGCTGTGCTGCTGGGGGAGGGGGAAGGCAGGCAGGCCCTTCCACCTTCCAGTTTGGAAAAGGTGGTCACCCTAGTACAACTGTGTATGGGCACATGTGCTAGAGGGGGTATCAAATGTTGCTAAACAAGTAGAACAAGAGTTAAAGAGTGAGAAGGGCTGTTGAGAGAGAAAAAAGTGAGAATAAAGGTGGTGTAAACTGTTTCTGCAGCATGGGAAAAAGGGTGAGGGGAGTAGGGATAGAAGAGCAGTGCAACATAGGACACAGACGCAAGTGCAACAGACAAGGAAATGAAAAAGGATAGTTGTACAGGCAAAAGTTCTGCAACAGGATTAGGCAACATGGTTAGACTTTAGCTGAGACGTTGGTGAGGGCAGAAAGCTATGGGAACTGTAGTTGCTAATGGCAGTAACAAGACATGGTGTTGGTTGAACTGAAGAAAGAGTTGGGTGAGAAAGAGAGGATTTCCTGATAGCGAGGAAAGATTGAGAGCCACAAGAGTGAATGAAAGAGCAGCCAACCCTTGCAATCTGTCTCATTCTAAAAGAAATGGCACACCAGTAGGAAAAAGGGTTAAGGGATGAATGTGTTCTAGAAACTAAAGGTGAACAGGCAGCCAAGGTAGGGGAGGAAGGAAGGGAATCAAGGATGGAAAGTCTATTTTTAAACATTCCTTGAAGTTTACATATTTCAAAGTCAGAGTGGATGGTAATCAAGGAGTTAATACAATGGAATATACCTTGTCAACAGCTTAAGGCCATCTTTAACTGTAGATGTAGCAAAGATTTTTTTTTGCATTTTCTTTTTTAAAATATATTTGTCAGAATAATACAAATTAATATCTCATCAATACTGGAGTATTTTGGGGCATCTAAAAAGATATTTTACAGCTTTAGAATACTAAATAAGCATTTTTTGCGCTTCATGATTCATACAATAGAACTAGAAGGCAAGAAGCCCTTATTTCCATTTTCACTGATAATAATATGCTATAGCCACATCCAAAGAATGATTGCATGCTCTGAGATCCCAGAACAAATATAAAATAATCTATAGTGATCCATATGTGAATATCAATGCAAGGCTACATAATGGGATTTGAACAATTAGTTTTTCACAAATTTCCTGTCCAATGCATTTTCAGATATTGACTTATTTCATACAAATGAGCTGTTTCTAGTCTGAATTCTACTGTTCCTGCTAGTTAGAAGATGACATTCAATATTATTAGTCCAGGGAGGAATTTTTTTTCCCCTAATCTAAACTAAAAAACAAAGTCTTAGTCTACAACATTAACACAACAGGATTAGTTTTGTCTGGGGATCCCAGAATTGACATTACATATTTTTGAAACTTATTTAGTAAATATGTAAAATTAGGCTTCTTCCCACCAAATTAGCATGAAATACATTGATAGGGTACAACATTACTGTGATATTGTTAATTATAGAGATATATATTTTATTGTGTTTTATTTCAGAAATATTTGGCAATAAACTTAGAGCAGTAATCATGCAAGTTTCACATACCATTCACGTATACATATTTTGTCATTGGTGTAGTACTAGTACTTTAGTACTTTAGTTACAACAATAATAATATAATAATAATATTCCAAATATCTTAGAACTACTCACAAAGGCATTTTTAAAACATTTAAATTGAGTCAAATACAGAGTTTTCTTATTTTGAATATTGAGGAAAATAAGGAATTTAGTAGAAGGTATCTAGAGCTCAAATTAAATGTTAACACTTAGAGCACAATTTGGTGAGGGTACTGCTAGTAATTTGATGTAATTAAAATGTTAATAGTTTTAATTCACTAAAATTGTTTCATATCACTGGTAGAATGAATTATTGTGCCTCTTTATTGATAGTTTAAACAATAAAGTATACTGACTACATTTGTACTGTAGAGCAGTTTAGGAAAAAGTATGGAATGTTTCCTCTAATATTCTGCAGACAGGTGAGGGTATCACGCCTTGCTTTTACTCTTACAAAACTTTAACTATGGCTCCCTCTTAGTAAGGGTCACAATTAGAAAGATGTAGTTATTCATATTAATCTGATGTCAGAGAAGTCAGGGCAAAGTGACATTTTAGTGATTAACTGGTTCAGAGAGTCATAAATGTTTATTAGCAGCTGATGAAGTAGGCCCTTACTTATGAAAGCTCATGCCTCTCTGAACTAGTTAGTCCTGCTTTCTTCCGTAGAAATCATAGGAACTTCAATGGCCTTACTGATGCTATTTGTTGTGTGGGTAAAGCTTTCTTTCCATCAAAGAGTTTGATCAAATCTCACTGAACAGGTTAATTTCTAGGTAGAGACAGCTAGATAGGTCTTCACAGGGCTCCATTGCTGCTCTTACAATTTGCCTATGTCAGTTTGACTTGTTCCTGGGGGGAAGATCATTTGTTCCTTTTACTGTCTCCCTAGCTTTCAGTCAAAACACAGAAGAGGCTATTGTGCTATTCCACAAATCTGTTTCATAGTTTCATAGTAACTAGGGTCAGAAGGGGCCTAGAGCAGGCCATCTAGTCTGACCCCCTGCCAATGGCAGGAAACAAGTGCTGGGGTCA
>JAGPOW010003316.1:119163947-119185211 GCA_030014935.1 Caiman crocodilus
TATATATATATATATATATAGAGAGAGAGAGAGAGAGAGAGAGAGAGAGAGAGAGAGAGAGAGAGAGAGAGAGAGAGATGTGAACATATACACATACACACACGTATATGTATATATATATATACACGTGTGTGTGTTTCATTTTGATCATATACACACACACATGTATGTATGTATGTACATATCCATGTATGTATTAGTGGTGTTTCATTTTGATCATGGAAAAATGTGAATTTTGGGTTACTTCTTTAACACAAACATTTTTGTCTGTTTATTTTTTATAAGAGAAAACCTCACTTTCATGGTAAGTGAGGATCCCTGGTTATCACAGAACATATGGAGTAAAACAGTATTACTTTCCTGGCTAAATTGACAGTTTTTAAATGTAATTTACAGTGGATAGTTACCTAAAAAAAGAATATGTTACCTCGAAATCACATAAGAAATAATGTGAGAATTAATCTGATAAATATGTTCCCCTGCTTCCACTTGTATATGTATGCAATACAAATTGGAAACTGAGAGATGAAAAGTATTTTAAATTTTTAATAAATATATTAATGTATTAGACTAAACTAACATTAAAAGCCAAATGCTACTGGATGAATGATTTGCACCAGCTGAAGTTCTGATTTATTTCTTTTACAAACCTCCTCCCACTTCTTGAGTTGTATCCACCTTTGTCACTTTATAGCCCCCCCCCCTTTTTTTTTTTTATCTCAATCCCTTTCTGTGCATTTTTTTTCATACTATGTCATGTTTCTGCAACTTCCTTTCACCTAACAGAAACCAAGATCTCTTTTAGGTTAGTCTACAAATATGCTGTATAGAAGTAAGTGAGCTACCTTTGAAGAGACTAGTCCAAATACTGACAGCAGCATAGATATACTAGTCTAGTGTGTCAGCTAGATTAATTAGTCCTGTTTCAAATGAGCTAACTTAGCAGAAGCACTTTAGGGCGCCTCTGTACCCTGGGCAGCTACAGCATATGGAGCAATGTTGTGGTGCTGATGGCAGTTTTGTGTTTAGCCACTGCCGCAACAGCTGTTATTTTTCTGTTTTCCTCTCCCAATGCCAGTGCAAAGGTGGGATTGTGGGCTGCTACCCCATTTACTCCCTCTACACTTATGGGACTTTGGGCTGCTGCTCTAGTTACTCCCACTACACTTATGCTAATGGATAGCCTGAGCATCTCTACACAATGTTGTATTATGTAGACATATGCTACATCTGCATTCAAGAAGTTACTAAAAAGTGTCATAGAGAAGTAGAGCACCCTGTCTGAGGTAGGGTCATCTCTATCCCATATTGTACTCAACTGTATATATTTATAGGTCTCAATAAACAATAAGAATATTTTTTAGATGTAAAAGATGAACTGCTGCATGAGAACAATTGTCTAAGGGTTTCAAATTTCTTTCCCTCTTTAATTTTGTTTCCTGCTTTCCCTCTTTTTTCATTCAATAAATCACACATCATGTCAATAAAAGTATATTATTATCTCCACTCATCTGATTAAACTAAAGATTTGGGTACCTGCCAGCAATAAAAGAAAGAGGCAATTTACTAACTATCCCACTATTCTCTGTAAGCTATAAGATAACTTACATTCTTCAATATGTTCTTTCTTTAGCAAGGAGATGAAACTTTTAAAAATGTCATATCCTTCTAATAACAAAGAAGAAGAAAAGGAAATAAAAAAATGTAGTGTTGGGGAGAAGTTATAGCTACGATAGTCCAGATCTGAAGAAGAATGCATGCAAAAACTTTTTGAAATCTATACTGCCCATGTAGATGCTCCAATAAAACATATCTCCAGCAGAACTCCTTGCCTTTTGCAAATGAAAAAAAAAATAAAGAAAATGAATTATCAGCAGCGATTCTTGTTTTCTCTGATAAAAAAATCTCCAATTTTCATGTTAAAAAAAAAGGACACCTAAACAAAAACAGATCCATTGTTCTACCAGGGCATAGTGGGTAGAGTATGGTGTGATCACTTCAGCCCCCTATTGTTTCCCCTCGCACAGGTATGCCCTTGCTGAATTATGCCCCTCCCTCCATGTGATTGCTGGAATGTAAATATTCATAACAGGTAAAATGTTTATGTGCTCAAATTATAGCATTATACTGAATCCCAAAAGCAGGAAGTGGAGTTAGTATGATAAGACTACACCATCAAAGAGAAAGGGACCAACGTTCACATCCCCAGAATGGAGAAGCTAAAAAACTAATACAATTTTTTGAAAATAATCTGAAAACTACTGTTTTTAAGGCTTAATATACATATTGATCAGTATTCTACTAAAAAGGTAAAACCATAATATGGAAGTGCTTTGTAACCAGCAAACATAGGAAGCAAGTGGCAGACAGAGATTCAACTTGGCTCTGAACTTCCCTTTCATACAAAAAAACCCTCTTGCATGACCATGGCATATCTTAAAATTCAGTGAACTTCAGATAGTCAGATTTGTCCTGGCTCTAAGTCACATGACCTCAGATTGCAGCATTGTCTTCCCTCTTAATCATCTGTTAAATTCTGTAAAGTGCTGAGTAAATTTTTTGTGAAGTAATAGAATCATAGAAAATTAGGGATGGAAGGGACCATAGGAGGTCTTTTAGTCTAGCCCCCAAAGAATACAGTTGGTTCATTTGGTGTGAGTTAGGAAACTTTTGCTATGAGCTAAAAGGAGGAGAGAATGTTGTTATACTTTAGACTAGTGAGAAGTACATCTAGAATGAGATATTGAAATTTATATTTATGTCCAGGGGTCCTGGTTTTCCCTCATTTAAAAAAAAAAAATCCCAATTTTGACATATAAAAAAGTAATCCCAAATCCACTTTTTTCTGTGATTAAAATGAAACATCAGTATATACATTAATTGCATTCACCCCTCCTTTTAGTTCATGACAATAGTTTTCTAAGGTTCCTAATCCACAATGGAAGAACAAACCATAGCCTGTACGCGTGCATGCATGCACACATATACGTGCATGCGCGCGCGCACATACACACACACATATATTCATTTTAATCAGGGAAACATGTGGATCTGGGGTAACTTTTTATATCTGAAAACTGGGGATTTTTTTTTAATCAGAAAAAAAACAGGATCTCTGGTTATATCAAAGTATGCTAACAATTATGGATTCTGATTTTCTCTGATTGAAAAAAAAATCCCCAATTTTCAGATTTTGGAAAGTAACTAAGAACTCACTTTTCTGTGATCAAAATGAAACACCACTAATATATATATATATATATATATATATACACACACACATACATACACACACACACACACACACACACACACGTATGTTTGTGACATTTCATTTTAATCATGGAAAAATGTAGATTTGGGGGATTTTTTTAACAGAGAAAACCAGGATTGCTGCTGATAATTAGTAATCAATTGACTTTATGAGTAATTACTACTTGATTCCTGCTAATTGTTCTTTATAGGTGTTAAGGACACTCCTTTTTAATGGTCTTGATATTCCACAAGTCAATCTCTTTTTTCTTCCACTATTTGGCTGTTTCTTAACTACTCCAGGTGTCTCTCCTATTTCATAGTCCTGAAGACTGTTTGCAGCTCTTTTTCAAGTTCCAATATCTGCTTGTGGGTCCAGTCTACAGATTTGTTTCTCCTATTTTACCTTAAATGGCATGTCAGGCTGTCTACTCACATGATTGTTCCTTAAGCCAACAGATAAGCTATTTAAAAAGCCATTGCTCTTGGTAATATTAGTACATACACTATATAATACAGAGCTGTGAGGCCACCTGTCAAGAGAAACATCCTTTCAATGATGCCAGAAGGGAAATGCCTCCCTATTTATTTATTTATTTCTATTTTACATTTAGTTTATATGTGTTTTTATGCAATTTCCTTAGGTACTTGTCCTGTGCATTCTGGATCTGCGTGAAAAATCCTAAATTTCAGCAATTCACCATAATGAAAAAGGAAATTAAATTCCCTCTGTATCTCTTGAGTTACATACCAATATTGAAACTAAACAGTGGAGCTAAGTTTACCTAAGATGGCTTTTCCTCAAGAAACTGGAAGAATCCTTCCCTTAGACACATGTCTGGTTTATCTGTGTTTTTATTATTAGCAAGCCATTACACATAATGGTTAGGCATAGACATAACATTTAATATATGTTAAGTGTACAGAAAGTCTTTGAAGTCATAATAGAACAGATGTTACAGCACTTAAAGCATTTTTAAAATGGTGGATCAGGCTCTTAGTTAACCCTCATTGTAAGCTCCTATACACATGCAGGGAGGCAGCTCTGATGCACTGTAATTATAATACATCAGAGCAGACTTGATTAATTGAGTCTGCTGGAATGTGGCAATTACCATGCTCCAGCAAACTCCAGCATCAAATGTATCAGAGTGCCCATGCTGAAAAATGGTGATGGGGCAAGCTGAAGTCCTTTGAAAGGGCTTTAGTTCAAAGTGCCCTGCCACCATTTTTCATCATGGGGACATTGATACATGTGACACTTCAGTGCTTTTAATTAGTGCAGCTTTCAGATGTGATTAATTAAAGTGAACCCCCTGCCTCCTTGAGCATATTTATAAATGTCCTGGGTTATCAGATTAAAACATTTTATCAGACTAAAGCATTTTAAGTTAGAGAGTTTTTTTGAACATTGTTGCCACATCCATCATGCATTAAATTAGGTCAAATTTGCCTGCATACCAGAGGCCATTTTCAGGGTGGTGTGTGTGCCTCAGGCAGAGTGCCTCTGCTCTGTCTGCCCTGGACTAGCACTGCCCCCTCAATTGTCACTGACCTGATCCCAGCAAGTTGTGAGCCATAGCTTGGTTGGGAGTGGGAATGGGGGGGAGGTTCTGCTCCCAGAGCTACCCCAGCTTGGTTCATGCTGGGGAGCCAGACTAGGCACCCATGCAGCAGGGGAGCTCCTTTTCCACACACACACACCCTTGCCAGAGTTCTTGACTGAGTGAAAAGTAGCACAGGGAATTCACACTGCACTGCTTGTTGCAGCTAGGGGAAAGGAGCCTCCTGCCAGGAAGCTTCCCCAATATTGCTGGATGGAATCTCAGTGGGTCAGGCCAGGCTGAACCTTGTAATACAAATGTTGAAGAAACCACAAAGCACCCAATTATAGTATTTTTCAGCCTCTAGAATGACATAAATACTTGAGAAAATTCACTGATTAAAAATGTCTGTCCTTGCTTAAGACTCTATTTTTGTATCTACTTTATATATGTTTTATTTTAATAGCCAACAGAGTGATTTTTCAGTATGGTATGTTCAAAGAATCTTGCTTTTCTGCTCCAGTTCACACCATTAATCAAATGTGGAGTTAAGAAAGTCAGATTAGAAGGCCTGTGAAGGCTTTTCCCTTCCTGCATACTGAGTCAAGATCTTTGGACAAGAACCCTAAGAACACTCTGAGAACTTCTCTCATAGTGTCAGTGGGCACATCTACATGCAATGATACAGTGCAGTAGCAATGAGCCTTGATGAACTGTGGAATGGGACATTGATCCTGGCCATGGATAAGGTAGCACCCAATCATCTGCTCCAACCACTGTGGATGCACAGATCCCTGGTCTATAGGGGAGCTGAAGTAGCTGAAATGCCAGACTTGGTGATTAGAGTGAAGGTGGCTTGAAGTTGTAGCAAAATAAATTTAGATTGGATAGCTGGGAAAACTCCTTGACTGTGGCACTAGTGAAGCAGTGGAATAGACCGCCTAGAGAAGTTATGGATTGTCCATCACCGGAGGTGTTCAAGAAGAGGTTGGACAGCCACTTGTTGGGGATGATCTAGACATAATTATGCCTATTTTCTACCATGGATATTTCCCATGATTCTGGGCTTTGCTGGTTGTTTTCACTTGCTCCCTCCCCTCTGCCTTTTTATGCTATATGTGTGAGGGTGTTTTAAGCCTCTCCAGAGGGAATGGGGTTGGCTACATCTAAGTATAGGGACTTCAACTGGTGAGTGTCATTTATCCTGTTGGAGCAAAGTGGGAGGTTCCTAGATAGAGGGTCTTGCCTCTCCACTCAGGATCAGACCATATTTGGGGTCAGAAGGACATTTTAGCTCATGATCAGATTGGTAGGGTTTTTTTTGCTTTCCTCTATAGTGGGGGATATGGACCTGTAACCCAGGACATCTGGAGCAGTAACATTGTATAGAAGCAAGTCATTGGCTTCCATGGTTTCCTTGGTTTACCTGTAGCAGGTTAAGGTGCTAGATCTATGTTGTGACAGGTTTGAGGGTGGCCTTATGTAGCGTTTAGATTATTGTTGTATGGGATGGTTTGGATAGGCAGGGGGTTGAACACGGTGGCCTCTGGAGGTTCCTTCCAACCCTGCTTCTCTATAATTCCATGACTATGCCAAACCAAATCAAGTGTCATACATCCTGGGGTGCTCTGTCACTTTAACAGAGAAAGAGTTTGGGGATTGGGGAGGTGGGGAGGCAGAGTGCCAGGTAGGCTGGACACAGGTGCAACTGGGTTGCCATGGAGACCAGTTGATGAGATTAATTGATAGGTACCAGCAGGCACCCCAGGGTAGTCACCTGACCAAGGAAGCACCACTATATATATGTCGTGTGCGTGTGTGTGTGTAGTGGCATATAATTTTAATCACAAAATTGTGGATTTTGGGCTGCTTTTTTACCTAAAATTTAGGATTTTTTTAAAGAGAAAAACAGAATTCCTGATAATAACATCAAATATATGGTGGGTTAGTGAAAGAGGTGAAAGTCCCTATAGCTGGAGCCAGAGCAGGAATTGCATGGTCACCAAGGGGTGTCACAGCTGCCTCTAGGACCTGAATCCATTGCAATGACCCATCTTTTGCTTATATCCAGCATAGCTTTTTTCTTCCCCATAATACTATATATTGAAAAAGTCCCAGTGAGGAACTAGCCAACCAGTTCATTTAAGGGGCTGAGGTATACATTAGCCATTGCACTCTACTCCTCTGAATCAGTTGGGGAGGGCAATTCCAATTTTACATGCAATCTCATAATGTTATTATAGAGTTGGAATTTGGAAGCTGGCTTCAATTTCATTTGCAACAGGACTGCTTGTGCTGCCAACTTTAAACAAATTATTTCTGATGTTAGATTCCTCAGTGCCTAACAAACAAAAGAGATAGGAATTTCAAAGTTTAAGTTTTTAATAAAGTCTCAGATTAATAATGTATGTAACTAATTAAATAACAGGTAGAAATGGTAAAAAGATTGGATAGCTACATTAATTCAGTGTACTAATCTGATCAGATTTTTTCATTATGATCATTCCCATTTCAAAGGAGAGCATAGGCACAAAGACATTTCCTTTTTCATTAGATCTTGGTTATCACCTCTTTTATTCATGTCAATGCTTTGACTCAGAATTTCTGGAAATACTGACACCCTTCACCTTTTCTTGCCTTACCCTACAAATTGCAACTAGATTGCTTTACTACATTTTGTGGACTCAGAGAAATGTACTTACAGTAAAAAGTAGTGAGGTTTGTGACAACCATTAGATGTTGGGGGCATTAAATCCTTGTGCAGTTTCAGACTATTCCCTAAGGAAAGTTCTATCAACTCTCAGATGTGAACATATACCAGCACTTGCCATTTTGTGGTATCCACAGCAATGCAGGTTTTCCTACCTTGTTTCCCATAAGTTTAAAGAAAAGGAAAAAAAATGGCGGCAACTGAACTGTATCTGTGGGGAAATGCTGACTTCTTAATGGTAATCATTAACTTCCATCACAAGCTTCATTTAACATGATAGTTTTTAGTACTGTATAGTCATGAGTGAACTTAGACAGTTTCCTAGTCCTAGTACATGCTTCTATAGTTTATCTTGAAAACAAATTCTTCCACTCATCAGAGTTTCATTTCTTCCTATAATTTTTTATAAAGATGTAGGCCTTAACGGATTCTTCAGGCAGCTGAGTAGCTTTTATGGTCTGTATCTGTCTAATAAAGTGAAAGTGTTTTCTTCTCATCACTTAAACCAAACTTTGCTATTTTATTTATATCTTGGCTTTTAAGACACTGACAGGGTACCAGACAACATTTATAAAGCATGTCTGGAAGCAATATATTTGTTCTCCTTAACTGAAATCCATTCACCTTGAAAGTATGAGCTCATGAAGGATCAATGACCCAGAAGATAAGATCATTCTTATTAGGAAGGGAAAGAATGGCATTACAAAGATATAAATTAAAGGGAGAGCATGTTTATTCTTTGAACTTAACTGAGCAAATGTAAAAACTAGTAATTAATTCTGTTTATAGATGACATCAGATGCATATTTAATTTTGATTAAGAGTCCTACAAGTAATTCCATTTAAATATTTTACTGTTTGTTTGCTGAATAGGAGTGAAATGATATATAGGGTATTTATGAACAATTCCTACTAATGCTGAATGAGAGTTACATACACAAATTCTTGGAGAATCCTGGTCCCTAGAAAATTTTGCAAAACCGTTCTTGGTTACTACAGGCAACACCTTTGGATTACCACTTAGGTTCCCACCCTTTCCTGTCCAGGGCAGGGGGTCAGACCTCTTGATCGGTTTAGGTCCCTTCCAACCCTAAGCACTATGAAACTTTATTGTTTGGCTCCAGTTGTGAGTAATTCGTTCTGCACATGACTCCTCATATCATGCATCTTCTCTCCCTATGCCTCCTTTGTCTCTGTTTTTACCTCTCTTCCATTTTAATTTTTTCCCTACATAATTCTGCAATTTTGATTCCTATCCTTTTTCTCCCCCTTGACATTATCTGTTAGCATAATGAAATTAGTGGGCTTAATTTAAAGACACACACACAATTGAAAGTGTATTTGGAATCCTGTTTTGGCAGACAAAATAGGATGAGGAGGAGCAGGAGGAGAAATGAAGAAAAAGGAGAAGGAGTAGAAGTAGGTAGTAAGTCCATGTGTAGCTTTGGGTATGTACAAGTGTTACATTTCAGCTAGTGGAATCAGAGTTCGATTGATGGAAAAAATGCTTTCTGTGCAAATGTTTACAGTAGCTCAACTGTTAAAAAATGGCGAATGCACTGAAATGATTGAAATGCCAATCAACTGGGGAGCAAGAATCTGAGGGAATACTTGCTGTCACAGGAGGGTCCTACAGGAGGGCTGTGATCTCCTGAAGCCCCTTTAACCGTGCCAAGTCCAGCCCAAGGTACCCTCAAATTCTCACCCGCCACTTCTTTGCTGTAAAGTACGTATGGGAGGTTGCCTTTATACCACCTTGGGCATGGTGTATCCGGACCTCTATCCCCGTGATCTTCCGACCCCACCGCTAGGGTCCCTTTATGAGGCCTCCTCCTTCCCCTTATAGCCTCACCCAAACCACCGATGTAATCCAAGCACTAATAAAACAAAACGCAAGCCTCCTGGCTATAACTGAACATAAGGCACCTGGCTATAACCACATAAACCTCCTGGCTCCTACTTAACATCATTGATCCAGCCTCTGGAGCTCTCATAAGCTGTACTCACATTTCTGTCTCCCAGAGCTCCTGCCGCTCTGGCTGGTGGCAGAGAACTGCCAGCCTGGCCTTGGCTCTAGTCTTTATAGGAGCCAAGCCCTGCCCCTTAGGATCAGCTGACTGCCATTAGTTTCCTCAGCAACTCTCAGCTGTGCTGCCTAATCAAACTGCTAGGGCTCTCCCCAGCAGTTTTCTCCTCTCTAGGAGCAGTGCCACGAGGTGCACTGCGACACTTGCACACAACCCCAATTGTTTGGGGATGCAGGGATGCCCTACAGCGTCCCAGTGTGCCCTGTGACCACCCTGTCTCCCTAAGTGACAGTGATGGAAAGCCTCATTCCACAGCCCAGAGCCTGTGGAGTTTTTAAAGTTCAATGATGCTTGGGGGTAAGTGACTCACTAGAACTGGACCCTGGTCTGCTGTGATGCCTCCACAGTCCTGGAGCTCCCTCAAACCCTTATTTGTCCCCCTTGGTGACCAGGGAGCCTGGTTTTCTTGATAAAAGAAAATACTCAATTTTCAGATATGAAAAGTAACCCAAGATCCACATTTTTCTACCCTTACACAGTATATGCCATGTACATATACGGGGCAGAGTGAGTTCTCAGCAGGGGCCAGATACCAGCAGCTTGTGGGAAGGCATCTAGAAGATCAATTGTAGCCCCTCCTACCCCTAAACTCCTGGCCCATGTCCTTCCCCCATGGACCAAAGTCCAAACCTCACAAAGATACTGACCTGCCTACTTGTTTCTCATTCCTAGACCCCCAGATTCCATCCTACTGTTCCTATCCGAAGGTCTAGAGAGCAAAAAGTTGAAATTTGTCATAGATAAGACAGCTGGTGTCACAGGGGTAAGGAGGGATATAGACTCTTTCCCCCCACTCCCAGTCTTCTGAAACACGCCCCATGGCCCCTACCTGGATTGGTGATCTGTGCCTGTTACCAGATCTCAGTAAAGGTAGAATCCCACAATGTGAGGGCAGTAGTGGGAAAGGTTTGACAGATCCACCCAGTCACTCCTGAGTACAGACTGCAAGGATCCCACCCCCACTGGGACCTAACACCATCCCTCACCTTTCACCTCCACCCTTCACATGGACATAGCCAGGCCCTTCCCCCACTTTCTTGTTCCTGTAAACATCCAATTCCCCACCCCATCCCTGGAATCCCTTTCCTCCCATCCCCTGTTCCTGAAGATCCCTGAGGCCCCACATCCAAGCCAATTCCTGGCTTTCTCCTCCCCTTCTTCCCAAATCCCTCTCACACTCTCTTCTTGGCTCCCCTCCTCCCTGTTTTGCCACTCATCCACCCCTGCAAACGCTACCTGGATCATGGGATTGTATCTGTCTGGACGCAAGGTCTCAGAGTCTCAGGTTCCATTGTGGCTAGATATCTGCATTTTAAGATATCTGGTGCCACAAAGGTAAAGACTGAACTACTTTAAAGGAATCTGAAAAGCTTGAGAGACAGCTCTGGGTGTTCTGTCTAACAGCCTGGCAGCTGAGCAAGGGGCATGCTTTGGGGAGGGAAGGGGCAGGATCTTTGGAGCACCAGTCAGATAGCCCTGACCTGTGTCCTAGACCTCTGTCCCCTGTATCTAGACAGACAGAAGAGCCTGTGAAGCATGCTGAGATTCATGCTCTGGATCTGCCTTGGTAGGTGCTCTTATCATTGAAGGCTGTCTGTAGAGCATGAAAACAGGCCTTTGCATTTATGTGCAGGGTCAGCCATTTGAAAATCAACCATTTGAACTTCAACCAGTTGAATTTCAACTAGTTAATTTGAACTTTTGTACATACCCTTTATGAAATCTGACCTGGTGTGTCAGGGGCCATTCTTCCCTGTCTCAGTTAGTCTATTTAATTTAAACCTGTTCCTCCCATCCCCCAGAAAAAGATGCCTAAACATTAGACCTTTAAAAGTGCTAAGTATTGTAGAGCTGCCTACAAGGAGAAGATTTTTTCTCTCCATCTTTCTCTGAATTGTTTTTTTCACCTACATAATAACAACTAATAACTAAGAGAAGTGTTTTGAGACAAAACTGGTTTTAAAAAATGTGTTAGATTTTACATCCTCAGATATAAAATATAAATTATTATTAATGCATAAATGATTGTGAAATAAATGTATGGTATTATTGGCCAAGCCTGAAACTGATATACACCTCTAATAATCAAAAACAAATAGTTTCATAGATTCATAGATTGTTAGGGTCTGGAAGGGACCTTGTAGATTATTGAGTCCAATCCCCCTGCACTAGTCAGGAAAAGACAACTGGGGTCAAATGACCCCAGCAAGGTGACTCTCCAGTCTCCTTCTGAAGATTTCCAGTGTAGGTGACTGCACGACCATTGGAGGAAATTTATTCCAAAGTCTGAACTCCATGACTATGAAGGAGGTTTTTTCCAGTAATTGGACCTGAAGCAACTTTCCAGGATTTTGTACCCTTTCCTTCTTGTCTTCCCCAGGGGTACCCTGGTGCACAGATCTTCACCAAGGTCTTGAGGTACTCCCCTGATGTAGCAGTAAGCCATTAACAAGTCCCATCTCAGCCTTCTCTTCTGTAGGCTAAAGAGTCCCAGGTCCCTCAACCTTTCCTCATATGGCTTGTCTTGCAGGTCCCTGATCATATGGATGGCTCCTTTCTGGATCCTTTCAAGTTTTTAAGCATCCTTGTTGAAGTTTGGCACCCAGAACTGGACACAGTACTCCAGCTGAAGCCTCATGTGTGGAGTACAGTGGGAGTATTGCTTCCTTAGTTTTGCATCTGATGAAACAGTTCATGCATGCCAGTGTGTTGTTTGCCCTGCTGGCCACAATATCACACTACCAGCTCATGTCCATGTGATGGTTGATCACTAACCCTAGGTCCCTTCCGGCCATGGTACAAGTCAAAATGTCACCACAGAGCCTGTAGATATGTTGTGGATTGTTTGCTGTTAGGTGGAGCACCTTGCACTTCTGACTGTTGAACTTCATCCGATTCCAGTCTGCCCAGCTCTCCACCCTGTCCAGGTCCACCTGTATCTGCAACCTATCTTCTAGCATGACCATGATCCCCCATAACTTGGTGTCATCTGCAAACTTGGCCAGTGAGCTTTTCATACCCACATCTAAATCATTGACAAAGAAGTTGGAAAATACCAGTCCAAGCATGGACCTCTGAGAGACACCACTGGCCACTTCTCACCAGAATGACACAGATACATTCATGAGAACACTTTGAATCCTACCATACAGCCAGTTTTCCACTCACTGAACTGTTGAGCAGTTAAACTCATAATCTTACAATTTTTCCACAAGGATATCATGGGATACTTTATCAAAAGCCTTTTGGAGGTTTAGTATATAATGTCGACCTTCTTTCCCACGTCCAGGTGGAGAAAGACCTGTTCATAGAAGGAAATGAGATTGGTAAAACAAGTCCTACCTGCAATGAGTCCATGCTGGCTGTTTAGAATTTTACCCTCAATGAATATATCACAGATAATTTCTTTAATGAGTTTTTTCCAGGATTTCCCCTGGGATGGAGTTTAGGCTGATTGGCCTATAATTCCCTGGGTTTTCCCTCTTCCTCTCCTTGAAGATGGGGACAATGTTGGCCTTCTTCCAATCCTCAGGGATCTTCCCTAGTACTTAGGATACTGAGATATCTGATTATTAACCCACACATCTAGTGTCCCTGTACATTGCTTTATTTTCCATTTTTTTCTTGATTATGAAAGAAGGATAAAGGCTCAGAGGAAGTGGCATTTTAAAGGAAAAATAGACTTATGTAGCCAAAAAGAGAGCAAGATTTATAAATGATGGGAAACAATTTATTGGAAAAATTGCTTTCTTTCAAAATTATGAATATTTTCAGGCAGATGATTGTCAGAAGTGGTAACACTATCATTAAGGTTGTACAACATTCCAAGTATAAAATCTTAATTGTTGTTGCTTTTATCTCCACAACATTTTAACTATTGGGGTGAACTTTTCCATGCTGGATGTCTGCGATGGGCTGAATAGTTCAGTCATTTCTAAATAATAGATTAGGAATAATTTAGGCTTTTTTTGTTCATGATGAAAAAAATGTTGATACTTTATTATTATTGTTGGAAATTCTATGACCTTTTTGTTTTGGAGCAAAACAAAGGGCCTTTATATATAACAGGGCAAAGTTACACATCTCCCAAACTTCTGGTTGTTTGTACGCGCCACAAGATTTCCCATTTATGCTGCCACAACTGCGTTGGTGTTTGCACAATCCAGATTTCTGTCAGCTTTAAAAGTCTTTTTGGCGCATTACACTAAAGCTGGTCAGGCATACTTTAGTTTGCACCACCACCGCTTATGTTGCCCTATCTATGGATTCATGTTGTGCAACGACAAAAGCACTCAAAAACCTGTCCACCAGATGGCACTGAGGCTTTTTTGTAGTTCACCACTTTGTCCATCAGATTTGAATTAGCACAATGTGGCAGCCCCATCCCAAGGCAAGGGATGCTATAAACCTCCCCTCCTCTTCCCTCCAGCCTGTGCTGGGGTAAGACACAGGCAGCTGTCTACATGAGACAGAGCCACCACACTCTGGCCTGGTTAGGATGAGGGTAACTGGGGCCCCTCCCACAGAGCTGGGGAGAAGAAGGCTATGGTTTAGGAATGAGGGACATGGCAGATTTTTTAGATCCTATGTTTGTAACATAGAAATGAAATACATTTTCAATAATTGCAACTTAAATATAGCTTAGTTTCAATATTTTGGAATTCAGCATAAACATTTTCAAGTTAATAATTTATTATAACTTGGCTTGCTATGTTGCATCCTTCCTTAACTATCATTGGATGGGTTGAGTTGGACTGGATAGAAATAAAAAAGTATATATTGTCTACTCTTATCTTCATACATAACATTTTTAGCAGAGAAAATTCAGAGGAAGTCCAAGTACTAGCAACATATTTCTGGATATTACTCCCATAAATATCAGCATAAAGCTCTGACAAAGCCAGATGCATATAGTCCTAAATAAAATAACTTTGATTCTTTATGTGAAATACTCATTGCTGCTGCTTAATTGAATTTTAATTTTAATTTATGGTGTATGGGGAAAAGTACCTATATACTCTCAGTTGTTGCTTGCTATGTAAAAGCATATGCCATTATAGTACATAGGTATTAATTTTCAAAGAATATAACAATTACATCTATTCCTGGTGTAATGACACAAGCTTATGCTAGGTATGGTATGAACTGAAGTCCTCATCTTCCTAGATCCTTATATTAGTGGTCCTGCTTTGAGCTGGGGATTGGACTGGATGATCTCCTGAAGTCCCTTCTAGTCATAATTTTATATGATTCTATGATTCTTAATATAATTTCATTAGCTTTTGTCCTTTCACATTATATTCAAGTCTTTTTTGCAATTGTCCATAGTTGTATCCTTGTGCCCATCTTATTGTCTGTTAGTTAGCTATTGGGCTCTGCCTTTTTTTGTATCGTTTCACAAATAATCCTGTGCTTTCTCTCATGTTGCCCCTATACACGTGTTCCTGACTCTGTATATGATATTGTTAACCATTTATCTAGTGATATCTATTCATAAAGGAGAAGGGAAGAAACAGAACTAATGCGTCTGTGAACACCTAGCATACTTAAAAAGAAACACTTATGTATCAAACGTACCCAATTCTTCTTCTAGAACTTCCTTCTCAAAACTCAATCCTTTTCATCAGGTCTCAAGTTTGAACATTTTTTAATGTTAGCATAATGTGTAACATGCATGACAAGGAAACTTACAAACTTGCACTACACAATTTTCCTTCTAATATTTGTGGCAAGTACTACATTATTCTTCTGTAAAGTATCAAGCACCTCTGTGATGCTAAATAAATAATAGTAGCTAATCTGACCAACTGTTATTATTGACAGAAAGCATGAGTGAAAAAAGTGCAGAACCATTAGCACTGAGACAGGATGGTAAAACTAAGGCTATGATTAGGATTTGAACTTTCCCTAATTTTGAGAGCTCATTCAATTTTTAAGAATGAAGGGAAAAAAAGATCTTCACTTGATGAAAATTAACATAGTTTTGTTTGTATTAGGTCTTGGCTGTCTGAGTGAACTGTACCATCCATGAGACTTCCACGACACACCTAATGTCTCAGTCAGAGGAAAGATTGAGGTGCATCAGAGATGTGGTCTGGCTAACATTCTTGAATCATAAGAACATAAGGCATGAGACAGTCCAAACGGATGTTCCATAATGAACCATAGGACCGAAGTCAGAAGCATCTTTTTTTTGTTTGTTTGTTTGTTTTGTTTTGTTTTCTGAGGAGCTTTCAAAAATGTTGGACAACATGAAATTTTTCCACAGAAAATTTTGATTTTGTAGAAAATGTAATGTTACATCAAAAATAAATCCTTATCAGTTGTAATCAATTTTTTCTTATATTTATAGCTTGCCATCTAGTGGCATATACACATAATAATAATAATGCATCTTTACCTGTTCCAATTATTTTAGGTTTAATAAAATTAGTATCAGCTATACATGGCAAATGGCTTAACTTGACAAAAAGTATGAAAGAAGAAGAAAGAAAAAATATAAAGGTGACAAGGGTAAAGGAAGAAAGGGATATAAGATTTTGAAACATTTGCATAATTTATAAACAGGGAACCTGGTTTTCTCTGATTAAAAATAAATATATATGCTAGTGGAATTTCATTTTTATCATGGGAAAATGTTGGATTTGGGGTTACTTTTTAAATCTGAATATTTGGGATTTTTTTTATCAGAGAAAAACAGGATCCCTACTTATAAAACACAGCATATATGCACTCAAGTTCTTAAAATTCAATAGGTTCATATTAATTTATCTATAGGTTACCAATGTTAAGTATGAACTCACATAAAACTCATGCTAGGCACCTCTGATTTGTTTAGTCTATAAGATGCAAATCTACCCTGTGTTCTGCCTGACTTCAGGCTAACATGGCTAACTACCTTTGTTAAACCATTGAAAGTCACATAACACTTTGTATTTATAAATTATGATATTTCTACATGAGGAACAATAAAAAAGGAAAGGCTTTCTTTAACCTTTAGTTAAAATCTATCGATTGACTGTATTTTTAGCTAAATGCCAAAAATGTATGATATATCAACATTTAGCTAGCACAAGTTTCATTTGGTGCGTCTACACGTGCACTTCAATGCACAGTAGTCTATTTTATTGCACATGAAACCATCATGAAAAAAAAATATGTGATTATGCTAATGTGCAGTACAACAGGCCACTGTGCTTTAAACATCACTTAAAAACCATGCACATGTGTTACTGCACATTAAGGCAACCGAATGTACATTTCTTTATTACCTCACATTGGAGGTACTAAATTTAATGTTAATTAGAAAAAGCACCTCAATGCACAGTTAGGCACACCCAATTTAAAAAAAAAAACCTTTAAAAGTTTTAAGATTTAAATAATGTCCCTAACTCATAACATTTTTGAAAGACCCTTTTTGTTGTTTTTATACAGGTCTATTAAAATAGATCTTTTAAAGATTTCCTTCCAATCTTATTACAAAAACAAATTAAATTAGGTTTTTTTGTAGATGATATTGAAAAAATCCCATATACATTGCAAATAACCTTTGAAGAATAAATGCTAGTCTTATTCATTTAATGAGATTTTTAATTAACTGCTTCATACAAATCATTTAACAATGAATTAAAGTGTTATATAATTTGCATTAGTTGTTCTGTTTAGGGCAGAAGCAAACCTAATAGCTAATGAGAATTTGGGCTTGATCCAATTCAAATTCTGTTTAGCAACTGCTAGTCCACAAATTCAGTGGACCTCCTAGATCCTTATAGGCAGCTTATGGATGGAAATGTATTATCTCTAACTGCCAAATAAGATACTGAACAAGTCCATTACTAAGGGCAATGTCTGATGCTTCTGAGTCTAGTCGAATATGGGGCTTTTATGAATCATATCAGTGGACTCACTAATATGAAGGCAGGAGGTAGCTTACTGTACTCAGCTGCTAAATGTTTTATATAAAGGTTTTGTTTGTTTTGATAGGCTCAGCATACTGCTATTTTGTTTTTACCAAACATATTTCTGGTGAATAATAACTTTATTTTCTTCAAACTATATTCTAGCATTTAATCTTTGTTCTCTTATTAGGAAAGGTGAGAGAGGAGTGGCATAGTCTTCACCACCATAAGACTGTCTAACTTTTAGGTCGTGATAACTTCAGTTGACTATTTGTAGTCAGACCTGATAGCCATCAGCCAGGTAGAGAAATAGTTTTTATCTTTGTCCATTACAGTCCAGTTCTTCTTGGTACACAGACAATTTCCTGCTGTCCATCTGTGCAGTGCTATTCAGAATGTCAATAATTACTTCAGTGACAGGAGGCTTTTTTTCTAGCATGCAGTCACTTCCACAGCTATAATCAGCAAAGGCTATCAAATTGGAGCCCTCTTGAGATATATGAGACATCAAGCAAGAGAATGGTATTGAGTATTTTTTGGGTTTTTTTTTTTTATTCTTTGTGATATTTTTGATAGGGTTCCCCCCTCCCCTCCCCCACCTCCCAGAAGACAGACTGTAGAGGACAGCATAATACTGTATTGGGTAGCTACATTAATAAGATTCCTTTTTTCTAAATTATTAAAAAACAAAATGAGCAAGATTTCAAAATGTTAAAAGGAGTCAAAAAGAGAGAAAACATGAAGACAAAATAACAAATTCTAGTAAGATTATTGGCTGCACATCAGCAAAAGTCCAGTTCAGACACTTTACTTTGACGCTTAGAAGCTAACCTTTTACTTCTTTAAAATTCTGCAAATTCCAACAGTACTGCAGTCAACGACTTCCACTTTGAAAAATGCCCTAACACATAGTTTACCTTTGTGTATTACCCTCAGACGAAGAATATTAAATAGCAATATACTTGCCCTTTGACTTCATTTTCAGAATTTTTTATTCAGTTGGTTGTCAAACACTATTTGAAAAACCATTCTTTCAGACTTAGCAAAATGACCTTTTATTTTTTAAATATTTCTACCTATTTCACATATACATGGAGGGACTTGACTTAAAATACAATGTTAAACCAATAATTTTTGCTAGCATTTTTATCTGTAGCTTGTTTTCTCAAATGTCATTGTATTGTGATCTTAATGAAGGCAATGGGGCAATGAAAATATAATGCCTCAAGATCCAGCTCCCAAGGACCCTGGCAGATGTTCCTTCCATCAAGCAACAGGCAGTATCACTTAACAGAATCTGCCATGTCATGTGGCCTGCTTCATGTTCAAAGGACATGGTATCCTGAGGGGGGGGAAACCTCAAATTCTCCAGAGACCTTTGGGGGTACCTTTGAATATGTATTTGTCTTGACCACAAGTTTCTGAACAAGTTTCTTCCCCCCATCTCTCCCTTGTCATACAGGTAAAGCATGTCACATGTGTGTTTGTTTGCACTCTGGATTTCACAAAAAGCTATTAATGACTTTCTGAAGACGCAATCTAGAAGGCTGGTTGAAGAAAGAGAGGAGTGGCAGTAAGTCACAGTATCTCCTGCTGCTGGGCCCTTGGGCAGGAATGTTCAGTATGTTTCACAGAATCCCACTGCAGGAATGAAGGGAGGGGGAGAAAAAAGGCAGGGAGAGAGAGAAGTCTACTCTGGGAGACCAGAGAACTGGGCCAACACGATCACTCTATGTATGACACATCACACATTCAAATTAAAGCTTGATAGAAACCAGCTATAAAGATGCTCTACATTTTTCATGTAATAGACTTATGGCTTGTTGGCCATGTTTATGGCTCATTGGTAATTTTTATTGTGTGATAGTTACTTTGCACATGCAGCATGTCTAATTTACCTAATAGATGTAAAAAGGTATCAGAGGCCTGAGAAACAAGACATTTGTTCCTCAGGAAGGTGGGTGATGGGGGTCTTTCTCCATGTGATTTTGCATTATGAGACTCACTCAAAGCATTACATCTAGAGTTATGTACAACAGTGTCTGAGGTAGGCTGGATGAAAAGGGGGATATCTGAATTCCTGTAACTGCACATTAATGCTCTAGTTTCCTTTTATGAGATATTCTCTCTCTTTGAAACCTGGCTCTGCCTGCAGGCAGAGAATGAAGGATCTTTTCTCCCAGCGAAAGAGAAGTATAAAAATTGAAACTTTACAGTTGCCTCTTATAATATCTGGGGAAGAAAATTTGTATGGTCATCATTTGAATTTCCCGTGTCTCCCCAGTACACATTCTGTACTTGCTTCACCTTCCTTTATGAACATTTCTCTCTAAAGAAGGGAATACAGTTGGTATGTACCCAAATAATACAAAATCCCAATAATCTTAAAACATAAAGATTCATCCTTCAATTGAACTCTAAGAACATTTTTTTCCAGATTTCTCCAAAAGTTCTTCTTGAGAATAGTTAAGCAGAAAACAGTTCTCTTCCTTAGCGTGATTCAAAGCAATTACACAGACAACTCATCTTCTCAGCTGGCATTTAGCTTCAAGTTTTATTCAAGAATTTTTTTTTTCCTGGAAAATGATTATCTACCTGTGAGACACACAAACTATGTCTATTTTAATTTTATAAATATTACATGTACATTCCCTTCTATATATCTATGTGGACATTGTTGACTAGTTATTGTGGTGGGCTTAGTTCTATGGAATCCTTAGAGTTAATACTAATCTGAGCTTTTTCCAAGTCTCTCAGAACATAGCAATGACTCTAATTTAATTGCCTACTGATTGATGCTCACATAAGCAATATAGTAAATCCACAAATGGAAGATTTATGTTGAACCAGGTTTGGAGAAACAAACAGTCCAGTTTGGCCATGTTCTTGTGTTCCCAGGATCTATCAACCATCAACATTTTAAATTAGGTAAATTTTTCCTGTAATATGAGGAAGATGTACCAGGAGTCAGACTGCCAGAGATTCATAAAATCCACCCAAACTGTCCCACAGATCTCGAAAGTTAAGAGGTGCCTGCATCAAGTGGGACCTAATTAGAATGCAAGGCAATTCTAAGTTTAGAAAGAAAAAAATCGTAGGCTTGTATTATTTCAACATTTGTTATGGTTATTCACTATGTTACTGTGGACAATCCAACTTAAAAATAGAGTTAGGGTATGTACAGAAGTTTGAAACACATAGTCTATATTCATGAGGTTTATTTTAAGCTGCATGAATGTAGCTTAGGAGTGGCATGCACAGCCTTTGCCAGTCCAAGAAGTCATATGGCGAAACAGGAGTAAATAGCTCAGAGTGGGAGAAAGGGTGGACAGATTTGATGGGGCTAACAGGTCAATGGGGGAGATTGGCAGGCACAAGAAATGATTGTCAGGATTCAGAGCTTGGTGGGAAGTTGGTGAGTCCAGAGGGTCAGTGAGCTAAAAATAACCCATTTGGTGGGGTGGAGAGTGAGGGAGAACACAGCCCTGGGGCTCTGGTGAATGGCCAGGCTTTTCAAGCCCTGGGGTGACTTTCTGAACATGTACAGGGATTTGATGGATCATGTACAGAAATTTGATAAACAATTTATAATCAAAGTTAGTTAACCTCCTTAGGAGAACTAACTTAGAGTGGAACCATCATTTTTGCCCAATTTAACCTCCCTGAGATCTTGAACAGAGGGGATTTTAGTTAGGGCAATCTGAATGTAACAACTCTACATACCATGAATTGTTTGAGTCCACTAGGGGAAATTCCAGGATGGTTTGTTACCT
>JAGPOW010003316.1:119185713-119196572 GCA_030014935.1 Caiman crocodilus
AGGTAACAAACCATCCTGGAATTTCCCCTAGTGGACTCAAACAATTCATGGTATGTAGAGTTGTTACATTCAGATTGCCCTAACTAAAATCCCCTCTGTCACAAATGAGTGGATAATTTGGGTGTCTTGCATAGTTCGCTTGTTTTTTTACATTGTTTTATTAAAAAGGCATGTATAGTCACTATGGATAAGTCATGCCAACCTCTGTTCTTATGTCTGTATAGGTTATGGTATTTGATATAAATGTAATTTTAATATATGTCTATATGTATCATAGCCAAGGCTGTTTTAGTAAAGTCACTTACTTAAGTGGCTCTCACCCATTCATACTTAGAAAATGTAATTGATGAGAATTAGCATTTGACAGGGGTTTATTTACTCAGACTTATGGTGAAACTTTGGAGAATGTTGAGTATTTCTGGTAGCTCAGAATCCAGCTCTTGCAGAAGGCTGACATTGAAAAAACAAATATAGCATTGCCTCAAATGTGCAAGTGCAGCTTTCAGACATCTGAGAAAATGTGTGTCTGAAGATCACAACATCAAACTTAAAACCAAGCTCATGGTTTATCAAGCAATCATGATCTCCACCTTACTGTACGTAGCTGAGTCATAGACATTTTACAGGAGACTCCTTAAGGCACTGAAGAAGAACCATCACCACTGCCTGTGGAATATCCTTCAATTTTAATGGGAAGGCAGGCACACAGGTAAGTGTTGTTTTCCAAGAAAACACCATGATCATTGAGGCAATGATCATCCAACATCAAGCCACTGGGCCAGCCACATCATCCAGATGTCCAATTCCAGACTCCCAAATCAAGCTGTATTCTCTTATCTCAGTCAAGGCATAAGCTCAAAAGGAGGACAGAGAAAGCATGTCAAGGATGTCCTCAAGGCCGCCAAAAATTGCAACATTGACATCAACTCATAGGAGATGATTGTCCAGGACCCCCCAAATGGAGGAAGAATCTGCTGCAAGGATCTGAGTACTCTGAAGCTTCCCAATGATTGTAACAGCTGAGAGTTGTGTCTGTGGTGAATGTTCTTTCTGTGAATGCTCTGTGAGGATTAGACTAGGTGTTTCTTGTTGTTTGTTCAAGTATTGTGAGCTGTATGTTGCTGCTAAGAGTTTAATTAAAGTAAAAGATTAGTGAGGCCTTGTATGTAGTGACACAGTTAAAATTAACCTTATCAGAAAAATGCAAAGGCTTGTACTGCTATTTGGTAAGTCATAAGGAAAGCTCATAGTGTAAAAGTGTGAGTGGCTGTGAGTCAACAGCGTAGCTCAGAAGTTATAACTTGGCTAGCACATCAGGAAATCAGCAGAAGGATCAGCACTGTGAGAGAAGCTAATAATTAAAAGATTAGCTGCTGACCTGGATTAGGTGGGCCAGTGGAGAAGCCCCAGGACTGAATACCTGGGTCTTTCCTGGTAACCCTTGGACAGCACAGATCAGGGACACCTAACTTCATTGAGCTTTATAGAAGAGGAACTTGTCATATCAGGCATCAAAGGGGATTGCCAATAAGTTCCTAATGAGAATTGTTATTGCCTGTCATTGTTGTCTTGTTATACTACGTGTAGCTGTGTGTTTGTTAAGTCAATAAACCTTTCTTACCTTGTTACTCCCAACCACTCTCTCAGTCCTGAACCCTCCCACTGGTGGCTGGGACAAATGATGACAGGAGACAGGAAACCAGGGGCAGCAGAAACAACATATTGCAGACCAAATCAAGAATCAAGAGCCACCTTCTCCACATAGAAACACATGCCTGAGTTGCTGAAGAACTTGTTAATGCCAGATTCACCCGTCTAGCCATCTTTAGACCCACAGATAAAAAAAATCTGTGAAAGTGGAAGGAAAGCAGAAAGGGATCTTGGAGTCCTAATGGACTCCAAGATGAACATGATTCAGCAGTGTGATGAAGACATCAGATAAATGCTAATGGCACTTTATCATGCACCAGCAGATGCATGACAAATAGATCCAAAGAGGTGATATTTCCCCTCTATAGGGTGCTGGTCAGACTGAAGTTGGAGTACTGCATGCAATTCTGGGCACTGCACTTCAAGAGGGATGCAGATAACCTGGAGAGGGTCCAGAGAAGGGCCACTCGTATGATTAAGGGCTTGGAGGTCAAGCCCTATGAGGAGAGACTAGAGAACCTTTTCAGCCTCCACAAGAGAAGGTTGAGAGGTGACTTTGTGGCTGCCTATAAGTTCATCATGGGGGCACAGAATGGAATTTGTGAGGTTTTATTCATCAAGGCACCCGGGGGTTACAAGAAACAATGGCCACAAGCTAGAAGACAGCAGATTTAGTCTGGACATTAGGAAGAACTTCTTCACAGTTAGAGTGGCCAAGGTCTGGAATGGGCTCCCAAGGGAGGTGGTGCTCTCCCCTACCCTGGGGGTCTTCAAGGGACTTGATGATCTATTGAGGTCCCTTCCAACCCTAACATATATGAATCTATGAATCATGGAAGACAATTTTCCTAAACTGTGAGGTGTTGCCAATGATGATGACCCTTGCATAAAAGCTCTGAGGTATAGGAGCCCAGTATGACCAGACCAGTGTTAAATTACATTTTAAAAGGAAAAAAAAAACGAACAAGACTGTAGTATGTAGTAATACCTTGAAATAGGTAGGACATTTCCTACTGAGGGGACATTGAGAGGGAAGTAATGAAATGCCCATGTCTGAAAGACACACATTCTCCTGGTCTTTCTTAATAAGATTGGGAAAATTTTGTAGTATGGAAAGCATGTACCTTTAGGAGGCAGGAAGTTACTGTCATAGTGTGAGTTCCCCTCAGAATCCAATGGGTGGCATATGTGAATAGAGAAGTTTATTTTTACAATAGTAGCCAGAGAAGAAAATGGACTCAAGCCTGCTTTGAAACAGTCTCCATGGGTACGCTTGAGGCTCCATAGGTACAAGTTAACATGCATTAACTTAGTGAACATGGGTAGAGACAGTATCCTTGAATTTGAGTTGCAGGATAAGAACAGTTTTTTGTTCTGATTTTTCCTTTTGTTTGTTTATTCTTATACCTCTGTCTGTACCTCAACATATGCAGTGGGACTCCTCGCGTGATTGGAGCATGGCCATAGAGGGCTACACCCTGCACAGAAGGGACCAACAAGGGAGAAAAGCCAGAAGGATAGCTGTCTATGTGAGGGAGCGGTACACCTCTCTGGAAGCTCACATTGGCTCCAAAGATAAGCAGCTTGAAACACTCTAGGTGAAGCTTCTGGGGGGAGTATGTGTAGGGGGGAGAGATGAGAGAGACCTAAGAGTTGGAAATTACTACAGACCACCAAACCAAGCGGAGGAGCTTGATCTGCAGTTCTCTCAAGACTTGACAGAGGACGCACATGCAAGGGACTTGGTTGTCATGAGAGTCTTCAATTACCTGGACATAGATTGGGAGGAACACTCAGCTAGGTTAGATTGGTCATGTAGCTTCTTAACTGTAATCAAGGAGCTCTTTATGACTCAGGAAGTGCAAGGGCCAACCAGAGGTACCACTCTCTTAGATTTGGTCTTGGCCAAAGGAGATGATCTGGTGCACGGCTTGAATATTGAGGGTAGCCTGAGCATCAGTGACCATGAGCTCATCAGGTTCACTGTCCAACACAGGGCTGACAAATCGACTAGCAGGCTTGTAGTCCTGGAATTCAAAATTGTTGACTTCAACAGGCTCAGGGCATTAGTAGGGGAGGCAATGCAGGACTAGGATGGAAGGCAAATGGGGTGCACGAAGAGTGGTTATTTCTCAAGGACATGATCCTTGAAGCACAGAAGAACACTATTCCCATGAAGAGAAAAGGAAGCAGAAGGCAAGCCTTCCTGGCTCAATAGGGACATCATGTTTTTCTTGAAAAAGGAAAGAGCCTACGCATAGTGGAAACTATGGACAGTTCTCAAGAAGGACTATACAACTGTGGTCCGCACTTGTAGGGAAATGATTAGGAAAGCTAAGGTGGCGACTGGGATTAAGTTATCCAAGCAGTCCAGGACAATAATAAGTAATTCGTTAGGAATATAGGAAGCAGAAGGAAAACCAGCTGGAAGTGTGAAGCCCCTGCTTAACACCTCAGGACACTGGTAATGGACACTCAGAAATTAATGAATTTGCGAATGCCCACTTTGTATCAGTATTTCACTGGACCAAAGGGAAAGACAAAGGGAATAAGGATCACAGGGGGCATGGTGGGAATAACAGCCTTCCCCCTGAGGATGCCAGGCTGGTGAAAAAAGGGCTAGAAAACCTAGACATATATAAATCAGCAGGACCAGATGAACTTCAGCCGAGAGTGCTGATGGAGCTGGCTGAGGTTACTGCAGAACTCCTGGCAAAACTTATTTTTCAGAAATCATGGCGAACAACCCTGAGGATTGGAAGAGGGCAAACATTGTACCCATCTTCAGGAAGGGGAAAAGGAAGAACCGGGACAACTCTAGGCCAATCAGCCTAATCTCCATTGCAGGAAAATCCTAGAAAAACTCATTAAAGAATTTATGTGCAATACGCTCATTGACGGTAAGATTCTGAATGACAGCTAGAATGACTTCATCATGGGCAGGTCTTGTCTTACCAATTGCATCTCCTTCTATGAACAGGTTTCTCACCCCCTGAATACAGGGGAGAAGTTCGACATTATATACCAAGACTTCCAAAGGATTTTGATCTAGTATCCCACAATATCCTTGTGGAAAAATTGGAAGTTTGTGGGCTTAACTGCTCAGTGGGTGGAAAACTGGTTGCATGGTAGGACCCAGAGAGTTCTTATGAACAGATTTGTGTTGTCCTGGTGAGAAGTAGCCAGAGGTGTCACTCAGGGGTCCGTTCTTGGACCAGTGCTTTACAACATCTTTATCAATGATTTGGATGTGGGGGTGAAAAACTTGCTTATCAAGTTTGTGGATGACCCCAAGTTATGCGGGAGCATGGTCATGTCAGAAGATAGATTACAGATACAGGTGGACCTGGACAGGCTGGAGAGCTGGGCAAACCAGAACCAGATGAAGTTCAACAGTCAGAAGTATAAGGTGCTCCATCTGGGGGCAAACAATCCCTAACATACCTACAGGCTCAGTGGCAGCAATTTGACTTGCACCACGGCCGAAAGGGACCTAGGGGTAGTGATGAACCATCACATGAACATAAGCTGGCAGTGCAATGCTGTGGTCAGTAAGGCAAACAACACTTTGGCATGCATTAACTGTTGCCTATCATGCAAAATTAAGGAAGTGGTGATCCCATTGTATTCTGCATTACTGAGACTGCAGCTGGAGTACTGCATCCATTTCTGGGTAGCACACTTCAACAAGGAGGTGAAAAAACTTGAGAAGGTCCAAAGAAGAGCCATCCATATGATCAGGAACTTTCAAGACAAACCATACGAGGAGAGGCTCTGGGCCTCTTCAGCCTACAGAAGAGAAGGCCGAGATGGGACTTGGCAGTGGTTTACTGCTACATCAGGGGAGTACACCAAGACTTCGGTGAAGAGCTGTTCACCAGGCCACACCTGGGGAAGACCAGGAGAAATGGTTACAAACTCCTGGAAGGCTGCTTTAGGCTTAATTCCAGAAAGAAAAAAAAAAAAATCCTTCGCAGTCAGGGTGTCCAGACTGTAGAATAAATTCTCTCCAGTGGTGGTGCAATCACCTACCCTGGAAATCCTCAAATGGAGATTGCTGGGGTCACTTGACCCCAGTTGTCTTTTCCTGCCTAGTGCAGGGGGACTGGACCCAGTGATCTAGAAGGTCCCTTCCAGCCCCTAACAATCTATGAATATATGAATCTCTGAATATTTATGGTAACCGATTTTTTTAGGCTTGTTCTTGTTTTCATAATAGATCTTTTTGTTATCTTTATGCAAACCACCTGTTGTCAGTGATATTTGTGATTCCAGAGTATTTGAGCATACACGTCTGCCCATCTTTTCTGATTGTATGACCAGATCAAGCTCTGATCTTTCTAGCTGGCAAAATACCTTATGCAAAGAGCTGGCAAAACCTGAGAAAGACAGGTGGATCTGAGCACCACAGGGCAAGAAGTGACTCTTTCCCATCTCAGATGATTCTCAGTGGCCAAACAGCAGGCAGCTGTGGGGTGGGAGGACACTAAAGCCACCCTAAAGGTCTGGAAGCACTCCAGGAGTGTTTGTCAAAGGCACATCCACGCTGCTTCTGGAATCAGGGTGTGTTAGTCATTATGACCACTTAAGGCAGTTTAATGTGGGCCAAGACTACAGAGACACAGATATAAACCTTGAATTAGACAAGATATTTTTACAGGAAACTGATGAACAAGCAGAAATTTTGTCACCTGTGTACCTTAGCAGATTGCCTACCAGGTATTGAATCTCTATCTCACTCTCTCTTTTTGCTTTGTTAGGTTCTTTGGTTTGTTTATCTTACTAAATAAAGATTTAAGTTTCATTCTTAAGTACTGCAGCCCATGAATGCATTCATCACTATGGTTTAATGTGGGAATTGGCAAGAAAAGGCATTAGTTTCTTTACCAGCCATAGACTACAAAAAGGAGTTTTTAAAGACAATATCTAGTTAATTAACTGAGTCAGTGTGAAGAAATCAATTGCTTGACAGGTAGTAATAACTCTGTAGCATCATGCCAATCTAGAATACAGCCAACTTTATTAATGAAAATGTTCAGAATCAAAAAACATAGTCAATACTTTTCAGTCTTATTGTTTTGGAGGTTTCTTGTGGGGGAAGAAGGGAAGGGGGTTGTTTTGTTTATTTAAAAAAATTATCATATTGGCTTGGAGAAATGAGACCTTGAAATAGGAAGTAAAGAAAATATGTATGGAATTATGGGGTTGCTCTGGTGTTTTGCTGCAGAGGATTTACGCTGAGATTCAGGAATGAAATCAAATTATTTTCTAAAGTGTACAATCTAGAATATTCAAGTAAACTATTCATCTTTTAGACTTATTTCTTCCCTTCCCTTCTCTTCTGTAGTTGTATAATCAGAAAGAAATAATGATGCTATGAGTACAGAGCAAAAGTCTCTGGTAGATAATGCTCAGCGTTCATGAAGAAATATCAAGAGAGATCCTGGCTTTCGCTGATTTAAAAAAAATAAAACCAAAAACAAACAATTTTCAGGTTAAGAAAAATAATCCACAACCCGTATTTTTCCATGATCAAAATGAAACACTCTGTGTGTGTTTGTGTTAGTGGTGTTTCATTTTAATAGTTGAAAAATGTTGATTTTGGGTTACCTTTTTTGACCCAACAATTGGGGATTGTATTTTATTAGAGAAAACCAGGATCCCTGAATATCACTAAGTGAAGAAATCCCCCTGAACTATTTTTTAGAGGGTTATACCCTTTTATATAGACTGTATTTTCAAAGTATAATTTCAGTCATCAGTATGTATAGGGAAAAGCAGCAGAGAGAAAAGCTCTTGGTATTAAACAAAAAGTTTTTGCTTTCTATTAAAAAAAAAAAAAGACATTTGAAATATTTTTAGTCCCCTGTAAACAGTTCCACTAAGATATTTATTTTCCTTTTAAAAGCTATGTAGAGAAATTATCATCTAAGAGGAAGAGTGGCAAGCTGAGGCAAGCTAAACTAAATTCAATGAACTAAACAAAATCGAACATGAGAAACAGAGACCAAACAACAAAACACTACTTCATATTTTTCTGGAAGATAGACCATTCAATAGAAAATGGCCCTAAACAGATGTGTCACTAATGAAAAATTTAAATACTTTTTTATGGGTGCAGACATGTGGGCTCCTTAAGTGATAAATGTGACATAGAAATTATTGTCCCATTTAAAGAAAAAGACATAGGTGATATGTACTTAAAAAAGGTTCTTACAAAATTTTATGCACCTAAATCTATTTTTTCCAGCTGTGTAAACACAGCTTTTGGATTTAAAAAAGTAACCCCAAATCCCTATTTTCCCATGATCAAAATGAAACAGCACCATAAAGATAGATAGATAGGAGTGGCATTCTATTTTAATTATGGGAAAATGTGGATTTGGGGTTACTTTTTTAATCCATAAATTGGGGATTTTTTTTTTTAATCATATAAAATTAGGATCCTTGATTATCATATAATCCTTTTCATAATCTTATCAATCTCTGTCAGGAAACCTGAAATGATTTCTGCTCCTCTACTCCTATCGGAAGGCAGATTGTGTACTTCACTTCTCTTTGGTGCCTAAACATCTTTTAATTTTCACTTAAAGCTTAAAATTTTCAACCCCTGTTCATACCCTTTCTTCTTGTGCCATCATTTTCCTTTAGATTAAATAAACAGCTGTTCTCCATTACTGCTGTTTACTTTCCTGAAGTCTTTATGCTGTGCAATCATACTGCCAGTTTATCTTTGTTTTACTAGACTAAAGCAAGCCAAACTCTTTTAACTGTTGATATAAAACAACTTCATCCTTTTCTTTATTATCTTCCTAGTCCTCTGTACCTGGGTAGATCCAGAATTGCAACAAAGACAGTGTAGCCTCTTTTCCTTTGTAATACATGTGCAATGAGACTCTAAAAGTAATTTTATATTTTGGGTGCACTGTGATGCCTCATCCTCCAAGCAGGATCCGGCACCCTCTTTGCCTTGAAGAATGGACTACAAGGGCAACATTTTTAGAATGACAGCAAAATAATAGAGTCACTCTGAGCTTACTGTCATATCAGCACAGCTCCTGCCATAGTTCCACATTTTCCATGGGATCTTAACTGTATCTGCATGTTCTTTGGGATTTAGCATGTCAGAAAGCACTACTGAAGGCTGGTATTAGATTAAATTTTAAGAAAAATTATTTTCCAGTAACTGAGATAAAGAGGAGTTGGATAGATATGGGTGAATCTACATGAGACGCTACTATGCAGTAGCATTGACAGGCACTAACCATGACATGATGTTACTGTACAGTAGCAATGAGCTACTGTGCAGTACTGTCAGAAAAAAAAAAACCTGTCCTGGGACACTACTGTGCAGTAAAGCCAATTATAGATTCATAGATGCTAGGGTCGGAAGAGACCTGAATAGATCATAGAGTCCGACCCCCTGCATAGGCAGGAAAGAGTGTTGGGTTCAGATGACTCCAGCTAGATGATTATATAACCTCCTCTTGAAGACCCCCAGGGTAGGGGAGAGCATCACCTCCCTTAGGAGCCCATTCCAGACCTTGGCCACTAACTGTGAAGAAGTTCTTCCTGATGTCCAATCTAAATCTGCTCTCTGCTAGCTTGTGGCCATTATTTCTTGTAACCCCTGGGGGCGCCTTAGTGAATAAAACCTCAATAATTCCCTTCTGTGCCCCTGTGATGAGCTTATAGGCAGCCACAAGGTTGCGTCTCAACCTTCTCTTGCGGAGGCTGAAGAGGTCCAGGTGTCCTAGTCTCTCCTCATAGGGCTTGGCCTGCAAGCCCTTAACCATATGAGTGGCCCTTCTCTGGACCCTCTCCAGGTCATCCACATCCCTCTTGAAGTATGGCACCCAAAATTGCATGCAGTATTCCAACTGTGGTCTGACCAGTGCCCGATAGAGGGGAAGAATCACCTCTTTGGATCTGTTTGTCATGCATTTGCTGATGTACGATAAAGTGCCATTAGCTTTTCCGATGGCTTTGTCACACTGACGACTCATGTTCATCTTGGAGTCCACTAGGATTCCAAGATCCCTTTCCGCTTCCATTCCACCAAGCAGGTCATTTTCTATGCTGGACATAGCATAGGTATGCTGGACATTTTTCCTCTCTAGGTGCAGCACTTTGCATTTCTCCTTGTTGAATTGCATTCTCTTGTTTTCTGCCCATATGTCCAACCTGTCCAGGTCTGCTTGTAGTTGTTCTCTGCCCTCCGGCATGTCCACTTCTCCCCAGTTTTGTGTCATCTGCAAACCTGGACAGAGTACACTTCACTCCCTCGTCCAAGTTGCTGATGAAGACATTGAAGAGCATCGGTCCAAGGACCGAGCCCTGAGAGATCCCACTGCCCACACCCTTCCAGGTTGATAACGACCTATTCCACTACAACACTCTAGGTATGACCCTCTAGCCAATTCGCCACCCACCAGAATGTGAAGTTATCCAATTCACAGCCTCTTAACTTGTTCACCAGTATGGGGTGGGATACCGTATCAAAGGCTTTCCTGAAGTCTAAATATATGACATCAACCCCTACTCCTGCATCCAGGCATTTTGATATCTGGTCATAAAAAGAGACTAGATTAGTCAGGCATGATCTACCTGCTACAAACCCATGCTGGTTTCCCCTCAGCATAGTTTGTCCTGCCGGGCTCCTGCAAAGGTGAACCTTGATAATTATTTTGAAGAATTTGCCTAGGATGCAGATGAGACTGACTGGCCTATAGTTGCCTGGGTCCTACTTCCTCCCCTTGAAAATGGGTACCACATTGGCAGTGGCTGTGCAATGATATCAGCTAGTGCCTTCAGTACCCTTGGATGGAGCTCATCTGGGCCTGCCAACTTAAAGGCATCCAGTTCCTCCAAGTGACTCTGCACCATCTCAGGGTCTACGCATGACAGTCTGGTGCCTTGCTGCTGCCTCTCTACAATCCCAGTGAGAGCCTTGTCCTGCCCCTTGCTTAGGAACACTGAGGCAAAGAACTCATTGAGGAGTTCAGCCATGTCCCCCCTCTCCATCACTAATTGCTTTTGCCTATTTAGTAGGGGTCCTATTCCACTCTTGACCTTCCTTTTATTCCCTATGTAGCTAAAAAAACATTTTTTTGTTATCCTTTACTTGGGATGCCATCCTCAGCTCCATGGTAGCTTTGGCCCATCTAACTGCCTCCCTACAAGTGCAAGCAGAGGAGGTATATTCCTCT
>JAGPOW010003316.1:119196672-119221996 GCA_030014935.1 Caiman crocodilus
TCCTTTACTTGGGATGCCATCCTCAGCTCCATGGTAGCTTTGGCCCATCTAACTGCCTCCCTACAAGTGCAAGCAGAGGAGGTATATTCCTCTTTGGTAATCTATCCCCATTTCCACTTTTTATATGCTCTCCTTTTAGTCCACAGGCTGCCCTGAATTTTTCTGGTCAGTCAAGGAAGCATCTTGGCCCCCTTTCCCTTTTTTTTCTGCATTGGGATCATTTCCCTCTGTGCCCAAAGGATCATTTTCTTAAGGCACAGCCACCCTTCCTGGGCTCCCATCTCTTCAAAACTCCTATTCTGCAGTGCGTCCTTGACTAATCACCTGAGTTCATTGAAATCAGCTTTCCTAAAGGCTAACACTTTCACCCTACTAGTTACCTTACCCACTCAAGGTCTTATGGTGAATTCTATTATTTGGTGATCACTGTCTCCCAGGTGACAAACAATCAGTAGGTCCCCTACCATATCATCCCCCATTGCCAATACCAGGTCCAGTAAGGCATTCCCCCTAGTGGGACCGTGTACCTCCTGCATCAGGTGGAGGTCCTGTACACAGGATAGGAACATGCATGAATGATGGGACTTATCTGCTAGGAGACGCAGACAGCAGTCTGGGTAGTTTAGGTCCCCCATGACTACCGCCTATTTAGTTTTTGTGGTCTCTGAGAGCTGCCTCAGGAGCCCTGAATCTAGTTCTTCCCCTTGGTGTGGGGGTCCGTATCAGACCCCTACCACCAAATCCCTTTCTCTTTGCCCCCATGTAATTTAACCCACAATTCTGCTTTTTCCTCCTTTGATTCCATCTTGATAAGGGTCAAAGTATATTGCTCATTAACATAGAGCTCAACCTCTCTTCCCCTTTCTTCCCCACTCTCTCCTTTCTGTACAGCCTATAACCCTCAGTTTGCACCGCCCAGTTGTGGGAAGAATCCCACCAGGTTTCAGATAGGCCTACTAAGTCGTAGGTGTTTTCTGCAGGAGTGCTGGTTCCTCCTGCTTGTTCCCCATACTCCTAGCATTAGTATATAGGCACTTGAGCCCTGTGACTGGTGCCTTTTTGCCCCCCAGCTCCGATTCCCAAAGGGCCCTATACAAGTACTAAATGACTATGCGGTAATAACTGTGCAGTCCACTGCTTGTGTATATGTGACCACAATGTAAGAATTTCAGAGCTCAAACTACAAATTTCTATATGCAAGAGCACATTAAGTTCAAGATGGTAATTTCACATTGCTCTAATGAAGACCGTTTTTAACAGCCTTTACTGGCACACAGATTATTTCATGATATTTTCTCCTGTATTGCTACATAATATGCTGTTCATATGCTGCCAAATCAGTTGCTTCTTCCAGAATTCTGAGCAGTTCTATTTTTCTCTTTTACTGAAGTAAGACTAGGTGCTTTAAGGATATACTGGAAGTTAACATCAAAAGACACAATATTTGCTGAACCTTTAACTAATGAGCCTCACAAAAGCAGAATGATCCACACATCACCCATAAGTTAGTCTTTTGGTTTGTTGCCATGTGTTTATTGCCTACTTGTATTGCTAAACAGTATTCCACAGGAAACACACACACACATGTGAACACACACACAATATGTAACAATCATTTGCATTTAAGGTGTCTTTGAGTGGAAGAGAAAAAGAAAAGGAAAACTACTGTAATAGCAGTTGCTTCTTAGAATTCCATGTGTAAATTAATGTGTTGTGTAACTGAATGAATGAATGTGTAAATCTCATTCTACACTTGCTTTTAAGGTTGCTTAGTTATATGTAAGTGGTGGTAACTTCTTCATGGTAAACTCTATATTTGCTTTTATGCACCATTGCTTTATTTTTAGCAATTTGTTCTCTATATGTTTCCAGGTTTTAGATGGCTTGGTTTTAGGATTCTTAAGAATAAGCATAATTTGATTAAAATGCAGCCCAACATTCTGAGTGGGATACAGTACATGAAAATCTTTATTAATTTTAATAACCTAGATTTCTAAAATTCTCAGGACATTTCAGAAAAGGATCATTGTTATATGTTATAATATTTAACTGTAATTAACATAATTCCCATAGTGTATTTGTTAAGGATAATTATGCTTGTAATAATAACCTACTATAACCTTAAATTATATTCTAATTATAAAATGTGGGGCCAAATTCATTCCTTCACTGGCATTATGCCAGGGATGAATTTGGTTCAGAGTGTGTGTAATTAAATATATGTAAAATGTTTCCTCTCGCCAAGGGTAACCGGCTGCAAGAATGATTAGAAAAAGGGAAAATATGTAGACATAATAAAAAAAAGAATAATTTGCATAAAATATACTTCATTTTTATTGCCAGTCTGAGGCTACAATGAATAAGTTAGAACTCCACTCCTTATGTGCATAAAATAAAAGGAAGAACAATTTCAATCTTATTTGTATACTTGCTTATCTCATTCTTCTCTGAGTTTTCCATCATTACATTACCACTCCACTCACTATAGCTATCTGTTGAAATACTACACTAGAACGAACCATATGTTTTAACCATTGCTCCAAAATGCAGCTCTGTTTTAAATCTTGTTTTCTCTACACCCATTTTGTACAGAGCTGATAACACAATGGATAAAATGAATTCAGAAGATCAAATTATTTTGATCAGCAACCCACAGACCACTATGAACTTTCAAACCTTCATTTGAATATCTTCAGACCTCTCATTGAGCTCTCAGTGTCTTCTAAGAGATTTCAATGAAATGTGTGGATCATTGACATAGCTTAGAACATCACTGATGGTTCATGTACTAGAATTTGCAAACCATTGTTCTACCCTTTGATTTACACTATGATAAAACTGTACTATTGCAATGGTAAGAATGTGAAGAAAATGTTAGTGTACCACCATGGCAGGTTTGATCCAGTGTCCTATGTAAACCTCTCTTTAGTTGGTGAAATCTTACTAACTGAATGGTATGATCTAATGACAGTTTTTTGCGAAGTCATAATCTAATGTTGTCTGATAATGAAAATAGGGACAACAATTATACAGTAATACCTTGACATTCCAAAAAAGACCAAATCCCTAATACACCAGACTGTATATTATCTATTGACCAATATTCCCTGCCCAATGAGGTTTGCAGTCAAAGATAAAATAAAATTAAAGAGAAAACATGGATACAAGAACTGAAACGACTTAGTTTTCCAAATGTCATTCTACAGTTTTCCAAATGTACTATCAATTCATAAATGCCAGCAAATGGGATAGTTTCTACCGGGGTTATACAGAGATTCGTATTATTTCTATTTTTTTTTTAAATTGTCACCAACAATCTGGAAGTGAACATAAACTCACTGATAATAAATTGCATGGTCAAACAAATATTTTTGGAATTTAAATAGAGAAAATAGTTATATGGAGCAATTTGAATAGCTTGAAAAGCAAGATCCATTCAAGCAATATGTTTTAAGATATTTTGTGCTCGGTTTATAGATCCCCAAAGAAGGAATGCTTGCCAAATGTACAAAATGGGGATGGATTCTGGAAAACAGTGATTCTGGAAAAGATTTAAGGGTAATAGTGTAATTCAACAGGTACATCCAGGTACTTCTGCTGACTACATGTTTAAAAGGATATAGAAAAATGGATCTAGATGCCCAGACTATGTTTTGTAATGAGAAACTTCAAGATTTCAAGGTGTTTTTTATTGGAATATTTAGAGAAAATGCCTGGAGCAAGTCCCAATGGCTTGGTAGTGAAGACAGAAAAAATTAAATTCGAATAACATAATAAGAGGCATATACAATAATAATGCACCTTTGTAGATCTAACTAAATTTGAAGTATTCTTAAGGTAAATACATGTTATTGAGTTCAGTACAGAGCAAAAAGATCTGTGACATATGGATGGCCAGATTAAATGTTATGAAACCATAAGAATAACAGATACCTCAATCTCAAATCACTGTCTTATATACTAGACTATCCTTGTGCCTTGCATACTTGAGTTAGCCATTTAAAATCGCTTTTCTGGTATTGTATGTCAAAGTACTGTCTACTTCTTTCAATAACTAAAATAAAAAAAACCCCTATCACTGTCACATTGGCATATGATTAAAATAAGATTAAAAAAGTATATTTGTTGAAACTTTAGCAATTTTAGACCCATAATGTCTCACACTTCAGGAAGATACTTACAATTATTCTGAATAGATGTTTGCTTATAAAAAGTTTTTATAAGTAATGCATAATTGGACACTAAGTTAGCAATCAGTGGAAAATTAAGTTGAAACAATATTTCTTCACCAATAGACTGTAGTAGCTTAAGAAAATAATAAATACATGAACATCAATTATCAATATGTCAAGAATGTCAGGCTTGTGTCAGCACTGTGATCTGTTGGCCTCAAAGCTGTGAACTAAATTACATATTAATGCTCAGTAGTACTGTAAGCAATACAAAGATGTCTCACCCAAGCATGAAAAAGATGAAAAGTTAAAGCAAAAACCAAAAAAAAACCCCATCTGTGTGTCTGATAGTCACATGTGCCCACATGATACCACATCATTCTGAAGGAAAATGGCATATTGTACAGGCAAAGAAGAAAAAAAATACCTAACTGCTGCAGTTACCATCTCTAGAGTTCTGAGTGAGGAAACTTTTCCACATGGAAAAATATGGATTTTGGGTTATTTTGTTTATATCTGAAGATTTGGGATGTTTTTAATAGGATAAACCTGGATCCCTGCTAATATCTAACCTAAACTTCCCTTCCTGGAATGTTAGACCATTGTTCTTTGTTCTGCCATCACAGAGAACAGTCTAGCTCCATCCTCTTTTGAATCCCACTTCAGGTAGTTGAAGGCTGCTATTAAATCCCCTCTCAGTCTTCTCTTCTCTAGACTAAATAACCCCAGTTTTCTCAGCCTCTTCTTATACGTCATGTGTCCCAGTCCCCTCACCATTTTTGCTGCCCTCTCCTGGACTCTGTCCAATTTCTCCAAATCCTTTCTGTAGTGGGGGACCCCAAACTGAACACAGTACTCCAGATGTGGCCTCACCAGGGCTGAATATAGGGAAATAATCACTTCCCTTGACCCGCTGACAAAAATAAAATAAACCAAAACCAAAACTACCAATGCAGCCCAGTATGCCATTAACATTCTTGACAGCAAGGGCAAACTGCTGGCTTATATTTAACTTATTCTTCACTGTAACCTCCAGGTCCTTTTCTGCAGAGCTGCTACATAGCCAGTAGCAACCAGCTTGAACTGGTGCATGGGATTGTTCCATGCTAAGTGCAGGGTTTTGCACTTCTCCTTATTGAACCTCATGAGGGTGTTCAGCATTGCTGCTGATGTTGTGATACCCTGCCACACCTACTTATAATCCTGGTTTGATGGAGCAGCTGATGTTCCAAAAGGTGAACCTCCCACTGCTGGGGTTCTCCAATCTCCATGTGAGACAGAGTGAGAGCCACCCACCTCACTCTGCACCCATTTGATTTTTTTTTATTTGCTTTCAGAACCTTGAGGTGCACTTTCACAGAAGCTCCTGTACCAATCTGCTGGAAACCTGGCAGCCCTTATGCCCGCATGAGCAGCTACCATCCCTTCTGTTTTCATCCAGCGCTGCCTTAACAAAGACGTGATAAGAGTTTTGCTTTGAATAGTTCCTAATCACCAAGGATCCTAGTTCTCTGATTAAAAAAAAAAAAAAAATTAACCCATATTTTCCATTATTAAAATGGAATGCCACTAATATATAGATACATATATGTCTGTGTTTCATTTTAATCATAGAAAAAATGTGAATTTTGGTTCCCTTTTTTAATCTAAAAATTGGAGATGTTTTTAATCAGAGAAGATCAGGATCCCTGCTAATCACCTTCTCCTCCAGGTGCTTAGAAATGAATTCCTTGAGGTTCTGTTCCATGATTTTTCTAGGGACTGAAGTAAGACTGATTGGTCTGTAGTTTCCTAGATCCTCCTTTTCACCTTTCTTAAATATGGGCACTATGTTTGCCCATTTCCAGTTATCTAAAACCTATTCTGATCACCATCAGTTTTCAAAGATTATGGCCAGTGACTCTGCAATCTCATCAGCCACCTCTTTTAGCACCCTTGGGTGCATCCCATCTGGCCCCATATGTCCAGATTTCCTAAATACTCTCTAATCTGTTCTTTCACCACTGCAGATGTGAGCAGCAAACAAACTGCTGCCCAATGGATTTTTTTCTGGGAGCTGACCTTGCCTCTGAAGACTGAGAAACGGCACTTAAAACATCAGCCTTTTTGGCATCCTGTCACTAGGTTGCCTTTCCCATTGACTAGGAGACCCACACTTTCCCTGATCCTCCTCTTGCTACCAACATATTTGTAGAAACCCTTCTTGTTACCCTTTACATTCCTTGCTATCTGCAACTCCATCTGTATTTTGGTCATTCTTATTTTATCCAGAATTCTAGAGCAATGCTCATATACTCTTCCCTAATTATTTGTCCATATTTCCACTTTTTTTATACACTTCCTTTTCATTCACAGAAGAGTTCCCCGCTAAGCCAAGCTGCTCTTCTGGCATTCTTCTTGCACATTAGGATTTCCCCCCCGCCCCCTCAGTAAGTCTTCTTTAAATTACAGCCAGATCTCCCGGACTTCTCTCCCCCTCAGACTGGCTTCCCTAGGAATCCTGCCCATGAGTTCCCAAAGCGAGTCAAAATCTGATTTTCTGAAGTCCAGGGTTCTGCTGTCCATCCTTCCTTTCCTCAGCATCCTGAACTCAATCATCTCATGGTTACTGATGCCCAAGTTGCTTTCTATTTCTACATTCCCAGCCAATTCTTCCCTGTTTGTGAGCAGTAGGTCAAGAAGAACATGGTCCCTAGTTAGCCACTCCAGCACTTGCACTAGGAAGTTGTCCCCAGCACTGTCCCAAAACTTCCTGGATTTACTGTGAACTGCTATATTGCCCTCCCAGCAGATGTCAGGGTGATTGAAGTCCCCTGTGAGAACCAGAGATTGTGATCAGGAAACTTCTGCTATCTGTTTGAAAAAGGCCTCATTCACCACTTCCTTCTGGTCTGGTGGTCTTAGCAGTCACCCACTACAACATCATCCTTGTCGCTTTCACTTCTAATCTTAACCCAGAGACTTTCAACAGGCCCATCTTCATAATGGAGCTCCAAGCAATCATATGGCTCTTTTACATAAATGCAACTCCTCCTCCTCTTATCCTCTGCCTGTCCTTCCTGAATAGTTTGTACCCATCCATGACAGTACTCCTGTCATGTGAGCTATTCCACCAGGTGTCTGTCATTCTGATCACATTATAGTTCTGGGACTGTGCAAGGACTTTCAAATCTTCCTACTTGTTTCCTAGGCTTTGTGAATTCATGTACAGACACCTGAGGTAACTAGTTTATTGCCCTGATTGATCAGGATGTATGAGAACACCTCCTCTGTTGCTCCCTCCTGCTTGCTTTTCCTCCAGGTCTCCCACTTCCCCACTTAGCTCAGGGCTTTGGTTTCCATCCCCCAGCAAACCTAGTTTAAAGCCTTCCTCACTAGGTTAGCAAGCCTATCTGTGAAGATGCTCTTCCCTTTCTTCATCAGATGGATCCCATCTCTTCCCAGCAATCCTTCTTCTTGGAAAAATGTCCCATGGTCAAAGAAACCAAGGCACATAATAGCCTTCTTTCATCCCTCCCCTTATTCTGCTTCATGCAGAAAAATGGGAGTGGGTTTAGAAAAGGAAAGAGAGCAAGGAAAAAATAGCCCAAAAATATATGGTGACCTAACTACTCCTTGCTGATATTAAGCATCCTCTCCCTCTTACTTTAATATGGCCCCACTTCTCCTGACCCTCTCAAAACTACACCTCAGACAGTGAAGTAAGTATTTTTGCTTTGTAGCTGATGTCCTAGCAGATTAGTATAAGTAGATCATATACACTTACCCTCAACCAAAATATTCTAAATGGAAACTGCATGAAATAAAAGTCAAATCCTATTTGACATTAGAGTCCCATTTTTCCAAACTTTGAAAGCATATCTTAAAAATCGGATGTATTCAGTAAGGATTTATATGAAAAAGCAAAATCAGCATAGATGCAGAAAATACAGATGAATAAATGTGAAAATGATGGGGATATTAAAAAGATAGGATTATTTTTTCTCTCATTTTTAAAGCAGAAAACAAGCAATTTACAAAGTCTGTCCGTTGTTATGTTACTTGCCAACTACGTGTTGCCTTCAGTTTCATTGTTCGAGTATTGGTTTTTGGGATATTAGGATATTGTTGTTATTGTTTTTTTATGCATGTTGTTTTTTCATATCTATACTATTCTGTATTAAAAAAGGATAAAAGTATTTGTATTAAAGCCTGATAATCAGGCAATAGATTTCTGTGCCTTGCTATCTCAAGCTCTGTGATATTTAGGTAAACTAACTTGTTAAGTGTCAATTATCTCTGTAAAACAGGAAAGGAAACACAAACTTTAATATAGAATATTTGGCAGCTATAAGAAAGATAGCGAATTGAAAAGGGAGTAAATAATGATTATTTTATGACATAACTGGTTTATTTGTTGTATTCTGTGAGGATCTGTAATAATTTATAATGAATTAAGAGCTTTATTGACACCATGGGAAAAATTTGCTATGACTAGTTTGCCCAGTTACTATAGAGTAATAAACTGAATGTGTGCCACTCAGCAGTAAGATTGCAAGGTACATGTTGAAAAAAAAAAAATCATGTCATGTCTATTATAAGCAATTCTATCCCTAGCTATCGTTACATAGTGTCAGAGGGTTGGAAAGGTCATGTAGTCCAACTCTCTGTAGGATACATTATTTTTAAATCATCCCAGACAAATGCTTATCCACCCTCTCCTTGAAAGCCTCCAATGAAGGAGACTGCAGTTTTCTTAAGTAGTCTTTTCCATTGTCCTACTATTTTGACACTAAGGGACTTCTTTCCTGAGATTTAATCCAAATCTGCTTTGCGGCAGTTTAAAAGCATTATTGTATGTTCTGCCCTCTGTGGCAAGGGAGAAGACTTGTTCTCTTTTTTATGGCAGTCTTTCAGATATTTGAAAACTGCAGTCATGTCTCCCCTTAATCTCCTTCTAGCCAAACTAAATTTACATGGTTCTCTCATTTTATTTCTCATACACTTTACCTTCTAACCCATTATCATCTTTGTCACTTACCTTGGACCCTTTCCAGGTTTTTTACATCCTTTCAAAACTGCAGTCCTGAACTGCACACAGTACTCCAGCTGAGACCCAAACAATTTCAAGTAAATGGAAATATATCCTCTATGCCTTATACAATACTCTTGCTAATGCAGTCCAAAATTGCATGTTTGCTTGTTCATTTGTTTTTGACAATGTATTACACTGTTGACTTATGTTGTGTCTGTAATCTAACCAGCCTACGAGATCCTTCTCAGCATTGCCACCATGTAGCCAATTATCTCTCATCGTGTATCTGTTCATTTGGTTTTTCTTTCCTTGGTGTAACATTTTACATTTATCTCTTCAGAATTTCATTCTGTTTTCTGTGCCCATTTTTTCTGATTTCTCAAACTCCTTTTGAATTTACTCCAAACTATTTTCTGCTTTGCTCAGAAGGCTCTGCAAACATGACCATTAGGGATCCTGATTTTCTCTGGTAAAACAAAACCTCCATTTTTTTTTTTTATTAAAAAAGGAGCCCAAACTCTACATTTTCTGTGATTAAAATGAATGCCACTAATATTTATTTTAGATTTAATCATGGAAAATTGTGGATTTATTTTTTAATCCAAAATAAATAAATAAATAAAAAGAATCTCTGATTTTTTTTTTGATCATAGAAAACTGGGATCCCTGATGATCAGGAGGCTCTTATTCTGGCTTCTAAATCATTAATAAGCATGTTAAAAAGCACCAGAACCAGGACAGCCCCCTATGGAACTCCACTTGAAACCTCCTGCTATTCTGATATTGATTCATGTATAGTTACTCTTTGCTTGTTGTTTTTAGCCAATTACATATCCACCTAACAATAATTCTGGCTGGCACGTATTTCTCCAGTATACTTATGGGAAGGTCAGGTAATGGGAACTTGTATCTTGCTAAAAAAAACCCAAAAAACAAAATTTACTCAAGCTGCATTTTACTATAGCCACTGCATTCCCTTCATCCACCAAACTAGTTATATAATCAAATAAAGGCTTGCTTTGATATGAAGTTGGTTTGATATTATTTCTTTCCAATAAATTCATGGATCAAGACAATAATATCTCTTGAGTTAGCACACATTTTAGAAAGATGTACTCCAAAACTCTGGATTTTCAGCCTAAACAATGGAAAGTTCACTACATGCCCAGATAAATAGATTAGAAAAAAAATTGACTATCATTGTGCAAAAATGTAGACCCTGAAGCAAACCCCCCAATTTTTGTTTTTTTATTTGTAAAATGCATTACCTCCCCTTCCCCAACCATTTCTGACTTTCTTTTTGCCTTCTTTATTCCTTATAAGTGATTTCAAGTAGTACTAGGTAAGTGAAGTTTTTGTACACTATTATTGTAGTAAGCCCCTTTTTTTATATATTGTAAATAGTGTTCTGTTATGTTAGTATTGATTTTTACTGTTTTATATTGTATTACATTATGTTCCTATTCTTTTGTATTAATTTTTACTGTTTTATATTGGATTGATATGATTTAGACCCGTGTCTGTAAAGTGGTCAAATATCCATTCCTATCTTGTTCCCATCTTGTCCCCATGCCCCGTTGTGTAAGTATGTTGCAATTCTGTAACTTCTTCCATGTAAATTGGTTTTCTTTGAATGCCTGAAGCAAAACAGTGAATGAATGAGTGCAACAATCATAGAAGGACCCCATACTAAATCATCCCACCATCAAAACCAATACCTGGACCAATGACCCAGCCCTTGGAACCACCCTCAGCATTCAAGAAACAGAAGACAAGGCAACCCACCATTGTGCCAAGGCTGCACATGCTCAGTAAGAACACTTGGAACCCTCTGGAACAGGGCTGACATTGCCCGCACAGGTCCTCTCCATAGGATATCATAGGTAGTCTGTCTCATAAAAAGGGGTAGTGAAGACTGACTCCTTGGGATGCCATCTTCACCTGGACTAGACCCACCTCATATCACACTGCCTACCGACTGCTGGTGACCCCCCTCTGGACAACACATGCGCGTGAAAGACCCTCACTGGCCATCAAGAACCCCCTCCCAGCCTGGATAGATAGCCATCACCCACATCCTCTCTTCAACTAAGGACTTGGACTCTGTTTCTCTTCCCTACCTGTACTCCAACACTTTCACAAAGTTTCTTTCTTCTGCTACCATTGTGTGAGTGTGTATGGGAGTGCTTGTGTAAGTGCATGTGGGAACCAAGCTGTAAAGTACAGTGTTCATTTAATAAAACTGTTATTTGGACCCCCGAGTTGGGTTTTGCTTTACAACGGTTTGACCCTGCTCCAATCTCTGCTCCTCACCCCTCTCTCCCTCTCCTGCTTCTGGCTCTCTGCCACCTCCAACACCTGCCCCACACCCCTGTGTCTCCAGACATCCTGAGCTCCTCTCCATCTGCAAACCACTATTTCTTTGCTATTGTCCCATCTCCACTGCCTTTTTGCCTGATCTCTGCCACTTGCTCTTTAGTTACCAAGCACCTGAAGCATACATACCACAGGCACCACCACACGCTGTCAGCTGAGTCAGTGTTTAACCTGTGTGTATTGTGTATGATTTCATGTCATTATCACTAGAACATGTATGTGCTTGAATTGGTGATGTGTCTAGGATGGTAATTTTGGATGTGTATGTGACTGAGTTAGTAGTGTGTGTGTGTGTGTGTGTGTGTGTGCGCGCGCGTGCGCGTGCGCACCTGGTGGAGGTGTATGCACCTACAGTGTGTGCATGCACCTAATTGATTTATGTGTGTGTGTGTGTGTGTGTGTGTGTGTGTGCACGTGCACGCACACGTGCAATTGTACACCAAGCCCTCCTGTCTAACAGCACAATATTGAGATCCTGAGTGTTGGCCTGACCCTACTGGGAAGCAACCCTATTGCTAATCAGCTTCCAACCATTTGGATTTTTATCCTGGGTTTGTCAGTTAGACACTTATGCTTGGATAAATAGGCTATATATAAATTGATAAGTGCAGTGTAAGAAGTCGCCCTTCCCAGCACCATCTTCCTGGTCCCTAAAAATATTAGGCATCCTCCAACCCCTAATAGCCTCACCCAACCCTCCAGTCTTGTTCAATAGTCACAGAAAAAATAATAAGCGCACATGATCAATCAATGCAATGGGTCAGCTGCATGAAAAGGCTACACACTCTTTTCCTCTTCCTATTGTCTAGATAAAAAAAAAAAAAAATCTGCACTCACATTTAACCCCTGGATGATGCTCCACTTCAAAGCAACATGGTTGGAGACTGACGGTCCATCTCATCAGTCTTCATACTCAGAAGCCATTGCAGCAGACCGTAATCAATGTAAACTTCCTCCCTAACAAGTAGTATCTCAGTGTTTCTATAACCCATTTGATTGCTAAACATTCTTTTTCTATGGTCGTGGTGCACCTCGCTGCACTGCTGCTTGGGTAAGAATGCTGCTGGGGAAGGCCCCAGCAGTATGATGAGCACAGCTGAAAGTTGCTGAGGCAACTGATGAAAGTCAGCTGACTGAAGGGGCTGAGCTTGGCCCTTATAAATCCTAGAGCTAAGGCAGGAGTGGCAGGAGCTCTGGGAGACAGAATGTGAGTGTAGCTCACGAGAGCTCCAGAGGCTGGAGCAATGATGTGGAGTGGTAGCCAGGAAGCTTACTTTGTTATGGCCAGGTGCCTTGTGTTTTGGTTACAGCCAGGAGGCTTGTATTTGTTTTAGTGTTTACAGTACACCAGTGGTTTGGGTGACGCTACAGGGGTTGGAGGAGGCCTCATAGGGACCCACAGGGTGTAGGATCCTAGAGCCAGGGAAGTTTCAGTAAGGCCCAGGAGGGGCTATGCAGAGAGGCCCAAGAGGGGCAACATGTGAGGAGCCCAAGAAGGAGCCAGTATTTTAAGGAGCCCATGAGGGGCAGCATTATTTAGAAGCCCTGTGGGGGCACGGCGACCCCAGAGAGGTGAGTGCCATTTTGAGAAGCCCAGATGAGGGGCAGCATTTTGAGAAGCCCAGGATGGGAACCACGAGACTGGTCGGAGGCTAGTGCGGCATTAGTCCCCGGCCAGGGGCTGAATGCTGTGGTGGACCCTGAGAGACAGAGGTTAGAAGCATAGTGCCCCCTAGAGAAGGGCAAGTGCTGCGGTGGTCCCTGATCAGAGGGGATAGCAGCATGGTACGCCCGGTCTGAAAAGAGGGTAGCCATGCAGTGGACCGAGAAGATCGGTGGCTCACTAAGAGAAGCCTCTAGAAGGGGGGCACTGACAGAGAAGGCCCGAGAAAGTGGGCACAGTTTTCAGACACACCAACGTCCAGTACACCTGCGAGGCTTGCAGCGTGGTATTAGGGGTTGGTAGGAGACACACAAGGCCCTAAGGCCAGGATGCCTGGAAGGCACCCAGCACATGGAGAGACACCCCGGTGCGGTTGAGAGATCATGGGGACAGGGGTCCCAATACACCGTACCCAGGGTGGTATAAAGGCAGCATCCCATATATCCTTAACATCAAGGACATGGCGGGAGAGAATTTGAGGGTGCCTTGGGCCAGCCTAGAGGCGGCGAGAAGGACTTCGGGGAGATCACGGCCCTCCCTGTAGGAGCCCGCCGTTTCATCTATTGTTACATAATTCTTTTCCGGGGGATCTAATTTTCTGCTAATATATGCTATTGTAGGTTCCTCTCCTTCCTCCATTTGGACCAACACAGCCACAATAGCACAGTTGGAGGCATCTGTTAATACCATAAATGGTTTGTTGAAGTCTGATGTATGCAATAATGGCTGCATACTCAGTGCTTCCTTCACCTTTGAAAATGCTGTTTCTGCTTCTGGTGTCCATCTTACTTTGTTTGGGGCTGCTGCCTTTACCATCTCAGTTAAAGGCACCACTAAGTCTGCAAAATGGGGGATTGAACTTCCTGTAATAATTCGCCACTCCCAAAAAGGCCCTTACTTGTATCTTTGTCCATGGAGTTTGATATTTCTTTATTGCATCTACCTTGTCCAGCAGTGGTTGTACCTTCCCACTTCCTACCTGGAACCCCAGGTACTGGGTTTCTTCCTTACCAGTCATACACTTCCTTGGGTTAGCAGTTAATTCTGCCTTCTTTAGGTCCTGCAATACTGCCATTAGTGCTGTTAAGTGTTCTGGCCAATCTGTCATATACACAATAATGTCATCTATATATGCTGCTGTGCAACCCCCATGAGGCACCAAGACTCTGTCCATTAGCCATTGGAACGTCGCCACCACTCTGTGCAATCCAAATGGTATGCGTCAGAATTGAAATAGGCCACAGGGTGTGAAAAAAGCCGTTTTTTCTTGGTCTTTGGTGCTAATGGGACCTGCCAGTAGCCTTTCATCAGATCCAATGTGGATATATACCTAACTTGTCCTATATTCTCCACCATTTCATCCACCCTTGGCATGGGATAAGCATTGAAATTGGCCTCTGTGTTCACCTTCCAGAAATCAATACAGAGCCCGATTTTTCCATCAGATTTTTGCACAGCCACAATTCATAGATGTTAGGGTTGGAAGGGACCTCAATAGATGAGAGTCCAATCCCCTGCATAGGCAGGAAAGAGTGTTGGGTTCAGATGACCCCAGCTGGATGCTTATATAACCTCCTCTTGAAGACCCCCAGGGTAGAGGAGAGCACCACCTCCCTTGGGAGCCCATTCCAGACCTTGGCTCCTCTAACTGTAAAGAAGTTCTTCCTAATGTCTAGTCTAAATCTGCTCTCTGCTAGCTTGTGGCCATTATTTCTTGTAACCCCCAGGGGTGCCTTGGTGAGTAAATCCTCACCAATTCCCTTCTGTTCCCCCAGGATGAACTTATAGACAGCCACAAGGCTGCCTCTCAACCTTCTCTTGCGGAGGCTGAAGAGGTCCAGGTGCCTAGCCTCTCCTCATAGGGCTTGGCCTGAAAGCCCTTACTCATACAAGTGGCCCTTCTCCGGACCCTCTCCAGGTTATCCACATCCCTCTTGAAGTGCGACACCCAAGATTGCATACAGTATTCCAACTTCAGTCTGACCAGTGCCCAATAGAGGGGAAGTGCCACCTCCTTGATTCTGTTAGTAATGCATCTGCTAATGCACTATGAAGTGCCATTAGCTTTTCTGATGACTTCATCACAATGATGACTCATGTTCATCATAGAGTCCACTAGGACTCCAAGATCCCTCTCCGCTTCCGTGCCTCCAAGCAGGTCATTTCCTAGGCAGTAGGTGTGCTGGACATTTTTCCTCCCTAGGTACAGCACTTTGCATTTCTCTTTGTTGAATTGCATTCTGTTGTTTTCCGCCCACATGTCCAACCTGTCCAGGTCTGCTTGTAGTTGTTCCGTGCCCTCCGGCGTCTCCACTTCCCCCCACAGTTTTGTGTCATCCACAGACTTGGACAGAATACACTTCACTCCCTCGTCCAAGTTGCTGATGAAGACATTGAAGAGTATCTGTACAAGGTCCAAGCCCTGCGGGACCCCATTGCCCACACCCTTCCAGGTCGATACCAATGGGACCGTGCCATTTGCTTTGGAGCTTTTGTATTATTCCTTTTTTCTAACATCATCCCCAGTTCTTCTTTTATTGGGCCTTGGAGTTGTTGCAGGATTCACTTTCAGTTTTTGTGTATCACCTGGCCCAGAGGGGTCCTTATTCAATGCATCACACCCCGTTCCTCCCCAGGGACCTCTTGGAACACATTTTCATATTCCGTCACTAGTTCTCTTGCTTGCTGTCTCTGCTCTTATGAGAGTCAGTGGGGCCACCTCCATTTCACTACCTCCTTCTCTCTCCCTCAAGGAGGGTCCTAGTTCGGGTTCATCTGGTTGTAGATCCAAGTGCAGGCATTCCCGTTCTTGCCATGGTTTCAGCATATTGGCGTGGTATTTCCATTTCTTATTCTGCTTGTCTGATTGGCATACTTTGTAATCTACAAGTAGCATTTGCCCTGTTATTTCATAAGTGTCTTGCCATCTTGCTAGCAGTTTACTCTCTTGATCCGGTGAGAGCACCAGTACATGGTCCACTACTTCAAACTTCCTCTCTCGGTCCCCTTGATTGTAATGGATTGCTTGCCGCTGTTGGGCCTCCCTCAGATTTCCTAAAGCTTCCTTCCATACTGCTTCTAGGTGCTCTCTCAGTTGTATTACATACTGAACAATGTTCTGGTCTTTACTTAATTGCTCTTCCCAGCTTTCCTTAACCAAATACAGAACTCCTCTTGGTTGTCATCCGTATAACAGTTCAAAGTGGGAAAAACCTGTTGAGGCCTATGGTGCCTCTCTTATTGCGAACAACAAAGGTGGCATCATTTGATGCCACTTCTCTGAACTGTCTACTACAAATTTTTTTAACATATGTTTCAAGGTCCTGTTGAATTGCTCCACTAATCAATCAGTTTGGGGATGGTATACCACCATCCTTAGGTGTTTGATTCTCAGTGTTTTACTCACTCCCATGAACACATGAGATGTTAAGTTAGTCCCTTGTTCAGTTACCAGTTCCCTAGGGAGCCCCACTCAGGAAAATATCTTTAATAATTCTTCTACTACTTTGGGGATGGACACCATCTGCATAAGTACTGCCTCTGGATATCCACTAGGACCAAAATAAATTGGTGCCTTGCACTGCTTTTTGGTAATGGCCCCATGATATCCATGGCCACCCATTCAAAGGGTACTTCCACCAATGGCAGTGGTATTAATGGGGCTCTTGGAGGAATACTGGGGTTTACTTTTTGATGTACAAGGTAAGAAGCACAGTATCTGGCCACTTCTCATACTAACCTTGGCCAAAAGAATCTCCCCCTAATGTGAGCCACGGTCTTGTCTCACCCCAAATGTTCAGCCATATGGAGGTCATGAGCTACTTTCAGAAGAGCCTTTTGATATCACCAAGGCACCAGTAATTGCTCTATTTCCCCTTCCCTATGTTTGTTTCATTCCACTCTATATAGCAGATCATTCCTCACCTCAAATCTCAGAGTGGTTTGCATCAACTCAGGTCTCAGCACTTCCCCATTCCACTGGGCTAGGTGTTCTTGGAAGCCATATCGAAACCTTTCTTCTCTGCTCTGTTTTAGTCAGAAATATTCATCCTCTCACAGATGTGCTATGTCCACCTCCTATTCTGCTTCTTCTTCTGTCAGGGTGTTATGGTGGCGCCCACAGGGAAGGGCCATGATCTCCCTGAGGTCCCTCACACCATGTCAAGGCCGGCCCAAGGGCACCCTCCTATTCTCAGCCGCCACATCTTTGCTGGTAAATATAGTTGGGAGGTTGCCTTATGCCTCCTTGGGCACAGTGTATCAGGACCTCTGTCCCCATGATCTCCCAAACTGCCCAGCATCTCCCTGTGTAATGGGTGCTCCCCAGGCACCCTAGCCTTATGGGCTACGCGTGGCTCCTACCAACCCCTAATACCACGCCCCAAGCCTTGCAGATGTACTAGATGTTGGTCTGTCACAATCACGCTTACCCACTCTCTCAGGTCTTCTCTGATAGTGCCCCCTCCTGGGCTCTCTCTGTGCCCACTCCGGGCTCTCTCTAATGTACTGCCCCTCCCTTGGGGCTCTCGATGCCCGCTCTGGGTGTCTTCTGAAGTATCACCCCTCTCTGGGGGTCTCAATGAACTTTCTGGGTCTTCTCTAAAAACATCATCCCTCTCAGGGACCCTTGTCCTCTCTGGGACTCTATATCGAGCCCCTGGTCCTTCAGGCCCACTGCACTGCTTCCCCCTGTGCTGGATGTTGTACTGCTATCCCCTTTTCCTGGGGACCACCGCAGCACCCTGTCCTTCTCCTGGGATGCTGTACTGCTAACCCCTTTCTCAGGGTCCACCGCAGCACCCTGTCCCTCTCGTGGGTTCTTCTGCAGTGCTAGCCTGCTGCCAGGCTCACTACGCCCATTGGGCTTCTCCAATGTTGCCCCTCTCTAGGGCTCCTTAAAATATTACTCCGTCTGGGGCTTGTCATGCCCAACTTGAGCTCCTCAAAGTTGCCCCCTCTCTGGGGTCAGGGTCTATACACCCCGTGCTGCTGTGCCCTCACTGGTGCTAGACTGTGCCTTCCATGGTGCTAGGGCCCCACACCCTGTGGGCCCCTATGAGGCCTCCTCCAACACCTGATAGCCTCACCCAAACCACTAGTGTAATACAACCACTAACAAAACACAACACAAACCTCCTGGCTATAATAAAACATAAGGCACCTGGCCATAACGAGATTGCTCCCTGACTCAGAGCCACCATCCTTCAGTCTGTTCGAGTAGTACTTGCCTCTTTGCTCCAGGAGCTCTCCTGCTCCTGCTCCTGCTCCTGCTCCTGCTCCTGCTCCTGCTCCTGCTCCTGCTCCTGCTCCTGCTCCTGCTCCTGCTCCTGCTCCTGCTCCTCTGGTTGCTGGCAGGGAACCAACAGACTGGCCTTAGCTCTGGGCTTTATAAGAGCCAAGCCCTGCCCCTTAGAATCAGCTGACTTTCATTAGTTGCCCTGGCAACTTGCAGCTGTGGCCCTTCTACATGCTAGGGCTTTTTCCCAGCAGTTTTTCCTCTCTCTAGGAGTGGGGCAACGAGGTGCTCCATGACATAGGAGAAGCCTCAGCTCCCTGGTGAAGGCCTCCACTATAAAATGATTCCCCAGGCCCATCGTGGACCCTGTGGTCATACCCCCTCTTCTCTTAGTCTCAAACAGTCTCCAACAGGGACCTTCTCCTATCCCTGAACTCTCCTCTAAGGCTTTCCCCCTAGTGGGACTAGAGTAGCACTGTGGGGTACCTCCCTTTTTTCTCACCTCTTCCAAACTGAATGCCTGAACTATGACTGCCAGGAGTTCTGGCCAGTTACATCCTAGTATCATTGGGTAAGGTAGGTGCTCCACCACTCCAACCCGCATTCAGAGTACTTTCCTACCCACTTGCACAGTAACTCACACCCAGTCTGATTTTTGTTCCTCCCCGCACAAACATTGAATGGTGATTTGGTCTGTCTTTTCTCTGTCTTCTTTTGGTAAGACATCTCTTTCCATTATTGTGTGGGATGAACCTGAATTCAACATTGTCTGGACTTCCTGTCCTTCAAGCCTAACATCTATCATCAGTGCTGGTCATTCCTCCCTTAGTTCTGAGTAACCCCTTGCACCATACCCACAAAGTTGTGAGGGAAGCTTGTTCTCTCACCATGTCCCTCACCACCTTCTCTATTAATGCCTGTTGCCTTTCTGCTGGTTCCAACTCCATTTATTGTCCCTTTAACTCCAAAATGGGGGGTCTGTTCTGCCGTTCCTGTCTTCTTTGACCCAAGGTTTATTTCCATCATTTGGGTCAAACATTGTCTCAGGGTACCCATGACCATAAGGAAATCCCTGGTCAATGCACTACTTTAGATAAATTGATAAGTGCAGTGTCTCCCCAGTGCCATCTTCCTGGTCATCCATGCCTTATGTGGAGCACCCTTGGAGCCCTTCTGGAATTCTTCTGTCCTACCCTAATCTCACCTGCCACATCTTGATGGAAGCTATTATGTGAGCGGAAGACTGCCTATTATATTAAAGTATATTGGGGTCTCTCCTAGGATGGCCTGACCCCTTTTTTCTCTCTTGCTAGGCCTCTCCATCCAAACCCACCAAACAAGGTTTTACCTATCTCTAGCTAAAAATACTCTAGCTTTTCTTCCCAGGGCCTGGAGGCTCGTGGACCCTTTTCCTGCTCCCCTATTCAGCATGGCACTCCCTGGTCCAGAGCCATGGCCACCAGCCTTGCAGTAAGCGGGCTGTAAGTTCAAAACCAGGGTGTGACCTTGCCCATCCAAACCAAAAAAAAAATATACAATTGCACCCCCAGGTGCACCAGGCCTCTCTGGACTTTTTAAGATCATCCTTCAAGTGTCAGGGTTTGTGTCATCCCAAACTGTGCCTTTACTGGCACTTGGGTTCTCCACAGCCTTGTCTCTCTCTGTGCCTCACTGTTGCTGTGGCTGTGCCCCCAAAAGCTGCACCCTCACTGGTGCAGGGTCTCCCTCTCTGGAGTGGGTCCCCAAAAAATGAGGTTTCCTCCAACCCCTAATAACCTCACCCAACCCTCTGGTCTTGTTCAAGAGTCACAGAAAAAAACAAACAAACCTGCACATACTCAATCAACGCAGCAGATCAGCTTACGTGAACCATGAACTCTCATTGAGTCTCGGCTCCGCACCTCCAGCTACAGTCCTGGTTGTGGATGCAGTCATCATCTCACAGGGGCTTTTGTAGCTTCCCCCTTCCTGCTGTGGACTGCTCTTCAAACTTCTTCCTGGAGTTCTCAGGGACACTACTTCACCTTCAGCTACTGACCTCCCTGCCATTCAACCCAGGGTTTTTATAGTCCTGCCTCTTCTGGTCAGCTGACTAGCTGTCCCAGTTTGGCAGTTAACCCCTTCCTCCCCAGTCCTCTGCGCCCAGAAGATTCTGGCCTTACAGGGATGTACCTGCTTCCTCTTGACAAGGTTAGGGTTCCCTGTCATGTGCAGTCAATATAAAGTATAACCTGAAAACCAATACTGTGTAATGAATATACTTAATCACAAACAGTCATTCCCAATTGAAGTTTGAAAATATAGATACAACATTTACCCTATCAGCTTTGCAAACAAAGAATGTGAAGTGCATTTCACACCAATTTTGTTTAATTTTGTAAAATCACTCCAATTTTTTTTAAACTTAAATCAAGGAAATTATTAGTTTTTTAATTGTGCCATAATGTTACCAAATCTATTAAATAGATCCAGAAAAGGCAGATGGTGGCACATAGGCTTTCAAAATATGCAAGCCCATACGTACTGGCTTACTTTTGAAAGTGTGAAGAAGTCAATAAAAGGACCAGTTTGTTGTGAAATATGGATTCAAACTGGTTCTGTAGACAATTAAATGAGACTTAGCTGAATAGCAGAGGTCAGTTTAAATTATTTCCAGAAGCTCAAGTGGATTAGGTATCTGAGTATTTGAGTATTTATTCAGGGTGACAAGTAGGATTTGCAGTCTATGCTGAGCTGTTGAAGCAATATTATTACTGTTACTAAGGCTAGGTAGTTAAAAAGTACTTTGGAATAATCTACATAAACTCTATTCGTACTTTTGACAGTAAGATAGATGCACCCACAGCTTAGCATACATATATTTGCTGAATAAGGCCTCAAATTACATTTTCAAGTGAACTATACATATCGCATAATAACAAAAATGGTTAAATTCAATTATTATTTTATATTAAGGATGTATATGTCAGCCTCCATTGCAAATGGGATTGATAGTGCAAAGATTTAAAGAATTGAAAAGCAGAATTATAATTTGATGGCTGAAAAACCCATAACTGTAATAAGCAAAAAAGAAACATTATAACAGTCTTAATGATTTTCACCTTGAGTGCAAGGTATATTGAATTGTCAGACCTATGCAACATTTTCATCCATCTGCTTGTCTCAAGTACTGCAAGCTGGCAATTGTTCTATGAACAGCCCAGTGGTTTAGTGGTTATTTCTGTGTTATTTTTAGAAGCACAACAGTGCTCATTTTTTTTCCTTTTCATATGTATTTTAGGAAGCATAGAAAATGCACTAGGGAAATATTTGTCATAGCCTGATAGCATTCTATGTGCCTTGCAGAAAGTTATTATTTTGTTTATTAATTTATTCTAATTTCTTAGTAAAAATCCATAAGAAAATGAAAAGGGAGTCGAAACAAAAACTCACATACACTCTTCATAGGGTTTGCCCTCAGTACATAGAGAAATTAGCTATTGACTTTTATGTACAGTAGTGATTCTCAACAAGGATGCAGAAGTTTGCACTGTTATATGTGTAAACATGATTCATGAGATAAACCCAGGAATTTCAGATAGGAGTCCATTATGTCAAAAACATGCTGATCAGTTGTGATCTTTTCAAGTTCTCTAAAACAGAAGAATTGCTTCTTTATTTTTCTGTAGTCAAAGAATTAGTGAAAATTAAGAGCTGGCATTTTCTGAGGTGTATCTGGAGTCTAAAAAGGTAGAACATTACTGATGTAACGTTAGATTCTAAAGGTAAAGAAAATATAGGCTGTGAGCATCTTAGACTTTCAGTGAAGGGATGAAATTGGGAAAGGAACCAGATTTCAGTAACTGCTGTGATATTCATTCATAAACACTGCATGGAAAAGAATATTTAAATTAATTTTATGAATCATTTTCAAAAATGCAGCACCTAGAAGAAAAAGCTATTAAAGATGGTCACAATTTTTTTCCATGGTCTTCAGATTGCATTGGCTCTTCAGAAACAAATCCAAGAAGAACCAATGCTTATCCTAGTTTGTCCTTCACTGACCTTTCTTGAACTGGTTGTTTTTTTTTTATTTCCTATATTTGTTCTGTTAGATTTATATCTCACTGTATCCAAAAGGCTCTGATGATACATGTCACTTTTCATCGCAGGGGCTGTTACTACTCATCCTAAAAAATTGAGTTGCACCCAGTAGGCAGCTGTTGCCATGCACAGAAGGGAGAATGAAAGAATTAATTAACACATTTACTGTCCTTTATCATTTGTTCCAGCTACAGAAAAACAGGACCAAAGAAATAACTGATTAAATTACCAATATAATGGCACAGTTTGTGGCTGAAGTAACAAACATCATATATCCAGCAATAATACAACATCCTTGAAAAAAATAGCTGAGAGAGACATGAGAGATGAGGAGGCCGATGCCAAGAGGCAGAAAGAGAACACCCAGAACATCCCCTGGATGTGTAAAGAGAGGGAGTAGAGGAGAGGGAACACTGCTGATTTTGCAAGAGTCACCTGGCCTGTCTCCAACAAGAAGACCACTGTCTCTAGGCAAGGAGTTTTGGGAAGAAAATCTGCCAAAGCCTGAACCAGCAGCTGAATTTCTTCATCACATTGGCAGTATTTCTAGTTTGTATAGGAAGATCATGTGCATGGGAGCATTATTTCAAGACATAAGGGCTAGATCCAATAAAAAATATGGGCTAGAAATACTTCTTCAAAAGGGCTTAAGTATAGTAATGCTGAATATTGCCAGGTCTAGCTCTTGGTTGCCCTGGGTAGCAAGTGGAAGGAGGGAAGGTTTTGCCATTTCCATTCAAGTTGCACCACCGTGCAGCAAAAAATTGGGACAAGATGGTGAGGGGAGGTGGGAGAGACAGGAAAATGTAACCAAAGTAATAGGGAATATGGCTATGTCCTTCTGATAAAGATCACTTTGTTGGGATAGGTAACTCCACAGTTTAATCCCTTATTATAGGACTGTTTGTAAATATGTCATAAGTCATTGGCTAAAAGTCAGAAACACAGCTGGGAGGTGATTCAAGCACTCTCTTCCTCCCAACCTCTCACAGTTGGGAGGTGTTTCAAGCACTCTCTTCCCAATTGAAGTGCCTTCATTTACTGTTCAAGAGAGTCATCTCATGTTTTTTTCTCACTCCACGAGTGTTCTATGCTGCACCGACATGCAGCTTCAGCGGAGGAGTGGAGAAACCTATCCTTCTGAAACCTACCACAAGAATAACATATACATTGGTGGTTAGGGCAGTTCCAATATGGATTTGAATTTCTTGCACTGGAAAGGGCATGAAAATCAAGTTTCCCGTTTCTTGGTTCAATGTGTACTAAAAATCAGGCTGTTATTCAAAAACTGGAAAACACTAGTATTTCCAGAATGAAAGTAGTGTTGCTTTCTGTGTCTATTGATGAAATCAGTGATGCTAATCAGGTTTAGACATGTTCATCTATATATGGATCAAGTCCATTAGGGGACTTTGGTACATGGGTGCCAAATTTGTAAATCTTGATCAAGGTTAAAGAAACACCAGTTTTCTTGGCCCTGCCAAGACTGTGACAGTTCTTCCAGAACATGGCAGCCATAGCACAGCCATAACAAGCTCTAGGTGCCAAAACTACTTTACAAGCAATGTATTTTCTCACCTACAGCCTAAGTGATTAGGAGAGTTTGAACTTCATCAGTGATGGGTATTCTTAAATCAAGAGATGCCAATTACCCCTTAAGTCATGAGATGCCAACTACCATCATGTTCGTCTTGTCTGTTTTCAGTTTGTTAACCTCATTCAGTCCCCATCTGTAGTCACATACTGGGTAAGGATGAAAACTACAAGATTCAAGATGAGGGGGATTTGAACAAGAGAGAGAGAAAAGGGGATATCATAAGCATACTGGTGGTGCCTAACTCCAAATCACTGCATGACCATAGCCAATGGCATCTGAAGCAAATTGAATGTGTTGCCTACTATTTCATAGAATTAAGACTCACCCAACAGTATTGATACCACCCCCTTTTATGTAACAGCATAGATGTTAGAGCACTGAATTAGGAGACCCAGGCTCAGTATCCTCCTCTGTCTGAGAGTCAAATGCACATACCCCAGGTCCACAAAGGCTTCAGTAACCATCATGAACATAAAGAAAACTCTACTTCATCTATTGAAGCCATGCCATTGTGCAGCAAAGAAAGCAAATGTTATTGGGTCCAGAGAGAAGTCATATACCAGAGAATGTTTAACTGAATGCTAGTGCCTGGGATACTAATCTGGGTCTTGCTTTCCAAGATTGTTTATATATACAGAGAGTTTCAAGAACATTGCTACCTGCCTCTTTCTTGTACTCTATAGGTACACTTAATATTCTGTTTTGGTATGGAATTAGAACAAATAAATAAATACGGATATTGGACCAGAAGTTCAGGATCAGAATCGATGGAATTACACTGAGTTATGCCAGCACAAGGATCTAGCCCATTCTGAATTGATTGTATGTGTAATTTATTTTCAAAATTGGTAAGTTTACATTGAACAGAGAGGTGGCAAATACCATATTTACCTAAATCTAAGATTACCCTGAATTTAAAAGAACTACCCAATAATTATATCCTAGACATGGTGGTGGAGAAGTCTAGTGTGCTCCTCCATGCTGCTGGTCCTTTCGTATTGTTTACCTCCTCTGCTGCCTGCCCTCCACTCAGCGTCCAAAGCCAACTGCCATCATCACAAGGTATCCTGGTTTTCTCTAATTTGAAAAAGAAATCCCCAAATTTTGGTTTAAAAAAGTATTCTGAAATCAACATTTTTTTGTGTGATTAAAATAAAACACCATATATATATATATATATATA
>JAGPOW010003316.1:119222096-119241065 GCA_030014935.1 Caiman crocodilus
TATATATATTTGTTTCATTTTAATCATGGGAAAATGTGGATTTGGGTTACTTTTTTAACCAAAAATTTGGGATTTTTTTTTTTTAAATCAGGGAAAATCAGGATCCCTGGTCATCACCACTACTACTATCACATGGCCATAATGGGGTCAAAGCAACCATGTGCTCTGTGTCTCAGGTTGGACACAGCTATGGACAAGTTGAAAGGATCAGACGTCAGGCAGGGGGAGGCAGTAGTGGGAAAGACAGAGGTTGTGGGGCTAAGGTGGCAGAGGTTCAGAGGCACAGCAGGGAGGATCAGTAGGGGGCCAGAGGTTAAATGGTGCAGGGGCAGCAGAGACGGAAGTTGGAGCCACAAACAGCCATTTGCCTCCACACTAACACCATTGCATGGTACTTGAATCCAAGATGAGGGGCTTTTAACCTCCATGTTAAATGGGGAAAAAAACCCTCATCTTGATTTTGAGATAATATGGTATATCACAGGGACCCTGCATGTCATCTAATCACAGTTGTCATCTAGCTTTTATAATTAAATCTACACAAGTACAGGCGGAAAAGAATTCATCCTGAAGTAAAGCCTGATTCTCAAGGGGGCTTGAGAACTAGGTGATATTTAAAATAAAATCTAAAAAACCTTTTCAATTTCTAACATGCCATGGCCATTCTTCAGTCTGCTGTCTGAAGCCTTAAGATTTTTATTTAATAAGGACTTAACCCTACCTTTCTCAGCCTAAAATACACAGATTATACACATATTTTTTGAGTAAGTAATGCAGTGAGAGATTTGACACTAGAATAATGTGAAAGGAACAATAAATCAGTAGGTTTTACTTAATGGCTCTTTTATCAGCTGGAAGTGTTGTACAGATATGCAGATAGTGGTATTCAGTTTTGATAGCTGACTTCCAACATTTTTCCAAGTGTAGGAAATGTTAAAATATTTTTATTGCATCTAAATTGAATATATTGATTAGGAAGTGGATCTCAGACCTGCCATACTGTATCATGATGACTTGATTATTTTCTGCCAGAATCATGGCATGATAATACATGATAAAGCTATTGCAGGTTATAAAATTCAGTGGTGTATTGCTGCTACAGATGTTCCTGATGCAGCCATTTTTATCATAGTATTATAAATGCATTGTGAGTTGTAGAACACGACAGGGAATAAATCAGGTAATTTAGTTTACTTGAGTTCAGAGAGAGCCCTCTTTAGAAAGCAGTGAGTAGTGCTGAAAAATTTAATTTAGGTGCCTAGCTTCTGTTTTACCAGCTCAGGATTAAGGGGAAGTTTAACATTTAGTAGCTGTTAATTCCAGTACTTGGATGTCAGTAATGCTTTAGCTTGTAAAAGTGAAATAAAATCAGTGAAGTAGAAGTTTCAGGTCTGGGAGTATATCCAGATTTCCTTACCTAGGGATGAGGATGAGAGGCTGAAAAATACCTTCTAATCACAGATTCCAGATTTCACTGTTTTAAAAAATAATACTTTGTAGTTAATTGCCAATGATCTGTTCTCTTTGTTGATGCTTTATAATTTGGAGTATTTAATTTTTAAAAAAATATTTAATCTCATATTTGGTCATTTTCATGTTTCATCAATCCCAATTTTAGAATTTGAAGAAACTTGACAAAGTATAATGGATGGATCATGCTTTCTAAGAGATGTCTCTCTAAATTCAGTCATTAGATCATTGCTACATTTTTATAAACTGTAAATAGAAATGATGGTATTTAGCAAGCACAATTCTGTCCAATCAATATTCTAAAATATGAAATGGTTTGATTTATGGTTTAACTTAAATTAACTCAGGTGCCCTATTTAGACATTCCAGAAACTATAAAAGATGCTATCTAATACATACAAAAGTGTTCTTAAAAGAAAATCCTCAACCTTAATATGGATTCAGAAGTCAATTTTAAAAGAAAAGGAAAACAACCAAGAAGCAAGGCAGATTTCAGGGGAACACCAGACATTTTGAAATGTCCCTTCTTTCCAGTAGTTCACTGATTATGGAAGCACTAATCCAGAACAGTGGCTATGTCGTATTAACCCTTTCTTCTGCTTAAGGGGATAACCTTTTCCACCTGCACAGTGAGTGTACTTATAAGCAAGTAAAAGGAAATTCCAAAATAGGGCCCTCTCAATACCTCCTGATAAAGCTATTCTATTTTGTATAGAATAATTAGATAGTGATTAAGCTAGTCATAGGGACCAAAATGAGTGGGAGTCTTTAATATAGTGGATAAAGCACTCATATGGGAGAGGAGAGGCATGAATTACGAATCTCTGGTCCAGCAGATATATAATATTAAATATGTAAACTTTTATTGTTATGAAGTGAGTTCCATGATGAGTAGGCTAAACAATTATTCTCTATTTGATTTGAGGAATACTTAATTATTACATATGAAGAAAAGCAGCTTCAACTGGACAGGCTCATCTGGACTACTGTGTGCAGTTCTGCAGTCCTTATTTTAAAAAGAAGGTGAAGTTAGACAGGCTCCAGAGTTAGGCAACTAAGGTGATAAAGGACTTGGAAAGCAAGTCATATAAAGAGAGGCTGGAAGAGCTAGGCATGTTCACCTTTCAGAAAAGGTGCTTAGAAAGGAACACGGTAGTAATTTTCTAATATTTGAAGGACTTCAAATAACTGAAGAATGGAGAAAGGACATTTCAGAGAAAGATGTTGACCAATGGCTTGAAGTACCTTAGATATTTGGAAAAACATTTTCAGTGTTAAAATAGTGAGGCACTGTAATAGACTTCTTAGGGAAGTTGTGGATTTTCCATCACTGGAGGTGTTCAAGGAGAGAGTGAACAGCCACTGGTCAGGTATTCTCAGATTTCTGGGGTTTGCTGGTTTCTCCTGCCCCACTTACATGTCATCTCCAGATGTTTTTATGTCTTCCTCCAAGACACTGGGTGTTGGCTACACCCAGGACTGGGGACTTTGACTGGGGTGTACCAATGCACCTGCTGAACCAGATCCAGAGCTTTCTGGCTAGCAGGTCTTGCCCCTTTGCTAAGATTAGACTGATTGCCATATCTGTGATCAGAAAAGAATTTTACTCCATGGCCAGATTGGTGTGGACTATGGTGGGGTTTGCCTTCCTCTGGCCCTCTGCCATAGGATCTCTTTAGCATATATTAACAACATATCATAGAAACATAACATTGGTTGTCATGGTTCCCTTCTTTTACCTGTGGCAGGCTAAGGTGTGCTGTGTCATGGGTGATGGAAGTCTTATGGAGAGTTTAGATTATGGACTGCATAGGATGATCTGGATAGTGATGATGATGCCTGTGGAAGGGGGTTGGACTAGATGTCTTCTGGAGCTCTCTTCCATCCCTTACTTCTCTATGATTCTGTGTTGATTTATATGACACAGCCTTAAAAGTACTTTTAGCTTGGTACTTAAATGTACCTTGTATGAGGAAGATGAAGATTAAAATTCTTCAGGGAGAGAAAGAAATTGTCCTTGGGTGTCTGACACCATTGCTGAGTGTGCTAACTACTGAGCTAATATGGGATTAAAAGTGACACGTGCCAGCAGCTGTATTTATTTTCCAAAATAGGCAAATGTAACATGGCAGGGATTTGGCTTGAAGAAGGCATGTATTTGCTCTGCACTGTTGAGATTTTAATAGCCCTGGTCAATCCTAGTAGAAGAGATCTAGGAACATCAATAAAAGCATTATTGATAGAAATTTTAAGGACTTGATTCAAAGTACATTAATGCTAATGGGAAGTTCCCACTGGCTCCAACAATCAGAACTGGGGACTTAGGCACCTCAAAGCTGAGCAGCATCTCAGTGGAGAATCTGAAGATCAAAATGAGGGATGTAAGTTCCCATATGGACTATTAAGTTGGACCTAGATGTCTAAGTTGCTTTTGTATCTCTCTGACAGTACTGAAAGTATTGGGACACATCCATTGGTCCACATTCATGCCAACAGAGGATTTGGAATCTAAGAGAGAAATATTTCTTTTTCTATTCTTTGTTCCTGTGAAACATTGATATAGATTTACTCCATCATAACATGTTAATGCTATAAACACATGCATGATGTTACCACCATGCATGATGTTCCTATGCTTATGGATCTAAGAATTCTTAGATAAACAATTAAACTAAGAATGTGTGTTGCACTATAAAAGAAAGGGAAATGACTTAAGAAACTTACTAACCACACTCCACTAACACTTTAGACTAAGTGAAGCACTGAACATCTGATTTTTGATGGTACCACAGTACTTACGTGAACTGAATAGGGAATTAAGGTGTTGAGCAAATTGGATAAGGGTTTGCATTCATATGCTGTGTTGATTATATATGGGTCATTTATTTTAGATGACCAAGCAAGATAAGAACATAATTGTCACCTTCTGGGTCAGGCCATAGGTTCATCCTGCTCCGTATTCTGTGTCACATAGCGGCAGAGACTGGATACTGAAAGGGAGAGTGACCAAGGTTTTTTCCACTGTTCCTTTTACACTTGCAGCCTCCAGCACTTAAGATCAAGGAAGTTCTAATACAGGGGCTATACCCCTAACTCCCATGCACAACAGTATTAGCCCCACTTCTCAACAGATAGTGCTTAGGGATCATTAAAGCACAGTTAACCCTTAAATGAAACATGAAAGATGAACACAGACAACTCAGAATCAAAGTCTAACTTTATTAGTACAACAAATATTGTTTTAGCAGTTTCTATATTCAGAGACAGAAAAAACATTCAGTACAATAATTTCACCCAATCCCAGATGTTACTTTGCTCGACAATAAAGACAACCACTGAGTTCCTGAAAACAAAGGGTGCATCATTGGCTGGGATGGTCCAGACAGATGTTGAAGGCTGGATTTATGATAGCAACACATTTAACTTTCTTGCTGACCCCTTTTTATACTATTCTTCAAATTCACTCCGTTGGTGACTCTTTGCGTTTTGATTGGTTTCCCTGTGGTCAGCATACTGTCCATGCCTTATCCTGTCAGCATATTGCTTTCTTCAACAGACCCATTACAAGCACACCTCTTAATTTGGTCTTTTTTCTGGTGTCTTACTTTTGGTATTGTCCATTGGCTCCCTTATTACCTTTCTTTAACATATCCAATCATTTAAGCCCTCTGATCCAGCTGGTTAGTGTCAACAGTAAAATTGAGCTGGTAACAAAAGTATTACTATGTTGTATTAGAAAAACTTTTCAGTGATAGAAAAGAAAAGAAACATCATGCAAGCAAACTCAAGGCCATAAATTGCTGCAAGAGGCAAGGACAGCTGATATTGCAAACACCAGCAAAATGAAAAGTTCAGATAATAATAAGGTTGTGCTTAACTTAAGGAATGATTAAACAAGGCTGAATATGTAAAAAAAAATGTTTAACAATACTATAAATCACCACTATATAAATAGGGGCAACTTTAAAGCATAAACTATGACAAGCTACCCTAACAATAGCTATTGATTCCCCCTTTCCTCCAAAAATTTGTCCAATCCCTTTTTGAATCTGGCTAAACTGTCACGGTCCACAATATCTTGTGGCAATGAGTTCCACACTTTAATTACATGCTATGTGAAAAAGAATTCATTTTGTTACTTTTTAATTTACTACCTCCTATTTTCAGTCTGTGCTTCTACTACTTGTATTGGGAGAGATATTGAATAATAAATTCTTATTTATCTTCTCTTCATCTCTTAATATTATGTAAATATGGTACATATATGAATAGGCCTAGCCTCTTTACACTCTCCTCATATGGAAGCCCTTTCACACCACTAATCCTCTGTGTTGACCTTCTCTGTACCTTCTTTAGTTCTTTTATACCCTTTTTGAGGTGTGAGGGTCAAAACTAAGATCAGTATTCAAGGTATGGATGCACAGTGGTTTTATGATACTTTCAATTTCATTTAAAAATCTCTTTTTAATAATTTAATTTTTTCCCCTTTTTGACATCTGTGAAGCATTGAGTTGATGTTGAGTTGATGTTTTTAGCAAACTGCCCACAATAGCTCCCAGAACTCTTTCCTGTGTGGTAACAGCAAAAGTAGAGCCCATCATAATGTAGGCATAAATTAATTTATTTTTGCCCATGTGCATCACTTTACACTTGTCTACACTGAATGTTATCGGTCCTTTAGTTGCATATTTTCTCAATAGTGCCAGACTCTTCTATAGTTCCTTGCAATCTGCTTTGTTCTTCAACATCTTGAAAAAAGATGTCATCTGTAAATCTGGCCATCTCACTACTCATCCGCTTTTCCAGATCATTTATGAATACATTAAACAGCATTGATCCCAAAGCAGATCACTGGATGACCCTACTATTCCTTCCTTTCTATCCTAAAAAATGGCTATTTTTATTCACCCTTTCTTTTCTATCTTTAAGCCAGTGCACAAATGGATCTTCTCTGTAACCCCATGACTTCCTAATTTGTTAAGAGCCTTTGATGAGAGTCCTTTTCAAAAGCTTTTTGGATGTCCAGATAGACTGTGTCAACTGAATCATCCTACTGCACCTGCTAATTGGTACCTGAAAGAGTGTAGGGTGGTGAGGTATGATTTCCCTTTAACAAAACCATGTTGATTCCTCTTCAGAAAGTCACGGTCTTCCATGTACTGAACAACTCTTTTTTTTATTATTATTATTGTTTCTACCAATTTTTCAGAAACAGAAGTTAGACTTATCTGACTATAGTACTCTGGGTCCCTTTTACATTTTGTTTTTGTTTTGTTTTGTTTTTAATATGGGGGTCACACTGGCAAACCTACAGTCCTCTAGTACCAAGACAATTTTTAGTGTTAGCTTACATACTGCAGTTAGGAGTTTGGCAGTTTCCAATATGAGCTCCTTCAGGACCATAGGGTGAATGTGATCAAGTCCTTTTGATTTACTACTTTTTAATCTATCCTTTTGCTCTATGCAACATCTATTGAAACCCTATTTTTGGTTAGCTCCACTAACTTGTCCATAGAAAGGAGTGAGGGAATCTTCTGAAAAATTTCCACAATGAAGACAGATTTTAAAAAAGTATTTAGTTTATCTGCACTGGACCGATCATCCTTTAGTACCCCTCAACATCCTGATCATCCAAAGGCACAATTCATGCCCTGAGAGGTCTTTGACTTCTAATGCAGTTAAATAATATACTTCTAGTGTACTTCTCAGGTACTTAAAGCTGAAAGTCTTTAGGCATCAATCAATTTTTGAGCATACCCAGGAAAAAGTAGACAATTTATCAAATCATCAGAGGGGTTTTTTTTGTTGAGCTGATGATAGCAGCTTATTTGCTTATGTCATATTTATTTGTTCATCTAAACTTTGCTTTTGAGTTTTCACCCTGTCTAATTTTAAATGTATCTGTTGATGGGGATTTCACTAGTTTCCTTTGAAGATTACTCCATAGTCAAAAATAGCATATCATCAAATTTTTTTTTTCTTTTAATGATGGTTGACCTACATTGAAATTTTAAAGTCATCACATTTTTCTTATATTCTGTTGTACAGTACTAAACAATCATTTTATAGCTGATGTCTTCTTGCTTAAGGCATATATTTCATTTGATGCTTGGTATTTTTCTGATTAAACATTCCAGGGTGAATATTCAGTAGTACGGCATGGCATTAACCATTCACTTCCCACTAATGTCATCAGAAACTGCATGGTTAATTGAATCATTGCAGATCTTTCAATATTTGTGAATCCAGGTCTCAGAGAAATCATTATGTGTGTGTGTGTGTATGTGTGTGTGTGTTATATCAAAATCATCTGTCTTCTACCTTATGTAAGTACTCGGTATTTTATTTAAATTATTTAAGATCATAAACACCTGCTGACTGGAAGATATTATAAGCCTGATCTCTAGTGACTTGCAGCTCAGAGGAATCAATTTAATTGGACTGGTTAATTTTCTGTAATGAGTCAAACTTTTCTACTTACTTCTAATAAATGGTTCTACCTCTGAAAGGATTTCTTCCACAGACATTGTACAGACACTAAATAAATCTGTCATTAATTAGTATACCTTTCTTTCTGATACTACTTTGCTAACTCTTTGATGATTATTAGACAAAACAATAATGGATACAAACTGTATGCCAAGGAGGGCTGAGGGGTAGCATGGAAACAGTGAAGAAACAACATAACTAAAAGTGATAGGATATCCAGGATATACCTGAATAGATTTGTGCAATTATAAAAGTACATGACCACAAACTTCTTCCTAAAGTATCTCTCCCGCTGTCTGAAGAAAACACATGAAAATTAACTGTCTTTAATTTAATTCATTGATATTGCAATATATTATATTTTTTTTTAAATGCCAAAAACCTTACAGTAATATTATCACAGCCAAGGAGATAGTCATACTAACACACATATACTTTTGTTCTTTTTCCTATCCATTCTTTATTAGTATTTCTCCTGCATGAATATGCCAGTTATTTCATTTGTCCTATAATAAGGCAGAATGACAGATTAATTCTCACAGGGAAAAAAAAAGCAAAATAAAATAAAATAAAATAAAAAAGCCAGTATAACCTTCTTATTTCACATTAATATATATATAGTTCTCTGAAAGCTACTACTCTTATTTATATTACATGCACTTCACTAGCTTCTTTAGCATATAGTACCAAACAAGTTGTCTCAAAAGCTGATCATATGACAGTATTTTAACTGGTCAACCATCATATAATTTTACTTTTTAAACTGCATTTTAAAGTGGTAATGCATCATTTTTAAGTGCATTAGCCTAATTTACTGCACAGTACAGGCATGCATGTACACATATGTGCACTTACTGCTCAATAAAAATGGCTAATCACGCCTAAATTTGATACCTGTATTTGCAAATGCAGGTATCAAATTAAGGCATAATTAGTTAAAGGGCATTAACAGACATGTAGATGTGACCTGACACTAACTTTAGTGATGGATCTGCCTAGCTAATAGAAGGCCTCCCTGAGCCAGCTTCAGGGCTCCTGGCTGGCCACCTCTCCTAACCCAGGACTGGGCTGCTCTGTGGCAGCACCTACCTACAGGTTATAAAAGCCTCCAGCCATTTTGAGACCTGGGACATATGCACCAGAATCCTGGAGTGCTGCAGGTCCTGCGTGGTCCCCTGAACAGGATCCAGGCTGCATCTGCCAGCCTGTCCCCTAGCCAGAGGTCCTGCTTGGCCGCAGGTGAGTGTTGCAAAGGGCTACAGCCTGCTGCACCCCATGCCCAGCTCTGACAACTCCCCAGGGCTGCTGCTTGATGTTCTCCTGTGCTTGCAGGTGCAGTGACACATTTGCCTCTGCCATGTGGCTCCCACTCTCTGGTTGTGCCTTCTGCTTAGCACTGATGGTCACTGTGTAGGGCTTGCCTACACTCCCCTGCCCCTGTCTCCCCACCCCCCACCCCATCACACAGCACACAGAGGCAGGAAACAGTTCAGAACCTTATTGAACAGCCTGGCCCCAAAGCTGGGTGGGCCTGGGCCTCCCACATGCTAAGGAAGGTGTCAGTGCTGGCAGTGATGTCCTCTTCAGCAGTGGGGGACAAGAAGATGTAGCACTGCCACAGGTAGCCCTTCAGGTAACAGCAGAGGCTGTGGGGCAGTCCAGAATTGCCCCTTGTACTGTCATAGCTCAGGGACCCAAACCAGAAGTTCAGGTATGTCCAGGGCACCAGGAGGATCAACAGCAGTAGGGTGTAGTGGCTTGAGCACACCCCCACCTGCAAAAACAGCTCATTGTGCACCACCCAGGGCACGTGCAGTAGGGGTATACTCAGGATTCAGAAGTGGCATGGCGAGGGCTGGCACTGGGGTGCCTCCCCAAAGAGGCCTCCTGAAGGGAGGATGGGGATGTGGCCAGCCCTTTGACCCAGTTGTCCAGAAGCCCTATGCACCCTGACTCAGGGTGTTATAGGCTTGATAGGAGCACAGAAGAGTGGGTGGCCTTCAGGAAGAGAAGTGGGATCTGGAACTGTGACAGCAGGTGCTGACAGCAGCTTGGCCTGTCCTGCCCTAAGAAGCGGGGTGGGGAGGCAGGATGCCTGTAACCAGCACCCAGCGAGTCACCAGCCCCTGGATAGAAAGCAGGGATAGGGGTATCAGGTGGCAACCACCTGGATTTGGGGCTGTCCAGCCCAACTTACCATGGTCCCTGTGCACCCATGCATGGCCGACCCCCGATCTGAAGTATGGAAATACACAGCCCCTAGTGCTGAGCATCTTAACTTTGAAATCTTGCAAACTCTCACAAAAGGCCTCTGTCTCTTGACTCTGCAGGCCCAACCTCTACACAGGGGAGGAGCCACCAGCCTCAGAGACTCTGGGTCACCACCACCCAGAGATGGTGCCATCTGTAAGTGCTGCCCGTATCTATGCCACACACAGGATTGGACCTTCCTGCTTAAACAGCTGGTGGCAGTGGCCAAAGAGCAGGAGGAACAGAAGCAGGCATGGGAGACATGGAAGCAAGCCTTGTGGCAGAAGGACATCACCTGGGAGACTCTGTGGAAGGAGGTGTGGGCCTGGGCCTAGAAAAAGCACTGTTCATGGCTGAAGGCCCTGGAGCAGGAGTATGTAGTGCTGTTCCTGGGCATCCAGGCCTAGGTAGTGCGGGCTGCAGACACTGGCCACCAGGCCCTGGTTACCCTCCTGGCCCTGGCAGCCACATCCTTGCCCCCTCCCACCACCACCACTCGGCTCCCCTCCTGGGCCCTCCATAGCACCTGGATGCCAGCCATCACTCCACAGCAGGCCCTCACCAGGCTTTGGGAGGAGGTCTTTTGGTGCCTCTGGATGCTCTAGCCCCTGGCACAGCCCCAGCTCTGGTCCCCCACTACCCACCTGGGACCAGCTTTGCCACTCTTCCTGAGGCCATTTGGCGAAAGATGCAGAGTTGCCAAGTGTGGAACCACAGGGGTACACTGGCCTGTACTGAAGCAGGCATAGGTAGAGTGACCTGCCAGAGAGCACGAGCCCACTGCCCGCTGTAGTTGCCACAGCCCCTTCAACCCATGGAGAAATGGGCCAAGGCTGCGATGGTTTTACTTTTGGAAGAAGGTTTTTTATTGACGATGGGTGGGGAGGGTGCTGGAGATGCACACTGTATTGGAGAGGAAGAGGGAGGGATGTTGATGGGTGCTGTGAGGATAATAAAGCTCTTCCTTGGGTGTGTTTCCAAGATAGCTGCCTAGAATTCACAGCTGCACTGGCTTCAACATGACTGCCAACTGCTGGCAGCCATGTGGCTGGAGGCTGGAGTGCCCCCTGGTGGCCACAGGTGCAGTTGGCAGGGCTACAGGGACTTCCCACTAACTTTAGGGTCCAGTCCCTGCACGTGTAAATACCTGTCAAAAATTGCTTAGCGCACATTAGCTTAATGCATAGTAAATTTAGTCACACTAATTTACACATGTTTATGTGCCCTTTGTTTAATAAAATTGGTCTCTGGTGTTGAAGGTTATCTGTTAAGTGTGTTCTTTTATTTCAAATATATTTTCAGCTATCTGTCAAAAGAAGACAGGACTAGGAATATTTAGTTTTTAAAAAACATCAAATAAATATATTAAAAGAAAAAAGCAGAAAAGATAGATAAGAATTGAAACCCATTATTTTTCTTCATGTCTAAGATAAGCACTTAAGATAAGAGCAAAAGTCTTGCTACATTCCATTTATTTTGCTTATGTTAAGGTGGCCAAGGGAAAGTCAGCCTACAGTTTACTACTATTAATAATGGTTGAAGGGAGAAAAAAAAGCTGGTGAAAAAAAATCATAGATAAGGCACTACACCAACACGCCAGAGATAATTTCACATCTGCCTCTGCTATTTAACTTTCTGTGCTTCCTCCGGCCTCAACTACAAAATGGAAAGTTAATAAGATTTATTTTCTCCAATTTTAATTTAGACTGTAATTAAAGTCCCCTGATGAGCATGTGTTTCAGGTCCACTACTGCTTGATGCCCAGAAGTTGAAAGTTGTTACAATCCAAAGTAACCAAGTTTTAGCAGCTGATCCATTTTACTCCAGAGCCTGACCATTCACTTCTGTGATGGCCTCTATGTTAGCACCTACTGGGGACTAAATCTGAAGTTGCCTGAGCTGGAAAACATAAGAACCCTTTTGTTGAATATACTCAATGGAAAATTATAGAAGTACTTTCATGAAGATATATGGTAGCTCCATTTATACATGTGCTTAACTGCTGAGTATCATAATTAGCTGTGGGGTAAAAAGTTACTATCTGCACATGTGATGCTATGAGGATGCAGTAAATGAATTAATGCTGCCATAAGATAATACTGTCAGGGACAATGAACTGCAGTTATATGAATATGTAGACACTAACCACAGTTTTAAATTGTTCCCAGTAAACTCAGCCAGAAAGGGGCCAGACTATTGCCACAGCCAGGCCCACTGTTGCCCAACACCATCTCCTGGGGCCCATGACCCTGACATAAACTGTTCTGCCTTGACTCAAATTTTGCACTTGCCACAGGTCTGATCGACAAAGCTTTAAATCCAGGGGCAGATCCAATGGGAATGCGGTGCGGCAGTTGCAGCTCCCTTTGATTCATGGATCCACCCACAATTTTAAACCAATTCCCTGCCAGTGAAAGCAACATTTCTATTCAGGCATCACTGAGGGAATCAATTGACTTTGTGACCCATTATAATCTACTTGATTCTTTCAGAACACCCTATTCCACATATGAAAATGACATTCAGTGAACCAATACATGCATTGCTTAAGAAGGTTGGATTTTGTTTTATGAATCTGAGAAAGAGATGTGCATTTAATTCTATTGACTACAGAAATTACATTTTTGATTATTTTGACTAGTTTGTTGTGTTTAAATACAGAATATATTGCATAGAAAATTAATTCAAATTCTAATAATGTTGCTTTTTTATTTTCTTTTTAACTGAATAACAATTGGTGTTGTATTATATGTGATAATCAGGGATCCTGGTTTTCTCTGATTTAAAAAAAAATCCCCAGTTTTTGGTTAAAAAAGAAGCCCCAAAGCCACATTTTTCCATGATTAAAGTGAAACACCACTATATATAAATCTCTATATTAGTGATGTTTCATTTATATCATGGAAAAATGTGGATTTGGGCTTACTTTTTTTACTAAAAATTGTGGATTTTTTTTTTTAATCAGAGAAAACCAGGATACCTGGTGATAATGGACCGCAGCATCCACACCTCACTTTTTAAAATTCTAGGTCCTCCCACGTTTAAAGTGCTTTTATACCTGATTCAGTCAGGGGCTTCAACCTTAATTTCTCATGTAAGTTTTATGACTACATTTTTTTGTGTGTGGCCCCCATTTGATTAAGCTGCTCCAGTTTTTTAATATATTTGCTGATGTAGTGACTCAAAACTGAGTTTCTCATACCCTAGTGAGTGCTCTATACACTGGGGTATAGAGTGTGGATCTCTTTTTCTCCTACAGCAAGTGTAGCAGACTGGTGTTTACAATCAAACAAAATTTCTGTGTGAATGTGTTCATGTTATAATAATGTTGGGTGCCTCAGTTTCCCTGACTAGCTTGTGCAAGAAGAAAGGAATTGATTTTGTTTTCAACCAGGCCCATGGAAATCTGCTAAAAGGGAGTAGGGATCTAGTTAAATTGCAAGATGGCTTCCTAGTGTTGGCAGCTGCTCTGGCTTCAACAAGACTTGCACAAGCATGAAAACAGCTCTTTCTGTGATCACTGAAAAAAAAAAGGGCATTTCCTGTGATTTTGCACAGAATTTACCTGGAAAAAAAAGCTTACCAGAATACGAAGAAAATGTTGCAATCCCTGTAGCCATAAAGCACATGCTTTGAGAGACAGTTACTGAGAAGCTGAGCTAGACATGAAGACTCAGTGAACGCACCAGTCAGGAAAATGAAATAGTTTTGGTGTCACCTTTTAGAAAGCCCGATGAAATGCTGCAGCAATGCTTCGGTCTAGAGATGAGGGACTGGTCTCTCAGTCAAACAGTGTTGAGGAGCAGGGTCACCAGGTCCCCTTTGCCAACAAGCAGCAAGGAGTGCGGGGTCACCAAGAAGAGACCACAGAATCAGCTCCACATACCATGAATGGCCCCTCAAAAATCCCTTCATCTCACCGTGATGTAGGTAGGTTCCCAGTAATGCACCACCAAACAAGGAGCTAATATGGCTATGTTGGCATATTATTAGACTGCAGGGTAGCACCTAAAAAGGTTATCTGCTGTTTCTGATCCCAGGAAGTTATTTCAGGTTTTTTCTTGGAAAAAGAAATGTGCAGTGGCAAACAAAACAAAGAGAGAAAGTCAGGAGAAAAGTAACCTGAAAGTTTGAGGGGGAAAAACTGGAACTTTTCCCCAGTAGCTTACGTGACGGAGATGGTTAGGGTAGCAGCCCCAGGGTCACCTCTGGGGCTTCCACCATTATCACAATAGCAGCTACCACTGTCCCATACATAAAGTAATTCTTAAGAAGCTCAAATCACTAAATAAAGGATTGATTCTGGGCTATGGATCTGTACTTGAAGTTCATTAGTGTCTAGGATGAATTTAACATTTTATTTTACTATTATTATTATTTCTAAAATTCTACATGAGCAGTGATTCACATATCTCCCTCCTAATGTCCACAGAGTCATTCATATAGAAATGCCTTTAGATAGTAAGGCTGAGAGCAGAACGATATTTGTGCCACTAAGTTACAAAACTTTTGATACAAAGAAACAGTCATAATTCTGTTATTTTCAGTTCAGGAAACAAAAATCATCTAACTAATCAGGCTTTTGGTAAGGAACTGATTTTTTTTTTAATTTTTTTGTGGAAACTACTTGCAAATTAGTTCCTGGGTTTGTCATTTGATTAGTGGTACTTCTAATTCATGGCAAAAGCATCTAGTTTGTGAGACAAGTGCCTTTTTTTGTTCATTGGAAATCGAAATAAATTAAATATTTTGTGCGATTAGGAGGCTCACTTGCTTTGTATCAGCAGAATCAAGTCATGCAGCTGCTGCCTGGTTGATGTAATATTTCTAGACTTTCTGTATCAGAAGAAATGAATAAAACAAATTGCAAAAGTATTGTAATACAAGATGTTCCTATCTCAGAAATGAAGGTAAAGTATGCTTTTAAAACTGCAACAAACCTAGGAAAATATTAAATGTTTTTCATTTTTTTTAGAAATGTCATATTTATCCACAGCCAGTAACTGGACTATTTAATTTAGGTTGTTTTTTTTTTTTTAATGCATTACGATGTGTTGGGTAAAAACATTTCATATCAGATATATCATGATGCAATTTTGGGAGTCAGATGAATATTCCAGTCAGGTGTTGGGACTTAGAAATCATCATTTTAATAATGTGATTTATAACCCACTCTAACCACTCTTTTACACAGCACATTAAAAGCCTGAATAAGCACTAAAACAGTCTCTTAAAGGTGTAATACATAATATTTTGACTGATTTTTGTAATTCCTTTACTGAAGAGTTAAAGCAAAACAATCTTGCTTTTGCTGTTAATGCTGTTCAGCAGTGCGATGAATATTTGAAACCAATGTAGCTTCTCCAAATATACGGTGATCATGAAGGACTCAGTTTGGATAGTTCATACATAATTTGCTGTATGCTTAGGGATGGGATCTTCAGAATCAAGTGTTCTTCTGTTAAGCCTCCATAAAATTAAAGTTGTGAAACAGGTTACTACTACATGATGAGTAAGAAATGTGAATGAGAAAGAGGTGGCCAATTTACACAAGAAAAGATGGTAATACTGGGCATGTCTACATGAGATGTTAAATGTGCAGTAGACTAATTTTACTGTGCATTAGTGTGTCAAGGAAAACACCGTGCTATTGTGCTAACGTGCAGTAGAGTTAGTCTGCTGCAGTAACATAACTAAAAAAGCATGTCCCAGTGCTACTGCACAGTTGTGCCCATTACTGTGCCTTGAGTTAGTAGCTGTTATTATAAGATGTGTATACACATGCTCTAGGAGGCAAAGGGTGGGGGAGGCAATTTAATTAGAGAATCTCCAAGACCCACTCTAATTAAACCACCTGAGTGTCATGTGTATTTGTGTCCTTATGCTGAACAATGACAGTGGGGGCACTTTAACTAAAGCCATCATCTTTTTTCAGTGCAGGGATTCTGATACACATGACATTGGAGTCTGGCTGGAGTACAGTAATTATCATGCTCCAACAGACTCAGTTAATCAAGTCTGCTTCAATACCCTTTAATTACAGCACATTAGAGCAGTCTCCATGCATGTGTATAGGTGCCCACAGGTACTAAACTTAATGTGCAGTAACTACGATGCATTAATGCATGTGCAGACACACTCATTTTAAAATAGAAGAAGGCTGGGGCATAAAAGTAATGAGCAGATGGAAACAAAAGTGGTGAGGAAGGAGGCTTAGGTAAAGCAGTAGATGGGAGTAGATCTGTGAAGGTTCTTGCAGATGAAGTCTGACTTTGATGTAGGAAGTGGGAGGGTTGAAGGGCTAGAAGTTACTTTTAGCAGCCAAACTTGGGTTGGGCTGAGGGGAAACAAAAGACAGGTGTTGGTGTCAGAGCGGTTAGAGCTCCAGGGGTCAAGATAACAATGACAAAGACAAGGGACAGGTTTAATGGTGGGTGTGAAAAGGCAGACATAGGAAGTAGAAAGGAGTGACAGCCAGAGCATGGGGTGGAAAGTACAGGGTAGTAAATAGCATAGGGATTGTACACTGGGTTGTGGGGAAATCAAAAACAGAAGAGAAGCTAGAGAATGTAATTTAAAAATGAGCTGATTATAATTGAAGTAATAGATAGGTAGATATCCCTTCCTCAGTAATTTCTCTCAGGTTTATACTACACTAGGAGAGGAATGCATGTAAGGAAGGGGACTGTGCTTCTGTCTTTCCCATGATTTGCTGGAAAGAACATTTCTATCATTGCACCTTCATGATGTAAGCTTTGGTTTAAGAGGTTGTGAGCAATTCAAAATGTTCATGGAATATCTGAGATATTAAAGAGTGGGGAAAATTCAGAACAATTTTCATTTTTGCTGATGAAAAAGACACAGGTAAATCAAAATCACAAATTACCTATCTTTTGTTTCAAATAGAAGGACCTCTCTCCTAGGCTATATACAAACATTCAGGAATGTTAGAAGGAGATTAGATCAAGTTAAAATAGTTAACCAATCTAAAGTACATTGGGATGGGGCGGGGCTAGCAGGGAAGTTGACAAAATAAAGGGTACTTGCAGGTTTCAGGAGGGATCAGGGGGTCTCTGGAAGGATTGAGGTTAGTGGAGAATCAGGGGTTTGGGGGGCAGGAAGAGTCTGTAAGGTATTGGTGGGATCTGGAAAGATATGGCAGGATTGGGGGGGTCATGGGGTCTGCACAGGGGAACTTGGTGGGATGTGAGGGGCTGTCTCCACATTCTCTGTCTTAATCTTGGAACTAAAAGTATATTCAAACTAATGGGGGGAGGGTGTGGTCCACCCCACCCCAGGAACGTGAGCTGGGCAGGGAATAAGATCACACTTAGGCATTTAAAAGATGGTATAGTATCTGGCCCATAAAGTATACTTCAAAGATTGTGTGGTAGCACACATGAAGTTAGGACTGATTCCAGTTTGCCTAGCAGATATAGCATCAATTAAATACACCTCTGAAGCTGGATTTGTGATTTAAAATTGCTTTCTCCTGAAGACAGTCTACTTTATATGTCATCTTGAAGAAAGGTGTTATCTAAGTAAGGAGAGCTCTTTTGCTTACATTATCAGGGAGATTAAGAAATACAGCAATAGAAGTTTACTGAGGCTCACCAGAAGAAAAAAGGAGAAAGCAGGACCCTTCTCAAGGTAGGGTTCCGGAGAGGTGAGGGGAGTACATATAAAAGATATTTTCAAATCCTGAAATCAGAAATGGTACTTTCCTGGTTAGCTAGCAACCAGATTTAAAAAACAAACAAACAAACAAACAACCCTCCCCCCCCCGCTTCAATTCAGAGTTGAACACTTCAAGGCTGGAAATTATTTGAATCTGTTATTCTGGGTCAGCCCTCTATTCTGAAATAAGTGAGCATGGATTTAATACAGAATATGAAGAGAAGATGTCCAGTATGGAATGAAAGTGCATGGGAAAAACTGCAAGAACATGAAGTCAGCTGAAGAAAGTGAGAAAGACAGTCATCCCAAAGATAACTTTTGGGGGACACATACTAGAGGAAGAAAGATGGGTATTTTTTGTTTCTTTACTTGTTTTAGTATATCATTCTCCTTCTTCCCTCATGGTCTTACATTTTTACTGTTTTTTATGTGGAAAGGTGATAAGGATGTGAAATGTTACCACATCTTTCAAAAGGACTCAAGCTTCAAATGCTCATTTCTGTCAAAAGGTGTCAAAGTTATCAAGATCAGAATTTCTGGAGGGGGTAGGAGGAGGGGTAGATCATATATGGACTTTTCCTTCTTCAGCAGCACATGGATTTGAACTAACTACCTTTTTAAGTAGAAAACTTCAGATGCATTTAATTACGTTCTAAAATGTAGTGATATTTTCAGTTCTATTTAATCATTTCCTAAATATATCTGTTTCAATGATCAGTAAGTCATGTGTATCAATATCATCATAGTATCTTAGTATCTAGGGTCAGAAGGGGCCTAAAGCAGGCCATCTAGTCTGACCCCCCTGCCAATGGCAGGAACGCGTGCTGGGGTCACAGGACCCTAGCCAAATACCTATCCAATCTACTCTTAAAGGCGCCCAAGGTAGGAACAAGAACAACTTCCCTAGAAAGCCGGTTCCACATCCTAGCCACCCTAACTGTGAAGTAGTGCCTCCTACTGTCCAACCTAAACCTGCTCTCCAGGAACTTGTGACCATTGGTCCTAGTTACTCCTGGTGGTGCCCGGGAAAAAAGAGCCTGCCCTATTTCCTGCTCATCGCCCCTCAGCAGTTTATAGGCAGCC
>JAGPOW010003316.1:119241165-119267455 GCA_030014935.1 Caiman crocodilus
AGTCCTCCGGCACCTGTCCAGAGCTCCAAGAGAGCTCGTATAACCGAGCCAAGGGCTCAGCAATCACCCCCGCCAGCTCCTTCAACACCCTTGGGTGTATGTCATCCGGGCCCGCTGACTTAAAGACATCTAGCCCTTCCAGAAGCCCTTCTACTAGGTCAACCCTCACCCCCGGCCTAGCAGTGATTCCCGAAGGGGAACACAGGCTTCCAACGGGAGGGATGTTCTAGAAGAATGATATACTTCTTTGCATATTAAACCTAATGTTTGAAATTCTAAAAACTGAAAAAATAGTAATCTATTCTTACATCACAGGGAAAGGCACAAGACATTCGATCAGGTCATGGGATCTCTGATCTTCCCTCTATTATTATTGGACCTCCTTTAATACAACATGCTAGATTTAGCTAAGGCTTTTAGTTGGAGCCAAAAACAGTCTGCAGGGACAGGAAGTAGGAGAAAGACCTTATGAACAATGGCTAACACTGAGAAAAACTGCAAAAGAAAGCATAGTTTGAACACAGAAGCATCAAGATGATTAAAATGGAGAGGGGGTTGATGATACCTGTGGAATGAAGAGAGATTAGCAGGAATAATGTAAATTATAATGAGCCACAAAGTGAAGTGACTCCCTTATTGCTGCTCAAATAGAAATGTCACTACCACTGCCAGGTGAGTTTGGGTGGAGCAAGAATAAAAGGGGGGTTGGTTTAACTGTACCACTGCACCATCCTGGATCCACCCTTGTTAGAACCTGATTATGCTTGATACTAAGCAAAAATGGAATATGAAATAATTCCGGTCCTAAACAGTGCACAAATCAAGATTAGGACTTTCATGTTGATTTAAAAAGCAAACAGGGAAGAATAAGGTAGATCAAGAATACCTGTGATAAAAAAAAACCCTATCTGTGATGTGACTTACTTCTCTACCTTCCTCCTTAATTTCATCTCTAAACTTTATCATTTTTTTTTTAAATTGCTGTTTGGAGTTCCTTTCCAGAATGTCTATTCCAAATCTTCCCAATTCTCCCAAGTACACCATTGAAACTGTTCTTCCCAAAGCCTAAATCTCAAGTCTCCAAACTCTTCCTCCATTCTCATTTTCCTTGCCATGTTAACTGACTTCAAAACAGATAACCATGATTTGATTCTTCTTGAATCATACAGACAGTGATCTAGAAGGCCTCACTTTTCCCACATAAGTCCTTTGATTGTATAGTCCAACCTTCTGCAGGATTCACCATTTAAGATAAATACTTATCCAGGCTCTTCTTGGAAATAGGTTGTTTCATTGTCCTTGTCATTTTCATAAGTTAGGAAGAGTTTTATTTTTGCTGTTACTGCATTTTTTTTTGTTATTCCCCCCTGAAATTTGATATAAATCTGCTTCATTATATTTTAACCTCATTGTCATGTATCCTCCCCTACCCGACAATGTTTCTCTATTCCTTTATGTCTCTCACATGTTTGAAAACTGCTATCAGCTTTGCCCTAACTCCTAACTTCTTTTCTTTAAGTTAAAGACAGGCAGAGTGACATTCTATTCCTTTCTGATCATCTGTATAGCCATTTTTTGGGTCATTTTTATGGCATTTTTGGTGCTTACATGGAGGTAGAAATTCTTCTTGTGGTTAAAACTATATATGAACACATACTGGACATGCTCAGTAGACCATGCCCTTGTCAGGCAATGTATTCATGCTCTTAAGGATGTGTAGTGTCTTAGGTACCCAAAAAGGTATTAAAAAAGACCTGTGACTAGTGAGGATTTGCCTAGAGAGGGGCATACAATTTCCACAGCAGTTGAGTGGCCGAGGTATTTGTTTGGGAAGCTAGGGGACCTGGGTTCTGGGCACACTCATTCAGAAGAGAGTTATATGTGGATTTATTTGACTTACATCATGGTATCCTTGCAACTATGCTTCAAGTTAGGATAGGAATTAACGAGAGTCTTTTCTGATATTACTTTTGGAGTTAACACCCTCAGCATACAGAAGAAAGTCACTAAGTGTATGCCTCAGTAAATGGCTCCATGTCTAGAAAGGAAGAACGCTCTGGGATCTAACTGGGTCCCTTCTTCCCACTGAGCTTGAAGCTTCCCCCTGCACTTTCCTCCATCCATTTAGGCATATCCTTTTATAGTATCTGATGAAGTGAGTTTATGAAATTTTATGGCATACAGCTTTGATTTAGTTAATTTATAAGGTGCACATCTACCCTGCCTGAATAGTATTTGTACCATTACATAAGACAAAAGAAGAATGTTATTTTGTGACTCACTGGCTGTGTCTACACGAGACGCTAACTGCACATTTGTTACTGCGCAGTCATTTAGTACTTGCATACACAAGTACTAAATGTCTGTACAATAACTGGCATTCCTATTCAGTAGCATCCCCAAATGGCTTTCTGGTGATGATGACTGAGCAATTGCTTGTTGCTACTGCACAGTAGCATGACATCACATTTTCTGCCATGTGATGCTACTGCTCAGTAGTAACGAGTTACTGCACAGTCAGCGTCTTGTGTAGACATGGCCACTTACTCCAAAACTACATATCACTTACATATCTTAACACTGAGGTAGAATTGCCTCAAGCTCCCTGAAAATAACCTGGCCAGTGCTTCAGCACAGAAATAATTGTATGAGCCACACAAGTATTTGGCTGCAACTTCAACAACTAGAACTACTCATGTGCATACAAAATTACATTACATGAATGTGACAAGAGATAATTGGATGTAAATTTTGCAGGATACCCAATAAATCTAACTTATATCTTTTTCTCTCAGTTAGAAGTAACTCAGCTATCTTGTATGCAAGAAAAGCAGACACCAAAAATGTCTTAAAAATCCCCAAAGCTTTATTATACCAAGCACTGATGATCTCTTTCTTGTCCTAAAGTGAATCCATTTTTGAGAGACCCACTTTCATAAAGATTTCTTAAGATTTCTGTTTATATGTAAAATTATGTTAATCCCATCACCGAACAGGAAAAAAAAAACCCTAACCCTATATCACACAGGCCATAAAGAGATACTGCCACCATTTTTAGTGCAGTGATGCTGGTACACACAATGCTAGAGCCTGCTGGAGTGCTTAATTGCTTCTGCTCTGAAGTGCTGTAATTACAGCAAGTCAGAGAGGCTGCTGCATGTGTATGCCACCTACGTGTCATCATTTAGAATTTGGCCACGTTTCTTCTTCAGAATCTAAAATTTCAGATTTTCTTGTATCTTTCCTCATAATTTAGGAGCATAAAGAAGCCATTATTTAGTAGTATCTGTCTAAATCTCTAGATACTGTTAATTAATATTTATGCAACAGTAGCACCCAGAGGCCTCAATCAGGATTCAGACCTCAGTGGGCTCTGTAATACAAAAAATCACACAAAGACAGCTTGAGAGATGCAAATTTCTCGTGTTGCTTTCAGCAGGGTGTTAACATTCCAACTTAGTTTTATTTTAAGTTCAGTATTGAGTATTACACTGCTAATAAACTAGCAGAAAAATCAACCAAATATGGTTGCGTAGCAGAAACAAAGCAAGTGCTCTTCCCAGACCTTCATCAGATTACTTTTTGTGGACCTGAACACCACATATTTTATGCTTCTGAAGAAAACAGTGCATGCTCTATCTGCCTCTTGGGTCTCCAGTCATATTCTATGAGGACAGATCTTAGGACTGACTCTATTTCACCCCTTAGACATGTAGTGGACATAGGTACCTAAACACAGTCCTATTTCACTCTGCTCAAGTCCCTGAAAAAACATTCATGTCCTTGAAAACAAAAAAGTGAGTGACACCTCCATAACTTTCATACACCAACTGCCTTCCCAATGGTACAGCATATTATCTCATTAGACTATGACTGTATCTTAAACCCCATCCTAGAATTCCACTGAAACTATAAACTTTGAAGCTTATGTTTTAACTCAGGGCTGAGTTTCCAGAGACCACAGCACCTCTGATCATTCAATGCATTGTTAACATGCCCCACACTGTGTAACAAGAGACTTCCTCTGCAACTTGCACGAATTGCTCTCTCCCTTCTTCCCGCTCAATTAGTAATTGCCCCCACTCCTGCACCCTGTGCAGTGTGGCCTTCATTACACCTTGTGCTCTCATATCCCTCCTGTACTGTGGTAGTGTTTTTGGACTGTGCAAAATCTACAGGTTCCCCAAATCCTGCAACTGAAGGTTCCTTTGTCTATGACACTCTGGCGCACACTGTCTCACCCACTGACTTGGGGTAAGAAAGTGGAAGCTGAAGAAAGTACTGGATTCTCCAGGACCCCAGGGGCTCTGTCTTTCCCTCCTGGCAATTGCCTGTGACTATGGGTTCATTTGACTTTCTAGGAGACACATGGTAGGAAGAAGCAGAAATACAGATAATTATAAAGGGCTGGATTCTGTGCTGTGATCTGGGTACTTATGTGTAATCTTAGTATGCAACCTTCAGAAATCTTGGTTTTCTTTGATTTAAAAAAAAAATAGTCCCAATTTTCAGATTGAAAAAAGTAACCCTAAATTCACATTTTTCTGAGATTAAGTTGAAATAGCATTATATAGATCTATAGAACTATATAACTATTAGTGGTCTTTCATTTTAATCATGCAAAAATGTGGATTTGGGGTTACTTTTATAAATGTGAAAATGGAGGATTTTTTTTTTAGCAGAGAAAACCAGGATCCCTGGTGATCTTATTCCATCCTATGTAAATTCCTTAAAAAAAACATTACCCCCACCTTTGAGTATGCTCTCCTCCCACTCCCTGTTTTTTTTTTTATCATGAATTAGTCTTAAAGCTAAGATAGAATCACAGAATCATAGAAAATTATTAACAACACCCCAATACTTCTGTTAGTGACTCCAATCAGCTTCCTCAGGGAGAGGGGTGTTGCCTGACCAAGTAACTTCATTGGAAAAGACATCTTTTCTCCTGACAAGTCAGAAGGGATCTTGATTTTCTCTGATAAAATAATCCCCAAATTTTAGATATAAAAATATAACTTAAAACTCCACATTTTTCTGTGATTAAAATGATACACAACTATATATAAAGCCTACTTTTTTTTGTTATAGTGGTGTTTCATTTTAATCATGGAAAAATGTGGATTTTAGGTTATATTGTTATATAAATGAATTTGGGACTTTTTTTTTTGGTCAGAGAAAACTAGGATCCCTGCAAATCAGTTCCCCTTGGTGGAAGTACCAGAATGCTTACATTTGAACTGTGAGTGATCTCAATTTAATAATCCTCTCTTTTCAGAACTGTGCAACCACCCTGTAGGATTTTAGTTCAATTTGCAAATAAACAGACTGTAGAGGAGTTAGAGTTGCCCATTCAAGATGGAGTTGACAGGCTGGTAAAAATATATGCATGAAGTTCACAACTTCAGACAGGATTCCTAAATTGTATAGGCAGATTTTCTGAATTGCCACAGCCTATTTGCTCTAAAAATCATTGGAGTAGCACTGGGTGGGGTGGCAGAGGAAGACAGAGAGACACAGACTGAAAGACAGTCTAAAAAAACCTAAAAAGCCAGTCTGGGATATTTTTAATATGTTTTTTGCTTGTTTTGTTCTTCATTTCTATTCTATTGTGGAAAAGAGCTTGAATGAGATAAGTTTTTAGCCAGATTCTCCACCAGTTTAAAATAAAATAATTTATGTCAATAGTTGCCAGCTCTATTTATAGCTACTGATTATTGTGTTAAATAATCAGTAGAAGTATGAATGGTCTAAACAGGAAGTACAAATTCTTCCCATTATATGGAAAAGCTTTTGTGACCCTTTGCTTCTATGGATGTATTACTTGATTGACTCTCCCAGCACTGCTCCTCATCCCTGCTCTCCTCTCCTGCCCTCCCTTTCTGATTTCTATATTCAAATCACTTTTTCTATTTAATACACTGCTCTGTGTGTATGTCTTTTTACAGCTTCTGATGATGATTATCGAACTCATGAAAGGTTATGCTATACATCTCTGATTTTCTTAGTCTATTAGATGTAAATCAATCCTGCCTTCTATTAATTATGAAATCAACAAAGGCTCTGGTCCACAGTAACATAACCAGGGATCCTGTTTTTCTCTGACTTACAAAAATCCCCAGTTTCCAGTTAAAAAAATGACACCCAATCCACTTTTTCCCACACTTTAAATGAAACACCACTAATCTCTCTATATATAATGGTATTTCATGAAAAAATGTAGGTTTGGGATTACTTTTCTTTTAACTGAATATTGGTTGTTTATTTTTTTTAATCAGAGAAAAACAGGATCCCAGAACATAGCTAAAGTAGGGCAAGGGGGACATCAGCCCTCGATGCTGGCTTAGAGGGGTACCAATATGGCCTTCCCCACCTACAGGAGTATATTTCATGGCAGGGTTGTGAGAATATATTGAACAATCAGTCCAGTGAGATCTGGGCAGGCATACCACCATAATGTATCCGTGGGGGAGATGGTGAGTGGGGTGAATGGTATGTGTTCCATTCCCAGGTTTTGCCATAGGAGAGGCAGCCCTACATCCAGATGCATGTCTGGGGAAAGGAAGGGGATCTAAACAAGCACCAGGAGTCGGCCCTGGGGAGTTCATGCAAGTGTAATTTGAGCCCCACCCCCGCCCCCTCAGCTACAGCAGCCAAGGTCACACTGCTACACTGGTATGCTGCCCAAGGGCAAAGTGCAGGAACAGGTAAGATTACGCTCCCCACAACTCCCTGCTCTCCAGTGGTAGGCATAACTCCTCTCCTCCATGCCTATACTTCTGCCCCAGGCACTGAACTATCTTGCTGGTCTCTGCTTGTCCAGGCTCTTCATTTCAATAATATCTACCAATGAAAAAAATGTGTCAGAAAATTACATCACTCCTTCCTTTTCAAAGTTGGTACATTGATGGCACATTAATGGTGGCTCCAACTTATTGCATATGAGCATTGCATACAAGCATAGAGGTTTTAATCACAACCATAAAACAAACAAACAAACAAACAGAAAACCTTTTTGTGATACTACTTTAACTCCCATACAAGAAGACCTATCTATTTGGAACAGGTTAGTTATTAAGTCATTTAAGTGGGGGTGCATTAATATTTAGATTTAAAAATTAATGGTCTTTGAGAGTTTTCACTCTTAACCCCTTCTTGAAGTGATAATGAATTGTGATTAAAGTGTTACATTGTCTTGTTATTACTCAGTGGGTCATTATCAAATTGAATTTTATGGTGAAAGAGGAAACAGGCCAAAACAATGTAAAGCCAGTTGCCACATGAGCGCTCACATACCTCTTGCTCCACCTCAAACCCCTTTGAGGAAGGGCAACAGGCCTGTGTGGGAACATTAAAATGTTTCCCCCACTGCAAACTTCCAGCAAGGGGAGAAAATTAGATCCTGGATATCCGGGGGTCTAAAAAAATTGTTGCTTAAAAAGGCAGAGCAAGGCATGATCCCTGACCATGACCTGAGGCAACTGAAGGCTGGGTCCTGCAGAGAGATGCTCTGGCTTTTGATACACCCTTTTGTGTGGGGGCCATCATCCTGTGGGAGTGCAGCAAAACGTGTATTCATGAATTCATGAAACGTGACTTGGAATTCACTTTATTATTATAAGAGACTTGCTTTAACACTGTAAGATATGTCAATAAAACCTTGTGCAACTTATCACTGTCTCTTTCTTGCTCTGTCTTTTTAGTGTTTTTTTGTTTTACTAGCGGAGAAACATGGATTTGGTGGAATTTTAGCAGCTGGCCCAGAGGGGCAGATGCCTTTACTAGCTCTGCAGTCTCCATCCAAGCCTGGCAGGTGCATAGCAGGTCACAGCCAGGCTGCAGCCCCCACTGCCAGACTGCTGCAGTGGGTGGAGGGTGCAGGGAACTCTCAGGGCTGCTTCAAGAGTCCAGCTGGCACAAAGGGTAGTGTTCCTAGGTACCAACTGGCTGGGACCCAGAAGCTCCGGAGAGCTAGTAGCTCTGAGCTACTTGCCAGGGTACTGCTAGGGACAGCAAAGGTGCTGGCCATGGGCTCTGGCTCCCCCTGGCTGAAGATATGAGAGGAGCCAGGCAGGGTTATATTGCCCCAATTGGCACAATTTGCTCCACAACAAAGTGCATGTCTGAGCATGTGTGCTGAAGCAGAAAGCTCCGGCTCAAATGTGCACCACTTCTATTTCAGCTGCTGCAAGTGCACATATTTGCATGTGTGGATGCACCCTATGAGTTTATTTAGTTGCATAACTGCCCCCACAATGGCTGCTCCATCCAGCCCACCCCCTACTCTCCCATACCCCACAATGGCTTCCCCACAGAGCCTCACCCCTCCAACTTGTACCCCCAGGCTTCCAAGGCTATCTCTGCAAACCCAGGCATCATCACTTAAAAAAAGAACCTAGAAAAAGAACAGAAATAAAAGGTGGGGAGGAAGCCTCAGAAGCAGAGGTGGGGGAGGGGGGCTCCAGGGCCTTCTGACAGAGCCCCCAGGTAGCCAGAGCATCTCTTTGGAGAACCCAACCACCTGCACTGCTTTTTTAAACTTCACTTTTTTAGACCTCTGGACATCCAGGGGTCTAATTTTTTTCCCACACTGAAAGTTTACAGTGGGGGGAAAATTTTTTTGTTCCTTGACGTGCCTGTTGCCCCACCTCAAAGGGGTTTGAGGTGGGGCAACAGGCACATGCACAGTTGTGTGGACACCCATAGAGAATGAGGGGTGAGATTATTACAGGTGGAAAAACAAAGCAATGCCAGCAAGCATAAACAGGTACAAATTTCAAAACAAGATTATTATGGTACAATAGAAGGCATTCCTAATAGTATCAAGAAGCATGTAAATAAAATTAAAACTTAAAAAGTGATGTTGATGCATGAGAATAGATAGTAACAAATTTGTCTTTCCTGTGTTTGTTTAGAAAAAATAAATGTAAAATAAAGATAAATATTATAGTCTTTAGGCAAACATGACTTCAAATACATACAGGAAAGAGTTTTGCTGAGTAAGAAAGTACCATGTTACAGAACTCTTTCATGATGAGCTGCATTTAAACTATTTAAAAACAATGCAATATTTCTGCATTTTATTAAATTAACTGGATATTAAATTAGTTAATTATTACCACATTCTAATTAATGCATACAGATGTTAACCATTCACATCCTTGCTAATTGAGAAAGGGCCAGGGTAAGGCTGCTTTGCTTTTTTTCCCCATAAACAGAACACATACATAATTTGTGTACACCATTTACAAAAAACGTGCTATCAAATCAGCTCAGTGTTATCTTTCAAAAGCTGGGGTTAAAAAAGGAGATAAAGATAAATGGAGAAAAGGGAAAGAGATCCATCTTGGAAATGATGTATTTGTCTTAGAAAAAAAGAATTAGGGAGGAAAACTGAAATGAAACTTGATTAATTATTCAATAGTTTGATCAGAAAACAATATTTGCTTGTCTTGTATGAACCATTTTCAGAATTTCAAACTCTACACATTTTTTTTTTTGGTAATATTTGCTACATTTTTTTCAACTTTACTTTCTAGACACAAAAGATGGTACAAATAAGTAAGCTTCCGTTAACAGATCAAAAAGTTGACCTCAGGATAAATACAACCTCAGACTTTTTTCCATGGAAGTAAAGAGAAAATAAAGAGCAAGAGGTCAGACAAAAATGTCAGTAACCCTCCTCTCTGCCTATTTTCCTCCTCTCTGCCTATTCCCATCTGTAAAACTGAGTTAGGGAATTGGGCTTCTTTTTTTCTTTGGCTTTGCAAGTAATTTCTCATAATATTAAATAAACAATACACTTTGTCATGTCATCACCATATTTTCCAATTAAATACACATTTTCAAAACTATTTTTTTTTTGTGAGACCCATCTGATAAGTTCAGCTTCTTTCCTGACATTTACACATTTATCCCTTGGCACCTTATATATGACATTTAGACAGAGAATACTACTTCTTACTTAGACAGAGAATCCTATTTCTTTTCCACATTGATTCCCCCAGTCATTGATTATTCTTTTTATCCAAAGATTTTTCAGGTCAGCTGCCAGCTTTTTTCTGTTGTTCTAAATTCTAAATTATGAAGCCTCTGACTTTGCTATATTAACCCCACTATAGCAGGGGTTAAGCACCACAGGATAAGCACCAATAGTGTTAGGAGCAAGGAAAATGAAGGTTGCAAATGTCTATGAACTGATCCATAGTGGCTTCATCATATTCATCATGATATTTAGAAGAACATTATCAACAGAAGCCACCCCAGATACATTGCCTACTTTTTCCCTTTTTTTATATGTATTTGACAGAGAATAAGATAGAGTGCAATTCAATAATACAGTGTGTTTTTTTATGTAAACCTGTTAAGTAAGCCAGTGATCAATATCTATGAATAATAAAATAGCCATATCTGTGAATATTTGCAAAAAGAAATATGTGTTGGCATTCACAATAGGAATTCATACAATGTTATTCACAGTCATCACATCAGAATCTGCTACAGAAAGATAAATCACCCAAAATTACAAAGACAACCCAGAGACAATATTATAACAAGCAACACCTCTAAGTGTTCATCTAAACTCAAAAGAGGTGAGAAATGTTGAATCTTGAACAGGAACAAATTATATCAGAATACCAGAAAAAAAATCAGAGGGGATTATTCTCAGTTAATATAAACATTTATAATCCTATTGGATTCAGTGCAACTGTAAAAGTTTTATATCAGCAAAGAATATGCCCTTAGATTTGTGCCCTCCTGAGGGAGTCACCAACCTACAGCATTATGCCTTCAGTTACAGAGTATGCATAGGCCCATTTCCTATAAGGATAGCACTGGGCTTCTTTTAATAAAACTAGTATATTGAGAAGTAGGTTTTCTTTTACCCACACTGTCTTGCATCCCCTGTGGACATGTAGGTTGAACAAAAAATAGTAACTGTTTTTGTCAAGAATAGAGATAAGAAATATAGTCTACTGTTACTCAGAGAACTATAAAGTAAATAGTGAAAATATAGTTAGAAAGTCAAAATATGAAAGTCCTAGTTCACAGGGGATCACAAAAAACCCCCATTCTTTCAGAACACAAGTAGTATGGTAGGTTGACAGAACTGAGATAAATTAAAAAGCTGTGCGCTAAAAATCTCTTAATTAATTTGATTGTGTAATAGCACTTTTATTTTTAAAAGGGCCTATTCACAAACAATATATACATATTTTTATGAGATGTTGACAAAGTTCATATCGTGTTTACAAAGATTTTTCCCACATTTCCTTTGAAATGAAAATATTTTTATTTGAGCCTATTTAAACAATTTTATAGAAATGTAACTTCGGATGAGAAAAATGGTATGTTTAATAATTCTTGCTCATCACTTCTTTTTCACATGCATTCTGGGTACTTCTCCTGTATTTCCTGTTTTATTTCAAAAGAATCACATTGTGCTTTACATACACACTTAAATAAACAGAATTGTACTTGCTGTTCTGCTGCATTGCAGTATTTGCACTGTAGGAGAAGGCCACCTCTGTTTCTCCCCAAAACCTTTGCTCTGTGACAATTTGGTTAAGATGGGCCCTGCAGAGGCTACATACCTTACCTTATCTGGTTAGGTAACCTAAACCAGGTACATTCCTAAGGGAAACCTGCTCCCTCTGCCTATGTGACTGGCATCACATACCTGGGTGAGGGGCTTGGGTTCCCTGAGGAGCTGGGAACTGTCAGAAGCCCAGCAACTAGTGACATTTCAAATTGCTTGGATGACAGCCAACAGGTGCTGGCCTCTACTGGACCAGGTAAATGGGTGGCAGGGAGAGGGGTGGCAAATAAAATCATAAAGGGTGTGGACTAAGTGAAAAGGGAACTGCCATTCATCTTATCCCATATTTAGCCTAAAGCAAATTTTAAATTACTAATTATATCCCTGAATCAGGACAGCATCTCTATTCAAGATGTTTTAGAACACATGCTTAAAATAAATTTCTTTACAGTGAAACCCACAAAGCATTCCACTGGCAATGATCAGAACTCAGGACTTTACTTTTCCAGTGGAATGGCCTTCTCATTGGGCATCTGTATATGTGTGCCTGACTACAAGGTTGTTACTTGCTTTGGGAAGTAGTAAATGACTGCACAGTAATTGCTGGTATTGTTCTGTCCCAGTGGTACTTGGGTCATTTCCAACCCTACTGCACATTAGCAATGTGATACTGTGCAGTAGCTCATTGCAACTTTGCAATAGCAGTGGCATCACAGTTTGTGCCTGCCAATGTTACGTTGCTATAATGATGAGTTATGTTATTGTAACTCATCACTACAGCAATGTAGAATCTCATGTAGATGCACCCACTGACTGCTTTCCATCATGCACTCTTAGCAGCCCGATTGCCCAGCTTCCAAAAGAAAGGTGGAATCTGTCATTACCTCAACTACCACAGAGTCTGGTGGTATGCACATTCTTCTGGGATGTAAGAGATGTGGTTTGAGTTTCCTCAGGCTGATAAGGGCTCAAAAACTCCTGTCCCACTTTCTGCCCCAAGGCTGAAGTGCTATGAACTGTGTCCATGCTCTTGCCACTTCTTCCTTCCCTGCCAGCTCTCACCTTCCAATTATAGTTTTGGCTCAACTATAATTGTACTGGCTCCTGTGCAGCTGCCCATTAACTGGAAAGTGTGTGTGTGGGGAGGAAAGAGGATAAGTGGCAGCAGCGCTGTACACCTGGAAGCTGCCTGTCCCTGGCACAGCTCACTGCTGCCTGGCCCAGCATCAGTGCAGGTGTGGGCACAGGCAAATCCCAGTTAGAGGTCAGATCCAGTGGCACTATGGGGTGGATCTGGCCCCTCAGATTTGTGGCAGGCTAGTAGAAGGTGCTCCTGCATTGAGCCATCCACCTCACTGCACAGGGCCACTTTCCTGTCTCCAAGTGCCTCCCTAAGGGCACCTCATGTCTGGCTGACCCCCTTCCTGGAGCACACCTAGCCTGGGGGCAATACTGCCACCACCCAGGGCTGGGCTTGATCCCTGCTCTGCGTCCCCTGGGTGACATGGGCCTAAAAGACCTCAAGGGTAGTTGACTCACTTCAAGTACTTAGGGATGCTTCTCTCAATCAGAAGAACAAGTAGTGGTCTCCCTTAGTCAGTCAAACCAAGGGGACGCCAAGGCATAATCTAGACCCACTCCCAATAAGTCTCCCACTCTAAGTACAAAGGAGAACTTTATTGTTTACAAGGGGTAGGGTTGGAATAGGGTACAAGGTGGAGCAATATCAGAGAAATCCCATAAAGCAAACTGGCATGGCATGGCTGGGTAGCCTTTGACTACGTATCTGAGTTACTGCAAGCTACACATCTAGTTAGATCTTGGGTAGTGTACTCACAAGTATCGTCCAAAAGCAGGTAAAGATTCCTTCTGGAGGCAGGCAGTTTCTTGATTAGGAATTTTAAGAGAGAGGGCAAGTTTCAGATGGTCCAGCTCTTCTCTCTTTCTGAGTTTTCCTCGTGGCTGCTGCCCCCTTCTCCTGGGCAGTCCTTAAATTATATAGCCCTTGTGACCTCATTTACCTGGTCCAATGGAGACCAGCACCTGTTGGCTGTAAGCCAACCAATTTGAAATGCATCACTAGTTGCTGAGCAGACTGGCACTTCCTAGCTCCCCAGAGAGCCCAAGCCCTTTACCCACGTATGTGATACCAGTCACGTAGGCAGAGGGAGCAGGTTTCCCCCCTCTCTCAGGAATGTATCCAGCTCAGGTTACCTGCAGTGATAGGGTAAGGTGTGTATCTTCTGCTGAGCCCATCCATACCAAATTGTCCCAGAGCAGAGTTTTTGGGGAAAAACAGAGGTGGCCTTCTGCCACAGGCTGTAAGTTGCCAGCCCCTCAGCTTTTAATGCTATCAGGGTGTCATATTTTTAGATACTTAAGTGGAGGAACTCAAGCAAACAAATCATTTAGATCTGCCTCCAAATGCTCACTGATATACTATACCAACATGCCACATGTTTTCTATGGTTCTACCCATTTCTTCTGAAACAGTGACCCTTTCTTATAGAGACAATTTCTAGAAAAAATCTTTAGTCTAAGAAAAATTACCTTTTCTCTTACTGTCATAGCAATATCCTGCAGTTCAGAACAAAATAATACAAATATTAACCTGAGTGGGTATTGTAGTGCCTTGCCATTTAAAAAAATCTGAATGTAACATAAGAAAAGGACTTATGACATATCATATTTTTAAGATATAAACTGGATATCTGAAGAAAAGCAAGATAAAGAAAGAAGATCAATATAATTTAGAACCAGTAAGAATGAATATTATTTCTCAACTCTCCACATGCTTACCTGTGGCATATAGAAATTATAAAATGCTGTAATGTGTCAAATAGTACCATAAGGAAAATGATAATAAGAAAAACACCAAGCCATTGTCAATATCAACATAAAAGCCAATTATGCACCAGAGGAAAATAAATTAGTAGTGCTACAAATTAAAATTTATAGGAATAGTCCACAGCTTATCTAGGTTTATAACAGGTTGGTCTGGATAGTATTGTCAGAGAATAAATAGAATTCTGATCCCCAGAAATCTGTGAGTAAACTTTTTGTCTGTAATTGGGCCACACAGAAAAGAAACTGAGATTATAATACAATTTTATGTATACTATGTGGGCTTTACCTGCTGTTCAGGTGCAGCTCCAAATACAGAAATAGCTGCTACCTAGCCAATTATGATTTCACTTGAGTATAATTTATTTTCCAATAATGTTTCCCTTGTTATCTAACTAAATTAAATCTAGCTCTACATTTGTTATTTTAATAAGGATATTGCTAAAATTAACACTAGAAAGCAAAAGGAAAGTCTTTAAAATTTAGATGGAGGTTATGATTGAGATGAAATATCATTTAAAAGATTTAGATTAAAGGACTCAACCTGCCCAGAAAATTGTTAGTAGCAGAAGTTTGGCTAGTAGTTTCAAGATAACCAAAACTTGCAACTCATACAGAAGATATATAGGCAATATACTTTTCCAAGAAGAACTGAAGATGTCATATTTCTTCTTTTTTTTTTCAAATGTATAGTATATTTAATAAAACTATAATATATTATGAATAGTCTCATCATTCTAGAATCACATTTAACACAAGCACAGAACCATAATATGTATGTTATTTTCTTTAAAGAGTCCAGTAGAAAAATCAATTCCAGTGACCGAGAACACAATAATAGTCATCATATGAATTTGTGACAATTTAACCCACCACCATATACACTAACCAGGTGTTTCTGTTCTGGAGAGGTCTCTCCAGCTTTGCTTTATCTTTCAAGCAAGGATTACATTCAGTGAGCTGATATCTCACTCAGTGTCATTCTATTGTCTCATGAGGCAAACAGATGTCTATTACTACTACTGCATACCCACCACTGGTTTTGAACCAATTTTCATACAAATGTAATGATTTCAAGTCTCTTGGATAGAGACTTCTTTTATTAGTATTAACTAACGATCATCCTCTAGAACATGTGTGGCTTCCTTTCTTATTTCTACAAGTGATAAAATAAAATAAGATGGACATGTCAATCAGAATATCACAGGCTGTTTTAGTTGTAAATATACATTCAGTTAAAAAAAACCCTAAATATCATTACTGAAAAATAAATAAGTTTCCTTAAAACATACACTGTTACAATATAGCTATCATATCACTTTTTGAAGAGTGATGGGAACGATATGGGCAACGTACCTGTGAAGTTTGTATAAAAGATTTAGCCTACAGCAAATTTTAAAAGCTAGTAAATAAACCCTTAAAAACAAAACATTTAATGGACTCACCCTTAACTAGACCACTAAAGATGAGAATATTAAATTCTGTACCTCGTTTCCTTGTACTCTTAAGGAATATAATGCCAGAGGGAATGTGTTTATGTTTATGTAAGATCCTTTCATTTTGTCCCTTACCCTTCCATCATTTGTTTTATCTTTCATTCATGAAATGGTTTTAGAAAGAACAGCTATGAGCAGATCACGGTTGGTCAGCATGGGCTTATTTGTTATTATGTGAAAATGACCTTTTTAATGATATTTGGGAACACACTTTATTTGTAGCACTTATCAATAATAATGAGGATTTATTTGAATGATAGTGTGCCCTTTAAAAATCATTTTGCAGCAGCTTCCTCTGATGCTTTATTCGAAAATAACATAAGAAGGTAAAATAAAATGTCAGATTCTCGTTGATACAAATCTCCTAAACCTTTTTCAGTAAAAATCACCATTTTACATTCTAGCTCCCACAGACTTCAGTATCTGTTATTGCAATCTTTCAAGTCATTCAGTGTACAAAAAAAATGTGTATACTCTTAGAGATAAGCATGTGTTCCTTACAAGTGAGAATTTCAGATATCTGTTTAAATATGATTCAAGGAGTACTGAACAAATCCTTCCAATCTTATGATCTTCTGTAATTGCCATTTCCCCATCAGACCTGACCTACTTCATGAGTTTGGGAAGCACTGGAGAAGCTTGGAATGGAAAGAAAGAAACTAATGTCAGAAATAAATATACCATTACAAATTTTCTCCCCTACATTTTGAGGAGAATTCAGCTGCATTGAGAAGGCACGAAAACTGAACAACTGTAACATTAGAAAATGCTGAGGCAGAAAGCACAGGCTCGTTGATACATTCTCAACATGCATATTTTATTGGGAGTGACTTTGGAAACTGAATTAGCACCCAGTGAACTACATATTCAAGAAGGAGAAAGGAAGGAAAAAAAGCAAGTAAGGAGTTTGCAGTTATAGTTAAAACACCAGCCTGCATACATTATGATACAGTCCTCCTTCAGGAGCCACTAAAATGTAGAGAACTAAAGTTCAATAAATTCCTTTTTGAGAACATACCCTGGATATTTTTTTTTCTTTAAGTTGGCCTTGGACCGCATGTACTTGTGACAAATTTATGTCATCATTAATAACGGAAATTATTTTATATGGTGTAATTAGGGAAAAATGACTATCCCTTCCTCTTCTTATATTATAGATATACAAATTCTATGTTTGTTTTGTTTTCCTCTTCTAACTCCGCTCCCTCATTTGTTCCAAAAATCATATGTTCTGCTATCCTTCATTATTTTCTCAGTTTCTCTCTCCCTCTCTTCTTGCTCTTTTCTATCTCAATATACATGTAAAAAATTCCTTAAAGTTATTTGCTTTTTGAATACTTACCCATCTTCCTTAGTTCTTTCATCTGTAGAGCTTTTGAATATACTGTTTACAACACGTGTATGAAATTCCTTTCTTCTAATTGCATCCTAGACTCATTTAATCATGAAAGGAATTAGAAATTGGAAATCAGGACTATTCTATGAGTAATATTCCTACCCATAGTCTCTAATAAACTCTTTTTAGTACCAGAACTACAACTTTATTTTCTTTATTTAGACTATTCTTATGACAGTACAGTAGTGCTATGCTATACATGTCTTGAACTTTATAGACTATTTCATATTGAACAGAGGAAAGCCTAATTTGTCAGAAGTACTGAGTAGCTGGTACTCTCTGAACAGAGTAGGAATCATGAATATTGAGTGTTGACCGCCCCACCCCCAAAAAATAACTATATATTGCTTATAGATACTTGCTTTAGGATCAGATTCTGATTTTTCACTCTGATGTAGCAGTAGATTACTTCAAAATGTTTTCTATTGATTTCAAATGGACTAGTCTGAAAGTTAAGACCTATTTCTATAACCCCTTTCCTCCACCCCTCCCAAAAGAAAAGGTTAGTTATTTAAAGGCCATGTCCACATGAGCAATGGATTGGCAGCACAAATAGTAAAAGCATAAATTTGTGCTGCTACTTTGTGCTGCAGTGCACACTCCTGATTGTGACCTTTGCAGTGGGACACATTGTCCTGCTACTCTATGTTCTGCAGGGGAGGGGGTGGCTGGGGCACAGGGTGCCTTTGCGTGGGACTAGCTGGAAGGCAGCCTCCAAACTGAAGCACCCTTGTGCCCCAGCCAGCTGGGGAGTGGCATATGGAGACGGGAGATGGGGTGCATGGCTCCTCAGTGCGGGGGCTCCATGCATTTCGGCATAAGAGCTCTGCAGTGGAGGCATGCAGACACAGTGGGGAGCAGCCAGGCTTCCCTGTCTTAAGGCACACTGCACTCCAGGGAGTAGCTGATTAGAGTGCAGAGTGCCTCAGGGCTTTACATGCAATACTTGTGGTTTGTGGTGCTGCAAAGAGGTTTGCATCACCACAAACTGTATGTGCCTGCACATCTGGATCCAGCTAAAGGGTGCATCTACATGTGTCCTTAAGGCAACATGACAATCTTAAGTGCTGGTTCACTCTAGAGTTTATCACATCTCCTTAATGGCATATGTCGATGCTGCCGTCCAGAGGGCAGCCAAGATAACAACAGTTTGAGGAAGGGTAGAACAGCCCCAGTCTAGCAGGGGCCCAGGGATCAGCCCCAGGCTCTGGAAGGCTGAATCAGAAGGTGGAGGGGCTGGCTGGCACACAAGAGTTCCCCAGTGTGCAGAGGCCTGTGGTAAGTAGCAAGCAGGGGGCTAGCCTCCTTCAGCTTGGGATGACAGGGTGCAGTATACCCCTGGGTCAGTGTTTACATGAGCATTTAGGTACAATTCTATTCATTTCCATAAGATATTACTGTCCCCAACAATACTATCTTATGGAGGCAAAAATTAGTTTGCTGTGGATAAATAGCTTTGCACGTGTAGACAGCTACACTTTACATCATAGCAAGTTAGTCTACTGTGCAATTAAGCACAGGTGTAGATGCATCCAAATTGGAAATATTTTCCTACTTTGTGTTTTAACAATCCCCTACTCAATGTAAGTTTAAATATCAGTTTAGCCTTTTTGTTTTCCTAAAATACTACATTATTTCAAGATGTGCTTTTATATAGACAAAATGTATAGCTAAATACAATGTCGGCATGCTTTATATAGGTAACTTGGTTGTAAGGACTACGTCAAGGTCCCTATGAAAATCCCTTGTTTTTCAAGGCACAGGAAAAAAAAATAGACACTTGTAGTTTAAAAGGTGTGGGTGGAATTTCCTATTTGCACTCTAATGAATCAATAAGTCTGTAAGAGCTATCTTGTAGAACAGAAACCCATAAAAGTTCTTAAAACAAAGAGTGTTTTTGTAGTTTTCTTCCAACAGTGCAGAATTAGCCTATTTATTTTCCTTTATTCTCAAAGAAATCCATTACACAGCAATACAATGCAAAGAATTTTCCCAGTAGAAAAGCTGTAGACTTTATTCGCATCCATAAAGAATAACAAGGGTGCTATTGACTTGACATATGGAGTTCTTAAATGCACAAAATTTAGACAGCTAAGGAAAGCATCCCTTAGACTGTTTTTGAGAGAAACTTATATTTGATCTTCCTCTCAACCTGTATCTAATTTCCTGAATAAAAGTTAATCAAAGGAAAATGCTATTCAAAGAATGATTAAACACAGATATAAAAGTAGGTAAAACTTCTGTTTATCACTTCGCCATGGTGGCACATTCAATGTAATAGAAAAAGGATGTGTGCAGCTTTAGATGTTTTAATAAGTTTTCACTGATTAAAATAATAACTTGCTACCTTTTGTCTTCTAGATATATAAGAAACAAGGAGAGAAGAATAAAAAAAAAACACCCTCCTACAGCCATAATAAATCTCTCTCCAGCTACTTAGAAGTATTCTATATAATATCTATCTAAATTATTAAATACAGAGTAGGGGAAAGTACTGAATTTGCTTGGTAGATCACTTTATAAGAAGGGACTATGGGCCAAACTCTGATTATGCTGTTTGTAGTATAAATTCAATGTTTGTTAAAATTAATTAATTTACCATAGATTTTCATTGGTACAACTCACTAGAATTCCCTAACAGAACTCTGGATTCATAGATTTCATAGACATTAGGGGCTGGAAGAGACCTCATGAGATCATTGGGCCCAGCTCCTCCACCATAGGCGGGAAGTCAGCTGGGATCAAGAGAACCCAGCAAGATATATATCCACCTGTTTTTTGAAGAAGTCCAGAGTAGGTGTTTGCACCACCTTTGTGGGGAGTTTGTTCCAGACCCTGGACACATGCACTGTAAAGAACTTTTTTTTTATATCCAGTCTAAATCAACCTTCCTGGAGTTTATGGCTATTTGACCTTGTTATCCCATGGGAACCTCTGGTGAACAGGTATTCTCCCAGGTCCTGATGTACCCCTCTTATGAAGTTGTAGGCTGCTACCAAGTCCCCCCAGAGCCTTGTCTTCTCCAGACCAAGTCCTTCAGCCTCTCCTTGTACAGCTTTCCCTTCAGGCCTTTGATCATATGAGTGGCTCTCCTCTGGACTCTCTCAAGCTTCTCCATGTACTTCCTGAAATGGCAGAGTGGGGGAAGGGTGCAATACTGGATGTAGTAGTCCAGCTGTGGTCCCACCAGGGCCCAGTAAAGCAGGAGGATGACTTCCCTGGTTTTGCTTGAGATGCATTGGTGGGTGCACACCAGAATTTGGTTAGCTTTGCCAGCCACAGCATCACACTGATGGCTTGTGTTTATCTTGTGGTCTGTCAAAGCTCCCCGCATCTCTTTTGGTAGTGGTGCTACCAAGCATAGCACTGCTGAGCCTGTAAGTATTCTGGGGGTTCTTCCTAGAAAAGTAAAGTGCAACACTTTGCACTTTTCTGCATTGAAGGCCATCAGATTTTGGCTATCTCACCTTGAGAGTGTGTCCAAGTTGGTCTGTATCCCCAGCCTGTCTTGCAATGTGACCACTCTCCCCCATAATTTGCTATTGTCCATGAACATGGCCAGTTTACATCTGAATCCCAAATCCAGATCATTGAAGAAAATGTTAAAGAGTGCTAGCCTGAGTACCAAGCCCAGAGGGACTCCTCTGGTAACCCTGTGTCACATTGATTTGCTCCTTTCAACTAGGATTCAGTCTCTAATATTTACCAGGTCCTTTCTGTTAGCATGGATTTATGACCCAGACACCTTGTTCTGGGAAGACTCAAAACCTCATACTGACCACAATCTTTCTATTCATTTATAGGCAAATTTTATTGATACACATTGATAGCTGATAAAAAATAATGCATATAATGTTATATCTACCAGTCTTAGAGCTGTCATCAGAGGGAAGGTATGTCTGGCCAGGATGAAAGCTTTACTCTAAGGTTCTCTCTTGAATGTCAGATGTCAGCAACCTGGAGGTTGGAGGCCAAGGCCCAGTGGGGTGGATAAGATGGGCAGGTGGTATAACTTCTGTCCATGGTGCCTTGGGTTCTCCCGTCAGAAACACTTTTTTGCTCTGAAATCCCTTTTTTGTATTCTTTTCCCCTCCTGATGACTTTTCACCCATGGGCATCACTAATTTGTCTCTCAGTGGTCATCAATCATCATACTGTCCCATTCTGTCTTATTAGCATATTCTTTTGTTTCACAAACACATCAGATGCACACATCCTACTTTGGGCTTTCTCAGTATCCTCCTAATTTGGTCTTTTCACCTAAACCAGAAAGCCCAAGGTGTCTTAGTTAGGCACTGTGACCTGGTGCCACCTTATCTCATGTTACAGAACGGTGTGGAACATGCCTACAATTCCCCAGCCTGTGTGTCTATCCCTGTCTGCCTTGAAGGCTGTGAAATTGTGCGACAACCAGGCTTTTAGAAATCAATTAACTCTTGCCATTGCCCTGGACCATTGTTCTAATGCATATCTATTTTACTTATAAGCCAATTCTCAAAATCAATCCTCAAAATAACATTTTCTAGCCATAACTTTCAGCATAATTTAGGACATTGTTCATAGTCAGGAATCCATTTATATGCACTTTGTGACTGTCATACATAGTGGTATGATTGTGTTATTCCCAGATAACCTGTAAATAATAAAGCCATTCAGGCCAGGATTAAAACAAATTAAATGGAAATAAGGCTAATAGCAAGTTTATCTTTTTTCCTATTTCATTTTTAATTTTGTTACAGTTATGCTTTCCACCCATCATCCTCAAAATGGCTGATTGGCCAACTCCTCCAGAGATCTATTTGGAAATAAATAATAATTATCCCTTCAACCTCATAATATTTGTTGGCATATTTGGTGGATGCTGATATTAAAGAGCCCTGATCACTTCACAGTTCAGTGTGTCAAAAATGTCTTCCTTGTATCTACAGAGCCAGCCAGATTTCCCCTCTCCGGACTCTTTTTGGACTGGCATTTATTTAGGTCTTGGATGTTGGTTTTTGTAATACCTTAATTCCCAGATTGCTGTGAAGTGTATAATTTTATAGGTTTCTACCTCTTATGCTATCAAGAGAGTTGTCTTCTTTCTTCACAGTTTCTCGTTTTATTATTGTAAAATCCATTTCTTGGCTTTCACCATGTCTCTAAAACACACACACAAACCTTCTCCCATGTAGGCTTTAAGGTATATTAAAATACTATTTTGTTTTACAAGCATCTTAATCTTATTTCATCTTTACTTCCAGTTGAGAATTGGTGAAGCATTGAGGTAAGCCCTATTTGTAGAAGAAACAGACAACAAACTTTTAGACATTAAGGTTGTTAGTTTTCTTAATTTCACAGTCTTCATAGGAGGTTCTGTAAAAAGGCTTTATGAGGTAAGTAAAGGACATTTTGGGGCAATAGAAATTCAGCCTCTGTTGAAAACATTATTAGTTTCCACTTGGAAGCACACTATACACAACACATTACATAAAAGTTTATTACAACATCATGATTCCTTGACAAGCACATAAAACATCACGCATTTAATCATTGCAAATACTTTAGCACTGTCTCTTTTCTAGTGGTGCTAAGGTGATAGTTAAGGTCTTACATTTATACTGTAAAACAGATTAATATGTAGTGTTTCTCAGATGCAGGAGGAAGAAGAAAATGCTTTGTGGGGGTATAGAACCAGGCACTGCTACTGGAATGAGACTGTATTTCTACCCTGGTATTTGGAGTCGGGGTTGAGATGAGTCCTTGAATCAAGTTGAAATAGCAGTGAAGACAAGATAACTTTTGCTCAAATTGGGTTAGCAGCTAAGCTTTAACTCTAACAAGCTCTATAAACTTGAACTGAACTGCTACATTGCTTTTTTTCTGCTCAGGGTTGGTGTTTTATTTGGAGTAGCTATTTTTGACTTGCCAATCCAAATAAAGAGTCAATTTATTTTGATGTGAAGATATACTTTGCATTGAAACTAAAATGTGGTTAAATGCCTTTTTATATGGGCATTTCTTTCTTTTTAGGAAATGTACTGAGTAGATGTCACACAACCAAATTTAACTGATTTTATATGAAGTGTTTGTTTGTTTGTGACTATTATACACTAGGATGCTGAATAGTAAATGTTGATTTGTTCCACAAAGTACAATTTATACATCAGATTTCTGAAATTTCAGCATAATCCTCTATGCTTACAAAGACAGTGATTAAAAGTCATTAAGGGTGAAAGCATTCACTACTAAACAATGAAGCATTCAAGAGGATTCACAGGAATATTCTTTCAGGTGGTGTAACTAGCAGATTGGGGAAAAAATAGCCTGAGGCAAAAAGAAGACTTCATATATGGTTCCTATACCAAAGCTAACTAATATCATAACTGGACTGGAGCCAAAAATATTCAATGTGGATAGTGTTTCTACTGTTTTTCTGCTACTGAGGAAACTTACTTTGAGGGTAAGTCTAGGAGGTTCCTCGCAGAAAAATGTGGAGCTAAGGGTCAAACTGGAAATAAGGCCATTTTACCCTCAAATGAGAGAATACCCACAAATGAGCTTGGGCTTCAGAGCTTTGAGTTTTTTTTCTTAATATTCCTGAGTTTCCATTTGAAGACAGAACTTGAGAGACAGATAGGCACCAAATCACCTGACTTACTAAAATCATGGAAATTTGTACAGTTTTGTTCCTATTACAAAGAGGAGGCAATTTCATTTAGAATTAAGTTAAACAACATTAGAGGAGGTTGAATATTCATAAAGAACCTTTGTTTTTCTGAATTTATTTTCTTTAATAATTTCATTTCATTTGCAAAGGAAGAAAGAATGAAAGAGAAAAAGAAAGACTTGACTTTTAACTACTTTATTCAGGAGTTTGAGGTACAAAAAGTTGGTCCCTTCACGGTCCAGGTCCAATAAACAAAGCAAAGACAAAGTACCATCAAACCAAGAGCACCATGTCATCACATTCATAACATCGCATTGTAACAGACACTTTTGCTGTATTTCACATCATGCCTAACATGCCGTTATGTCACTGGGACACCCGCCACACAGTTGTGCAGGCCAAAGCCCTCTATAAACAAACAATTTCTACCCTGTTCTATCCTATTATACATATAACAACACTTTCAATTTCCCACACAAGGAAAAAGCAGCCTGCTGAGGGCCCAGGGCATGGCACAAGGTGGGAGTTGCTGTCCGACATTGAGTATGCCTGGTAATCCAGGCAGTTGAGGCAGCTGGGTCAAAGAGGGACACCAACATGCCAGTGGCTAGGATGCCATGCAGCAACTGCCACTGCAGGTCACCAGTCTTTTTTGGTGGTTCACGGCTTATACAATATGCACCAAGCCAGGTGGGCCTGTGGGGAATCTGGTGGCCCCAGACACTGTCGCCACAGTGTATCAGGGTGGCCTGCCAGCACTTGGACATGGCAGATGTGAACCACCCAGGTATAAAGGCTTCTGCACAACAGAAAAGCAAAGGGGGAACCCACATCGCATGTTGGGAGGCATGGGGAGCATCAGCAGGGTGTCAGGGCTGCCAAAAAGAAAGAAAGTCTCATAAATCCTGCCTCCCAACACATGTACACGCTAGGAGAACACTCTAGCACAAATCAGACACCCAAAGTCACTAACAAGGAGAAAAGCCTCTTCAAGTCAGTCCCACTCCTGAGCTGCTTATCCTAGAGCGACTGATCCTTGCTTAATGCTCTGCTTACACTGAATCATTAGGTGTCTATACTTCCATGGAATTTGACTCAAAAAAAAAAAAAAAGGAGAGGGAATAGTGGTGAGGTCTAACCTTTGCACAATAGTGAAAGAGTTAGGACACTCACATAGGAAGTGGAAAATTTGAATTTCACACTCTTCTCATAATGAGAGGATCTGAATCCAGATGTCCCATTTTATAAAGGAATGTCCTAACCTGTGACATATAGAATGGAATGAAAATGGGGAAAGGCATTATAACTGAGTGGCCTACTTGGGTGGATTCTTGAGGTATTCTTTGTTTCCTGCCATTTCTTTGATACAAAACATTCTTTTAGACAAAACAAGCCAACCAAACATCAAAATCAAAGGAAAATCCTGTTGTGCTATCCCAGACCTTGGAATAGCTACCCCTTTGGCTCCAGTCCCAGCACAGTAGCCTGGCCTCTCCTCTCCATGCAGCAAGCAGTTCAACTCATGACTTGTCTTTTTTGGTTTCTCCCTTCTCTCTCTCTCCTGGGGTTTTCATCTCCCAATGGGGCACTTCCTCATTATCCATGTGCCAGGAAGCTAGGATCTCTCAACTGGGATTACTACTCACTTTGAAAGGGACAGGCAGCCCTTTTACAGGCATTCTCAACTCCTCCACTTGAAATTGGGCAGCCAAAATTGCAAGAGTCGTGGGGAAATAAGGAAAACAGAAAAGAGACCATGTTTCTCTAACCTTGTGGTTAAGGCACTCCTTGTGGGGAGGGGGGTGCCATGGACTTTAAATCCTACAAACACAACAAAGTAGTGAATGTAGAATGCAAATAAAATCCTACAAATCCTTTTGGAACATAGATGTCTGCTTTCTCATAGGTGCCATGATGCTATTCATCAAGATTCAACTTAACATGCCTGTCACGTTACTTCAACTTTTCACGATTCTGAAAATATCTTTCAGAAACATCAGTCAGCTGTTTCAGGTTTTCTTGCATAAATATATTAGTTATTTTTTGTTGTGTTTTAATGCATTTTTAATATTTTTTTCCTTTTGCCCTCTATAATTCTAAACTAACTAACAAAACAAAATACTAAAAGCTGTTTTCTTTTCCTAACCAAATACTTAAGTAACTAGTTAACATTAAAGTGTATCATAGTATCATAGTATCTAGGGTCAGAAGGGGCCTAGGGCAGGCCATCTAGTCTGACCCCCCACCAATGGCAGGAACGCATGCCAGGTTCACAGGACCCCAGCCAAGTACCTATCTAATCTACTCTTAAAGATGCCTAAGGTAGGAGCAAGAACAACTTCCCTAGGAAGCTGGTTCCACATCCTAGC
>JAGPOW010003316.1:119267555-119285473 GCA_030014935.1 Caiman crocodilus
GCTGGCCTCAGGCGTTACTACAAGGGGTTTGATTTCACTACGAGGGTTTGGCCTCTTAGGTGGTGTCATGAGTCACTGCCTACAATGCAATCTGCACAAGGGTAACTAATGAATTTCTTTTAAAATTTCATTTTACTTGAGAAGTGTCTCCAAAAGATTATTTTTCACAATGCCTTAAGAAATAATGACATCCGCTGTTATCCATTAATTAAAAAACAAAACAACCCACAACAAATTGTCTTTGGAACAACATTCCAAAGACATTCACACAATGTATCTTGCGTACTGTTTAAAGCATATTCATTTCAAAGGAGGTTGAAAAATGTTCTCAAAATTGGCCACTATGTTTTCTTGCATTCTACTTTATGATTACTGCAAAAAAAAAAATGCTTACTCATAAGGCCCACTACTGTGATCTAATATATTTTTTTTATGCTCCTAATATAATTTACTATTATTATTTCAATAATGAAAATGTTGATGAGGACAGAAGTAAACTTGACTTTTTAAATGGCAATTTTTGACCTATCCCAAAATTTTTCTATCTTAAAACAAACAAACAAACAAAACACAGAAAAACTCAACATAAAGCACAGAATCAAAACTTATCACATACTATCTTTCAGTTTCTGGTAGTTTGGGATAGACGCCAATGACTACATTCCCTTTTTCTCTAATTATTGCTGTTATTTCAGTTAGATTCCCCTTCACAAATGTTCATATATGTATGTATGTATGTATGTATTCATCATCATGATGATTATTATTTGCATTAAGAACAGATAGCACCAAATTCCTTTTGTAAACACCTCTTTTATTGAGTACATGTTCAAAGCAATAGGAGCTGGAGCTGCTCAATATCTGAAAATGAGGATTACTGTATATGTAATCCTTTATGTCATTTGTGTCCTCCTCAGTTCTTTCCCCTTTACCTTTTTTCCTCCTATTATGTACAGCCACTATGGAATACATTTGCGTTTAACCTGCTGAATTGTTTTGTTATGTAGAAAAAATAGTTCCATGCATTCCGTCCTGAACTTGACACTTGAACCTTGCAAACTGTTTGAACAGTCTGCTGAATGCTATCCTTTTTCAGGAAGAAAAACTGAGCAATTAGAATTTGATATGGCACATTTTACAATCCATCTGGCAGGAGCCAGGGGAAATAACAATGAAATGTAAGGCTCATTCATGTTGGCAAGTGGCCTGCTTAGATAATAGATAATTAAGACTGGAGATAGGCAGAATACATTCAGAGTGGTTAAAAGCAGAGAAATTTCACATTTTCCATAAAATATATATTTTCTTTCACTCCAAATTATATCTACAAAATAACCTGTTATTTTATTCTCTGTGGGAATAAGAAAGTCAAAATTTTAATAGAAAATAGAATTAGAAGTTATTATCTACTTGAAATAAGACCACTGTCATACTGAGAACAGAGATTAAGAGCAGTAACCACTATTGTCTCATTGTTTCATTGTACTCCCTTGTCTGTCTGTATCCATCTGCTCTTATTTTATCATTAGATTAGAAACCCCTTCAGACAAACACTATATTTTCTTTATGTACACATACAGCACCAAACACAATGAGGATCTCTTCCATTATGAAACTCCTTGCCCCTATAAAAGTACAAATAACAACAATAAAAGGAACAATCCAGTATACACAATGCAAAGAAAAATAAAGCTAAAAGTTCACCTCTGCAACATTTGGAATACCAGTTAACAAAGAGTCATATTGATCAAAGAAAGTAGTGAGATAGTCACCAGTGGGTAGACCCAAATTATTATACCCATTTAGGCATTGTCCCAGGATCCTAATCAATAGTCCTAAACATAATTCTGGTTTAGCATCTAAATCAATGTTACTAATTCTTGGTCATGTACAAGTATGTTTATAGGCATAATAGAAAGAAGAGCCTCCAAAGGGCATTCTAGAGAGGCAGAGGCATCTACAGCTAGACTGGCCTAGAGGCATCTACAGCTAGCTAACAGGCAATCTAGACACAGTGGTATTTCTGAATACTTACTCTTCTTCAGAGCGTTGATGCCTGAATCAGAGTTGTACATTAACTGCCTCCATCACACCAGGACACAAAATGTCTAGAGGAGAGGAATCTAATTCACAAACAGGAACTGAATTCAGCACAAGATGCAGCACTTACAGTCGCATAGAATCTTAAGGTTCAAAAAGACCTCAAGAGTCATCTGCATAAACCAAGTCTGAGAGATATCTATTCATTTTCTTCTTGAGATTCAGTAACTTTCTTAGACACTCTGTTCTATTGTTGTCCTGATCTTAAGTTGTTTTTCTTGAGATATGAATCTACTTGCCATGTGTACTGCCTTCTGAGTCAAGTGATAACTATATTTCTCCATCTTCTTTATGACAGCTGTTCAAGTATTGCAAAGTGTTATCATGTTTTCTTCCTTTTCCTTTTCTTTCTAAGTGATATATACCAACTTCTTTCAACTTTTCCTTGTACAGCTTTTTAAAAAACATATTTTTTCATTTATTTTGTGTGTCTAGATCTTCAGGTTTTCTCTTTTACATCCTTTTTGTATTGAAATGGTCTAAACTAGATACAGTACTGCAAGTAAGGCCTAGCTATCATCTTTCCTCAGTCTTAGATTACAATACTTTTGTTGAAGCATCTCTAAATTTATTTTTTTTCTATAAGATTCATATTCTGATTCATTTTCTGACCTATATTGACTTTGAGAGCTATCATAACTCCAAAAGCATCCTGGAAAAACTACTGCCAAATTGACTAGTAATTCTGTAATTATGCATTGGGTTGGGTACTTCTTTATTATAGGTAGCACCTTCTACTTGTCTTTGAATTGCATTCTATTAACTATTTCCCTTTTTTATTATTATTTATATTGGTCCCTTCATATTTTAATAATGTCCTCTTAGGTATATGACAGTCCTCTAACAATTTGATCACTCTACTCTTAGGGCATGTCTACACATGTGCATTTAATGAACATTAGCCTGATTTAAGGAGCATTAAGGGTGTGTATCTACATGTGTGCACCCTGAATGAACCTTAAAATGGCAATTTTAGGCTAATTGCACCTAAATTTAATACCTGCATAAAGCAACTATTGAATTTAGGTGTGATTAGTTAAAGCTCATTAAGGCACATGTAGATGCATTAATGTGCATTAGCACAGGGACTTCAGTTCAGGGCTCCTGGCTGGCTACCTCTCCTCCTCCAGGGCTGGACTTCTCCCCAGCAACCTTTAGCTGCAGGCTGTAAAATCCTCCTGCCATTTCATGCCTTAGAGCACACAGCACAGGGAGCTTGAAGGAGCCAGTGCTGCCTCCAGGAATCTACCAGGCCCTATGTGCCCCCTTGGACAGTACACAGGAAATCTCTGCACAACCTGTCCCCTAGCTGGAGCTGCTCCTTGGCCATAGGTCAGTGTTACAAACATATACATCCTACTGTGTCCCTTACCCAGCCCTGAGATTTCCCCCAGGGCTGTTGATTCTGCTCTCTATGGTAGCAGGGCCAGCGCCTTCTCCCTGCTTCCCCTAACTCTCAGCTCTGTCAATTTGCAGGCACAGTGCTGAAGCATCTCTGCTATGTGGGCCCCCATCCCTCACCATGCTCTTGTCCAGGGTGCTTCTGGCAGCCATCCAGATTTGGCATTGCAGGGACAGCAGTGTAGGGGCGCAGAGAACTGGTGCAGGGAACATGTCCACCAAATTGATCCCATCAAGCCCTGGATCTGCCCACATGCCAATACTCATTCCATGCACCCAGGCTCCCAACTGGACCTGGGAGGATGCATGACCTTGTGGCACTCTGGGGAAGGGCCAACGTCCAGAAGCAGCTTACACGGGGTGGGTGCTCAAATACCTACATTTATGAGACCTTTTCAGCTGAAATGTGTGTGTAAGGCCACTCCTGGATGGCTCAACAGTGCTGTGTGAAGCCCAAGGTCTTGTGGGCAGAGTGGGTGGCCATGACCAACATCAATCATTAGGTCTGGTATTGCCCAGAAGACTATGCCCGTCATTTAGGAGCTAACCTGAATTCTGGTGCCCTGGGAAACAGGCCACACTTCTGTGAGTGCTGCCAGCAGCCTGCCCTCACCCACACTCCACCCTAACACCACTGGGGACACGTCACCAGAGGAGGGGACCTCAGGCCTTCAGAGACCCACTCTGCTGCATCCACTGGCTGCTCAGGAAGCCTAGGGCTAAACCCAGCCCCACACTCAGCCACAAGAAGCAGCTAACCATGCCACTGTTGGCTACCAGTTCTCCTCTGGTTAGGGGGGAGGGAGGAGGCATGGCCAGGTGGCAGCCTGCTACTCACTGCAGGTCATGAACACTTGAGGCCTCCTTCAAGTCTGATATCATTCCAACCATAGTCACTCTTTGCTAATGTAGACAATTCTGATTGACTATTCAAGCCCAAAAGTCATTCTGTTTGGTTCACATTTTCCTAACTTACTTATGGAAAAGTTATGAGCAGGGATCCTGATTATCTCTTATAAAAAAAAAATCCTCAATTTTAGATTTTAAAAAGTATATATATAATATACATATTAGGGGGTGATGAGTATATTAGTGGTGTTTCATTTTATCATGGAAAAATCTCGATTTGGGGTTACTGTTTTTAAAGTTGGGATTTTTTTTTAATTTTATTTTAGAGAAAACTAGAATCCCTAGTCATGAGGGACTGCATTAAAAACCTGAAGTCTAGTTATTATGTCTACCACATTTACTTTTATCCAAAAATCTGATTATCCAGAAAAAAATATATTTGTTTTTATGTGATTTGCTTTTAACAACTCTGTATTGACTCTTAAGGGTGACCCTTCACCCTACAGTTGTTTACAGATTGTTTCATCATTTAGTATTTTATAATTTGCTATAGTAACTTTTTAGGTAGTGAAATCAAACTGACTGGGCTATAATTCTCTGTGTCCTTCTTTTTGAAGGAACGCTTTCTCTTTCCCTTTGGGACATCATCTGCCAGCCAAGAGTTTGAAAATATCATTGTCAGTGGCACCAGGGTTTCCTAAGATAATTCTTTCATCACCTTGGGATGAATTCCTAATGGTACTAATGACTTAAATCCATACATGTGTGTCAAATCTCCCTAATGTACTCTTTATTTATTTTGCTCTGCAACTTTTTCCCTTCTTTATGTATATTTATGTTGATAGTCTTCTGGTTGCAGCTTTTTTTTTCTCGTGTGTGTGTGTGTGAGAGAGAGAGAGACAGAGAGAGAAGGAAACCATTGAGTATTTCTTTTGTTTCTTCCATTGAAAACTTGATCCAATTTTCCTAGTCTTTTCCCTTGCTGTCTTTTATAGTTTTGGCCAACTGTATGTTTTTCTTTATCTTTACTTGCTGGAATTTGTTTCTACTTGGAGTCATTATTGACTCCAAGATGAACTTGAGCCACCAATGCCAGGCCACAGTCAGCAATGCCAGACATACCTTGACATGCATGCAAAGATGCATCACAGGTCGGTAGAGGTGGTCAGGCCACAGTTGGAGTACTGCGTTCAGTATTGAGTGTCACACTTTAAAAAGAATGTGGCCAGCCTGGAGAGAGATGGGCCATCCATTTGGTGAGAAGGCAGCAGGATGGGCCCTATGAGGAGACACTGTGGGACCTGAATCTCTTCAGCCTCAGCAAGAGGAGGTTCAGGGGGTACCTGGTGGCTGCCTATAAACTCATCAGGGGAGATTATCAGCAAATAGGAAGAGCCCTATTCTCCCCAGCACCACCTGGGGTGATGAGGAACAATGGTAATAAGCTGATGGAGAATAGGTTTAGTCTAGAGATCAGAAGGCAATATTTTACAGTTAGGGTGGCCAGAATCTGGACCCAACTTCCCAGGAAAGTGGTCCTCGCTCTTACCTTGGGCACGTTCAAAAAGAGGTTAGATGATCACCTGTCTGGGGTCTTGTGAACCCAGCATTCATTCCTTCCTGTGGCAGGGGGTCTGGAGAGATGATCTGATCAGGTTCCTCCTGACCCTAGCTACTATGAAACTGTTTGTGTTATTCTTTGGTAGAATTCCTTACCTCTCTCTGTATCATTCTTGATAATCAGATGAATAAGAAACCATGTCAGTCTCTTAATTTTTTTTTTATTTTCCCTCTGTATTAGAAGAGCTTGATATTAGCCTCATATTATATCTCATATGACTCAGCCTTCTTAGATGGCTATTTTCTTTTCCAAGGAGATTTACTTATTTCTCTGAGATGGTTGAAATTTAGTCTTTTGAAGTTTACTGTCCTTTTCTGCTCATCTCATGCCTGCTTTTACTTAGACTCACTAATTATATTATTTCATGTTTACTTCCTCCCAAGATTCCAATGACCTTCATGTTTGCAACTAGTTTGTCCCTATTGTTAAGAACAAGATGGAAGATAGATGACCCTCAATTGTTTCAGAAACATAGCTAGTACACACTAGTTTAGGACTTAGAACACCAGTCCCAGAATTAGCACTAAGAACCTGGTACTGAGTCTTTTTAAGCCTGAGAGGATCTAAATTCATATCTTCCACTTTCCAGGAGCTGCACTATATAAGATAGGATGAAGTGGTGACAGTGAGGATTCTATTGAATCTGTGCAACTGTACAGCTAAGAATGCAAGAAACATAGGGACAGAAGAAAGCAAACAATAGGGAGTCCAACTCTGTATCCTAGCACTAAGAAACTTCCCCCAGGAGTTAAGTTTCCAGGTCTCAGCCCTTATTTCCAGGGTAATTTCTGCATTTCAACCACTGCAATTGTCATATAAAATGTATAAAAAGTCTGGCTACAAAGATTGGAATCAAGGTTGTCCATGAGAGGATTGAATCTTATTTTGTTTTTACTGTATCCAGCAGTATTTTATCATGTTTATGTAAGGGCTGAGTAGTTTTCCTTCTGCAGCACAATCAACGCATTGCAGTAGGAAACCAGCTAAAATTAATTGGCAATCTACTGTCAGCATTCTTAATTGAGAAACAAGAGATACAGAGTGAAGTTATAATTTTGTTGTATTATATGCAAGTTACACATCAATTAACTTGTCATTATTGTAAATTGATGACAATTACTAAAGAATGTGGTTAAATACAGACCTCAAGCTGAATGCATTTACAAGTCAAAGTAATATTAAGACGTGTGCTGTTTAATTTTAATGATGCTATTAATAGAAGATGCTAGCCTATCAAAAAAGGCTTTTCTACTGAGCGAAAGTTTACACAGGTGTGCTTGATTGTTTTTGGCAATCAATTATTATTTTAACTTTGAAGTATCAGGGAAATACCTTTATTGAACCAATTGTATTGCTCCATAAAACCAAGCATGGTCCTATTATTCTATATGCTGTAGAACTGGTTATTTTTTAAGTAAAACAAATATTTTAGCATAGTGTAACTCAGTGTGATAAAAGTTTGCTTCTATTCAGAATGTCATTGTAAGGTTTCATGCTTACTATTCTAATTACTTTCTGAACACATTTTGTCAATGTATAAAGTAAAAGATCCCCCCTCCACCTAATAGCCAGTCCCACAAAGCCTAAGCTTGATTCTTTCTGGATCGTCCCTTATTTCCTTTAGTAATAAAGATTCAACAGAATATTTGCACTGCTTCATATTTCTTCCACTGAGATTGTACAAGGACAAAAGACAGCCAAAGAGAGTAAAATTTAAAAGTATAATGCCAATTATTTAACAGTTCTGATGGTCTGTACATGCACACATTACATTTAGATCAGTCTAAATCAATGAGATTGTGCCTTTGGTGGATTACTGGATACTACCACAACTTCCTGAGTGGCTGAGTCTGATGTGCAACAACCATATCCTCCAGCAAGTTGCACATACAAACTCAGTTGAGCTTGAACCAGTATGCCGAGTACCATCTTGTCTTGCCGAGCTGTGATGCCTCTTCTCTATCTCATCACCATCAGGGATCTTGTTTTTCTCTGATGTAAAAAAATCCCCAATTTTTGTTTTTTTAAAAAGTAATACATCCACATTTCCCATTATTTAAATGAAACACGGGGGTTTCAGACTAGACGGCCTGCTCTAGGCCACTTCTGACCCTAGACACTATGATATTATGATGATACTATGATGATACTATGAAACACCACTAATATATAGCAGTTTCATTTTATTCATAGAAAAATGTGGATTTGGGTTTACTTTTTTTTACCGAAAACTGGGGATTTTTTTTTAAATCAGAAAAAGAGGATTCCTTATCATCAGCAATCCTGGTTTTCTGATCTAAAATATATATATCTCCCCAATTTTCAGATTTAAAAAAGTAACTCAAAATCCACATTTTTCTATGATTCGAATAAAATATCCCTATATGTATATGTATATCTTTATGTAACAGGGGGCTCTCTCATGGTCATAGTTTCATAGATGGTAGGATCAGAAAGGACCTGAGCAGATCATCAAGTCTTATTCCCTGCCATAGGCAGGAAAGAACACTGGGGTCAAATGGGGTCAAATGACCCCAGCAACGTGATTATCTAGTCTCTTTTTGAAGACCTGCAGGGTAGAAGCGAGCACCACTTCCCTTGGAAGTTGGTTCCAGATCCCAGCTGCCCTGACTGTGAAGTAGTTTTTTCCTGATGTCCAGCATGAACCTACTTGCAGTCATCTTATGGCCATTATTCCTAGTTACTCCTGGTAGTGCTCTGGTGAACGGTCTCTCCCATTCCCTGCTGGTCCCCATTGTTAAGTTTATAGACAGCCACCAGATCCCCTCTCAGCCTTCACTTGTGGAGGCTGAACAGGTTCAGGTCCCATAGCATTTCCTCATAGGGCCTGCCCTGCAGCCCCCCTGACCATGCGAGTGGCCTTCCTTTGCACCCTCTCCATGTTGTCCACATCCCTCCTGAAGTGCAGTGCCCAGAACTGGATGCAGTACTCCAACTGTGGCCTGACAAATGTCACATAGAAGGGGAAGATCACCTCCTTGGACCTGCTCGTGATGCTTCTGTGGATGCATGACAAGGCATGGGTGGCCTTCCTGACTTCATCCACACATTGGCAGCCCCTGTTCATCTTGGAATCAGTAATGACTCCAAGATCCTTTTCTGCCTCTGACTTTTCTGCCTTCCCAGCCTGTAGGTATGCTGCTGGTTCTTCTTCCCCAGGTGCAGTACCTTACACTTGTCAGTATTGAAACCTTTCCTATTCTCACCTGCCCACCTCTGTAACCTGTCCAGACCTAGCTGTAGCTTGTCTCTCCCTTCTAACATGCCTACTTCTTCCCACATCTTAGTGTCATCTGTGAACATGAACAAGGTGCTTTTCACCCCCCCATCCAAGTCACTGATGAAGATGTTGAACAGTGTGGGCCTGAGGACCGAGCCCTGGGGAACACCACTGCCCACATCCCTCCAGGTTGAAAATAATCCATCCACCACCACTCTCTGGGTGCCGGCCTCCAGTCAATTTGTGACCCATCTGACTGTGTAGGCATTGACGCCACAGTTGCCTAATATTTTAATGAGCATGGGGTGAGAGACAGTGTTGAAGGCCTTCCTGAAATCCAGAAAGACCACATCCACTGCTACACCTGCATCCAATGATTTTGTGATCTGGTCATAGAAGGCCACCAGGTTGGTCTGGCATGACCTTCCTCTAATGAACCCATGTTGGTTGCCTCTAAGCATAATCTCCTCTGCTGGTCCCTCTCAGATATGTTCTTGGATAATTTTCTTAAAAAGCTTCCCCAGGACCAAGGTAAGAGTAACAGGCCTATAATTTCTTGGATCCTCCTTCCTCCCTTTTTTGAAAATGGGACCACATTAGCCCCTTTTCAATCCCCTGGCACCTCACCAGAGCACCACAAGTTCTCATAGAGCTGTGCCAGGGGTCCCACAATGGCCTCTGCCAATTCCCTCAGCACCCTTGGGTGAAAATCATCTGGACCTGCAGATTTGAACATGTCCAGTCCCACCAGAAGTTCCCTAACTAGGTCTTCTCTGATCCTGGGCTTGGCTGTGCCTCTCCTGAGTTTGTGAGGGATCCTGGTGCAGGGGATATCCCGGTCTCTGCTCAGAAATATGAAGGCAAAGAATTTGTTAAAGAGGCCAGATTTATTGCCCGGTGCAACCACCAGTTTGCCAAGCATGTCCTGCAGGGGTCTCACTTTAGCTGGTGCCTTCTTTTTGCTCCCCACATATTTAAAAACAGTCTTCTTGTTCTCTTTGATCCTGGTCACTAGACCCAGTTCTGACAGCCCCCCTACAGTTTTGAGCCTTGTGCAAACAGTATGTGCAAACAGGCATGCTCTGAAAGGGTGAACCAGCATTCACAGAAGTCGGGCATGCAACATGTGCCAGGAAGAAGTCTGCAGCAAGAGAGAGAAGAAGAGTCACAGCTCTACAGACATGGTAAGAAGATGGGGAGTGGCTGCTAGGGACTGCGACCCAGTGGTAAGGATCATGAGGGCAGCTGTTAGGGACCCCAACCCAATGGTGCCGCCTACCCAGGGCCTCTCTGAGGCCTCCACCCAGATAGAGCCTATGGTGATGCTGCCAATCTTAGGAAGACAGACAATCTTCTTCAGAATTCAAAACAAACCAACTCTGCTAACATGCTTGTCGCTTTGTTGAGATCAACAGATGCCATATACAGAGGTTTCCTTTGTCCATGGCTATTCTTTATTCTGCCAGCAGAATAATGCTGATTACGTTTAGCTGGTGTCAACCACCTACTACATACCTGGAAGCCTTAAGTTAAAGTCTATGAAAACAAATAAAGACAGTATCACATTTGGGGCAATGTCAGACAAGCAAAATTTGTTGTAAAGTCTGATAAGCCACTATTGCCCATAATTTTCAAAATCCACTATTTTCAGTTCTGAAACAATAAGGGGAAAAAGGAAAGGCAAAGTTAGAGATATTAGGAAGAAGACGGATGAAAGTTGAAAATAATGAGTATCTGCGAGAGGGAAGGATGTTTGTAGGTGATCTTTTATTGAGCCATCTGTACAATTGGCATAGATGGGCTTGCTCCAATAAAAGATATCAGCCACAAAAATCTTTGTATCTTGCAAATTTCCTGGATTATGATAGTTGCAATGTTACTCTAACACATAAGTAACTAATACTGAGGTGTACAAGAGAAAGTTATTGTAAATGGCTTTGGAAGAAGATAAATGAACTGAGTTAAAAAAAAAAAACAACTATTCTGGCTAGAGCATAGTGTACAGGAAATACAACAAATCAAATAAAAGATCAACATTATGAGCATTTAAACCTGAGTGTGCTGCTTTGCAAGAAGAGGGACCAGTAAAGACATCTTAAGAAAACTAGATATGTGCAACCAATGAATTAAAAAGAAAAATTATATGAACGTTTGTTTTAATTCTGGCATCCATAGTGCAGAACTTTTTTAGTTTAGTGAATGATGCAAATAAATATTTGTTCTAAGAAGTATGAGAGAATAAGAGCTCATTCTATAGTTAAAAATTATGAAAACTAATGATTTACTTCTACATTATAAGAGGATGGAATAAGGCATGTGAAAATGTGGAATAATGACCAAGTGGCTTCTAATATATAAAATAATAAAATAAACCTATTGCAGTGGTGAACTGGTTTAGAGGTAGGAGACAATATGCACAATTGATTCATTTAGAATTAAATAATTGAATTAATTGAATCTTTTAGACCAAGAATCAATTGAATCATTAATACCAGGCATGGACAATTGTTTGGGCCCATGGGTCACACAAGTAGTTTCGGGGAGGTGTTGTAGGCTAGTCACAAGACCCATTCCCTCAATAGCCCAGAACCCATGTGCCCTGTGGTTCCTCCCCACTACCACCAGCACCCAGTAGCAGCTGAGCACACAGCCCAAGCCTCAGCCTCAGCCCACCCCATTCCTTCTTCAGACTCAACCCAGTCAGAGTGGATCAGTTGGAACCCATGTGCACAGCCCTGACCCTGGCCTCAGCTCACCTTGGACTTGCTCTGGACTAGCCTGCCCACAATGAGTAGCAGTGGCACTTGTAGCATCTAGACAGAAGTTGCTGCTGGGCACGTGGTAAAAGTGGCCCCCACCCCTTCACCACTGCCAGGCCCTTTTCCTGTGACTACCTGGAACCTGCAAACAGGTGGTTCTCCACTGCCACTACTGCCACGCTGGGTGGTCCAGAGGCAACACTGGTGGTGGTGGTGATGGTGGCTGAGAGGAGATTCAAGGCAGCCCAGGCAAAGGCTCCAAGCAGTCACTGCAACAAGGGCCTGGAAGTGGCAAGGGGGAGGTGGCTGCTTTTCCCCTGCATCCAGCAGCAGCTTCTACCTGGCCACTGCTGTAGCAGCAGCCACCACTGCTGATTATTGTGGGTGTGGTGGTCCAGAGCAGGTGCAGGGTCAGCCCATCTGGGACTGTGGCTGTGTGCGCAGGTAGGTCCCAAGCCTGCCAACTGGACATAGACCTGTTGATTACTACTCTCTGAGTCTGATGCTCCAGCCAGTTTTTGATTCACCTTACAGTCCATTCTTCTAGCCCATACTTCCTTAGCTTGCAAGTCTTTTGACATGGCCTCCTATAACATTCTCCTTAGCCTTGCTAAAATCAAGGTACACCACTTCTGCTGGTCTCCCTATATTGACAAAGCCAGTCATCTAATCATAGAAGGAAATCAGGTTGGCCAGGCATGACTTGCCCTGCTGACTATTCCTAATCACCTTCTTTTCCTCCAAGTCCTTAGAAATGGATTTTTTGAGGATGTGCTCCATGATTTATCCAGGGACTGAGGTGAAGCTGACCAGTTTGTACTTCCTTGGTTCCTCCTTTTTCCCTTTCTTAAATATGGATAATATGTTTGCCCTTTTCCAATCATCTGGTACCTATCCCATTAGCCATGATTTTTCAAAGATGATGGCCAGCAGCTCTGCAATCACATCACTCACCTCCCTCTCTACCCTCAGGTGCATCTCATTCAGCCCCATAGACTTGCATATGTCCACGTTTTCTAAATAGTCCCTAACCTGTTGTTTCGTCACTGTTGGCTGCTCATCTCCTCCACAATCTCTGTTGCCATGTGATGTAGTCTGGAAGTTGATCTTACCTGTGAAGTCTGAGGTGAAAAAGGCACTGAGATTTTCAACTTTTTCTGCTACCTCTGTCACTAGGTTCCTTCCCCCTTCAGCAAGGGACTTACTCTTACCCCGATCTTCCTCTTGTTACTGACATACTTGTAGAAGCCTTTCCTGTTACCCTTCGCATTCCTTGCTAGCTGTAACTCCAGTTGTTCCTTGACCTTCCTGATGTCATCCCTGCATGACTGAGCAATATTCTTATACTCATCCTTAGTTGTTTGTCCAAGTTTCCACTTCTTATAAGCTTCCTTTTTGTGATTTGGTTTACTGAAGAGTGGCCTGCTAAGCCAATCTGGTCTTCTGCTATGCTTGCTAAACTTCTTCCACATCAGGATGTTCCTACATTTTCAGTAAGGCTTTTTTAAATTGGGGATTTTTTTTTTTTTTAGTCCATGGAGAGGGAAGGGAGTGGGGGATATGCACACACTGCAGCATGTGGTCTGCAGAGTATGTCGAGGTAGGCATGTGGCTAGGGGTCTGTATTCCCCAGCCACTCAGAAGTTGAGCAGCTATGGCTTATTGAAATACAGAAAGGGTGATTCATTCTTGCACTGTTGTGGTCTGGTTACCAACCATGTCCTTATTTTTGTTGGTTAGTAACACACAGAAGCAGGAGACAGCTCATACCCTTAACATTCCTGCAGAGAAGTCTCAACTGTCTACTCTTTATGTATATGTTTCCAGTTCCTGACCTGATCCCTGTCTAACCCTATTTCTAACTCCCTGTCTTATGATTGGATCCTTGGCTCCTGACCTTCAGCTTATCTTTTAGACTGACTCTAGTCCAGATCCACGATCAGAGCATCTATTTTCTAACTATTTCTCTGGAACATCTATGTTCTGGTTATGACAGAACCATCCTGAAACACTGTTGTTGTTGTTTATCTGTCATTGGTAATGCATTTTTTATGTTTATTGGTAAGGTGACTATAAAAAGATCCCTGCAATCAAGCCTCAATACTTAACCCACAAACTCATCAACCCATCCATCATTCATGACACAAAAAAATAGTGTGAGTCTAAAGAAAGTGACTGTGGCACATCAGAAAAGGGGCCAAGTCCCAAAAATATCTATTTAAAAAAATATATTTCATTTGTTCAGAAGAAGGCCTTGCATGGAAAGGTCATGAATAATTAAAGAAGAACTCCATTCAAATTCTGCCTCAGGGATGGGGTAAGAAGTATATTATTTCATGTGTATTACAAGTCATTATATATTGTTTTTCTTGTGCACTGCAGCTTCAAACAAAAACCTTCCTCAGGCTGTACCTGACATAACCCTTTTCTTTGAATTTATTTTGTTAGAAATTCTGCCTGCTGCCATATGGCAGTCACAACTTTTTATAAAGTTCATTGGCAGTTCAAATGTCAGGTACAAAGTTGTCTATTCTGCTTAATAGTATGCAGTTGACAATTACTCTTGAACAAAGGACAAGCACCCGTTGTGTACTTCAGGCTCTGCCTCAAGCAGCCAGACACTTAAAAACACCTTTAGGTTACATGACTGACAAGCATGCTGGTTTTTTTTTTAAAAAAAGCATTTCAGAATTGTGAAATCTGGTACAGTATTCATTCTTTTCTTTGAATTCAGAAAAATGTATGTGACATGAGGTGGCGTAGCATGCTGTGAGTAATATCAAGTCTCTGGAATAGAACATGGTAATAAATCAGAACATACAGAAAACCATCTAAATACTGTAACTTAATTTGTTAGAAGTCTATGAGGATAGCATTAAAGCAAATTCAAATTGCACTACAATAATCAAATCAGATTTCTATACAGAGTCATATGGATGGGATATCCAGGCAGGGAGAAAAAGGGGGAGATATGTTAGAAGAGAAAGTTCTTCTTTCCCTTCACCACTTCTTTTTTTTTTTTTCCCTGTTAATCTCTCTTCAATGACCTCTTCTTGCACAGTAAATACTGCCCCTAAAATACCATTCCATAATTTCTATTATTCAGACACTTTTACATTGAATTCTGTCTGCAAATACTCTGATTGATTTCAGTGAGGTTAGATGAAAAATAAGATGCTCTCCAATATCAATAAATATGTCAGAACTTATCTTGAAATAGCCAAATTACTGCAATAGCCATTAAATCACAGGATATCTAGGACATATCTACAAATCTATACATAGAGATTTTGTTTTGTTTTGTTTTCAAATAAATATAAACAAATTTATTAACATCTAAATTCAACTAAAAGTTATAATACTATCATTGCATAATTTATGTATGAATTTTCATTCTTAATAAAAATTATGTTTTGATAATGATGGCTCATTCACAAATGGCTATTTTTGAGGGGGGTTTATTTCCATCAATAATTTATAATTTTTGTTTATTTCATTTTTAAATTTTGGAGGGAATTCCAATTTACTTCAGTCTCTATTTTATTATTGTTGTTGTGGTATCCCCCCCACACACTTCTAATGCTTTTGGGTAAAGCATTTTTTCTAATAATAATTTTTATATTTTCATTAATAATTTGGAAAAGAAAATATTAATAAAAACACATCTCTGAAATAAAGTCATTCTTAAAATTGTATTAATTATAAAATGCCTTTTTGAACTTTTTGAATACTGTGTAAAGTTGTAATGAAATGTATTCTTATTATAGACTATTTAAGGCTTTAATCTCTAATTAAGAGAGCTAAACCAGTACTGTTCTTGACTTTGATGATAATATTAAATATAAGCACATGTTTAAGTGTGTAGCTGAGGGCCTCTTTACATGTTGTACTTTGAGCAGCACAAACATTGATCAGTTTAGTGCTAGCCTGGAATTTGTAGTAGTCACACCTAGCAGTCTAGAAATCTTCTCTGACTGTCCCCAACCTGCACAGCTGTGACTTGCCATTAGAGACCTGGTAAGTAGGGAGGTCCCATCCAGGTATACTTCACTATTATTCTCTATGCTTTACTTGTCCCTCACCTACCACAGCAGCAGTGGTCTAGGCTGTGGCAAGAGGAGGGGATGAGAGTGAGGTGGTGGGGTCCCTCTTAAGCAAGGCTGAGGTACTCAGCAGAGTGTTCAAGGGGATGCCCCTACCCACCTAGGGACCTGGCTTTTGGCTCCCAGGGCCCACATTCTCCAGGCTTCAGTGCATATCAAAGCCAAATGCTCTCAAGCTGTTCCCGGCACCTGGACAACTTCAGCCTGAAGAGAGGTCAGCTGCTCCCCTGCCTCTCTCCCAGAACTGTCCCTCTTCAGTTCTACCCCAAATCCACTCCATCCCCTAACACAATGTTCATAGATTTCATAGACATTAGGGCTGGAAGGGACCTCGGAAGATCATCAAGTCTAGCCCCCTGCCCAAAGGGCAGGAAGTCAGCTGGGGTCGGTCATAGGATCCCAGCAAGATAAGCATCCACTTTGCTCTTGAAGGTGTTCAAAGTAGGTGCTTGAACCACCTCCAGTGGCAGGCTGTTCCAAACCTTGGGGGCTCGGTCAGTAAAGAAGTTCTTCCTTATGTCCAGCCTGAAATGGTTTTGTAGTAGTTTATGACCATTTGACCTAGTCGAATGGGCGCTCTGGTGAACAAACGTTTCCCCAGATACTGGTGGTCACCCCTGATAAACTTATAGATGGCCATCAGATCACCCCTGAGCCTGCACTTTTCCAGGCTAAAGAGCCCCAGGGATCTCAGCCTGTCATCGTAGGGTCTGCTTCCCTGACCTCTGATCATGTGCGTGGCTCTTCTCTGGACTCTCTAAAGCTTCTCCACATCCTTTTTGAATTGTGAAGCCCAAAACTGGATGCAGTACTCCAGCTACAGCCTCCCTAAGGCCAAGTACAAGTGGAGATTAACGTCCCGGGATTTGCTTGAGAAGCATTTATGGATGCAAGCTAGCTTTTTGGTCACTGTACTAGCCACAGTATCACACTGCAGGTTCATGTTCATCTTGTGGTCAATGATGACCCCCAAGTCTCTTTCTTCCATAGTCCCAGCCAACATAGCACTGCTGAGTCTATAAGGATGCTGTGGGTTTTTCTTCCCAAGGTGGAGAACCTTGCATTTATCGGCATTGAACACCATCAGATTCTCATCCGCCCACTTGCTGAGTCTGTCCAGGTCAGTCTGGATCATCCACCTGTCTTCTGGTGTGGATGCTATGCCCCAAAGTTTGGTGTCATCAGAAAACTTGGCCAGTCCACTTTTGACTCCAGTGTCCACATCATTAATGAAGATGTTGAACAGTGTGAATCCAAGGACAGAACCTTGGGGGACCCCACTGGTCACAGGACACCATGATGAGTGACTTCCATCAATTACTACGCTCTGGGTCTGATCACGGAGCCAATTTTCCAGCCAGTGGATCGTGGAGGACCCAATGTGACAACTGGCCAGTTTCTCCAAGAAGCGATCATGGGAAACCAGATCGAAGGCTTTTTTCAAGTCAAGATATATGACATCAATCTCTTCTCCCTTGTGCAGGTGATAGGACACCTGGTCGTAGAAGGAAATGAGATTGGTCAAGCAAGACCTACCAGCAACAAACCTGTGCTGGCTAGCTCTTATGATGTTGGTGTCGGCCAGTCCATTAAGGATGGCATCTTTAATAAACTTTTCTAAGATCTTCCCCAGGATAGAAATCAGGCTAATGGGGCTATAGTTAGCTGGATCCACTTTCCTCCCTTTCTTGAAGATAGGCATCACAATGGCCTTCTTCTAGTCTTTGGGAACTACATCAGACCAACAGGAGTTCTCAAAGATCTGTGCCAGAGGCTGGGCTATGATGCTTGCCAGTTCCTTGAGTACCCCGGGGTGTAGATTGTCAGGCCAGCTGACTTGAATG
>JAGPOW010003316.1:119285573-119299597 GCA_030014935.1 Caiman crocodilus
GATCTGTGCCAGAGGCTGGGCTATGATGCTTGCCAGTTCCTTGAGTACCCCGGGGTGTAGATTGTCAGGCCAGCTGACTTGAATGTGTCCAGCCTCTCAGGATGTTCCTTCATGAAGTCAGCATTAATGGAGGGCAGGAGATCATCCTCACCCAGACTTCCCTGTCCTGTAGCAGGAATGGGCGTCCTATGGGACTGATGAAAAATCAATGCAAAGTACCTATTTAATAGGTTGGCTTTTTCCTGGGCATCAGTTTTCAGTTACCCCATCTGTATCATCAGGGGTCCAATGTTGCCTCCGCTTTTCCTCTGGCTCCCCACGTATCTGAAAAAGGACTTTTTATTGTCCTTGAATCTCAAAGCTAGTTGAAGTTCTGTTGCAGCCTTGGCTTTCCTGATATGCTCCCTACAGGATCGGACCAGTGCAGAATTATCCTCCTTGGATTTTGTACCCCATGTCCTGGAGGGGAATGCCCAGCAAGTAGATAGACACTCCCAGGCCCCAGGCCAGGGGGAGACCTAGGAAGCAGTGATAGCTGTTGCAGCCAGCTCCCTCCGAAGTTGACTTCACTCCACAGCTGGAAGCAGAGTTTGCCCACAGCCAGCTCCTGTGTGCACATGGACAATGGCAGAGACCCACACCCACATTCCAGATTTACCCACAGCTGCATTTTACTAGGGCAGCAACTTCCCTGGCAGCAGACTGCCCCCACTCTAAAGCAGCTGTGTCCAGCTGTCTCTGGGCTATATGTGGATTTGGTGCATGGAGCAGGGCACTGCTGGAGTCATGAGGCTGGAGCTCTGGACTTGCCAGACCCTGGCTGGATCTGGGGGCTCTGAAGCTGGTCACATTCTTCTCTGCTATGCTATCTAACCAAGGGGGCTGGAGGCAGGGAGCAACTGAAAAGGTGCAGGTCCAGTCCCTGAAAACCCACAGAACAGAAGGTTTAGGAAAGGACCACTGAATCCTGAGACACTAGAGGACTTCAATTTTAGAAGCACATCCATGAGGATTGGCCACACCTTAACAAAATAGGATCCAAGTTGTGTGGGTCAAAGATAATCCTGCCCTGGAGCCCTGGAGTAGCATAATTTTGTGCTACATAATGAGTGCTTTAAATTAGTTAAAGTATTACTGTGAGGACAATCAGGGGATCAAAAGCTCCAGGAGCAAACCAAATTAACATATAATAGGTACCAAGGCCCAGAGTCAATGTTTAAGTCTTAGCAAGAAAGGATTTTAAAATGGACCTTGACAGTAACAGATGAGTTGGACTTCAGCAGTTAATTCTGTTGTAGGATGAAATTTCATGTTGTCCCTGACTGGTATAACTTGGTACAAAGTGACAGGAATTAAATTCTGAAGTGATGATAGTCATGAAGATAATAGCTATCAATATCCTTTTCTATAGTCAATACATAGAGCCATTGACCAATGATTTTCAAGACAAACTTGGCAACATTATACATAGCAGATTTCAATTTAATTGAAACAGGGGCAATCCACTCTGTTAATGGCAAAATTAAGACATGTAGGTAAATGTCCCATTCATTTAAATTTAAAGCAGAAAACAACTGGTTTTAAAGGAGCTACACTGATTTAGTGCATGATGGGGCAACTAAAACTCACATTATTTAAATTCTAATAATTATAATCCTAAATCATTTTTAAATTCTAAATAATGCTAAATAAATCTTGGTTAGAAGGAAAAGAAAGTGAATCATATGAAAAGTCCTTTATGTATTTGAAATCTGTAATACACTAGGGAAGGGACATAGCAAGCTCTCCAGTTTAAGGTACTATATATCCTGTTACAGATGCTTGTTTATATTGAATGAGATAAAAAAGTGCTGAAGTAAACTGGAAAAAGAACACTGATTTAGGGAAATAAAAGAAAAGACTACAGATCCAAATGAAAGCATTTAAAGGGTATCTCGGAAATGAGAGAAATTAACATTAACATTTGTTTTGATTTAAGGTCTTATTTTCAACATTTCTAAAACATAGAAGTATGGGTCATAGGAAAGTAGGAATGGAAGTAACATGATGATGCCATCTAGTCTGGTCTTTGAAGTGCATGTTGCAGTGCAAAGAATTCTTTTCCTGTAGATGTTATCAGCAGGCAAAAAAAAAGCCTGACAACTTGAAATGTACATGAAAAACAAACAATAACATACCTTTTTAAATTTATTATTGCAGGTTCTTCTCATATATATGGTTTATGTGTATTATAGAGATTTTTAGAGACTACTTAGACTAAAGCAAAGATGAGTTCCTTAACCAGAAGATGAATTTTATTAACCTCCTCTGTTTAGTAGGGAATCCATTATGTCATGTCAACCCTGAAGAAACTCATTCTTCCTCCTTATTGTAGAAATTTCTTTTTATAGGTAAGAACTATTCAACATAGTAGTTACATGATCTTCAGGCATCCTAGTTCTCTCTGATAAAAAAAAAAAAATCCCCACTTTTCAGAAAAAAGTAACCCCAAATCCACATTTTTCCACAATTAAGATGAAACACCATTAATATATACAGATATATGTTAGTGGCATTTAATGTTAAAAATGAAAAAATGTGGTCTTTGGGTTATTTATTATATCTGAAAAGTGAGAATTCTTTTTTTTTTAATCAGAGAAAACCAGGATCCCTGATAATCTTTTAGAAAGCAATGGATAGGTTTCATGTGTTTGCAGAAACCCATCTTGCTAAAGAGACAAGTTGCAACTTTCTGAACTAGCTGATACTTTTTTAATACCAAAGGTTTTATTCCAAAGTTTATTACAGTGGTGTAGTCCATAGGAGGGGTAGTGGAGGTGTAAGACTAGATCTTTGTCTATAATGATGAGATGGAGACTTTGATTTTTATTTGTGAGCAGTGCTTCCTTCTACCCCCAAACAGCTATATAACAAATCAACAGCTAGTATATGAAATCCAATCATTTATAAATTTGCATATATATTACAAGCCTCAAAGTTCATTTTAAAGAAAGTTTAGGCCACAAGCAGAGAAGGGAGGGGGCGATTTAAAAAAAAAAATCAATCTTGGCTATCTAACTCTAATACCTTCACTTAGAGAAGACTTTCAAATATACAACTGAAAAATAAGTCATTTTTTTCAATCAAATATATGTTAACAACATGTACTAATTTAGTTAAATAGGTTATTGAAGTTCATGAAACTACATATACTCCACATGCAAAAACACACACACATATATATTTATAATTATCTTTTATTTATATAATTTATATGCCTCCCCTCCCAACAAAGGCTCAGAGGGACTTACAATAAGAAAGCACAATAACTAAAAATGTTGACTAGAATATCAAATTAAAACAGAAATTCAGTGAATAACATATCAGCTTAGTTTTGTTGCTAAATGACTGCCCAAATGGGAAGATGCTGTAAAAGATAGCCAAGCTTGAACTTTGGTCAGCATCAAGTGGGAGGAGCTGAGGAGCAACAGCTACAATTGACCTCCCAACTATTTTTGCCAAGAAAACTTGATATACAGATGATACTTATAGGACATTGCTCTTGGATGACCTTAGGGATCACAATGAAGCATAATGGAGAAGGTGGTCCTATAGGTTTATAGGACCCATACTCTTTAGAGCTGTATGGGTCAAAACCAGCACCTTGACCTGTACTCAGAAAGCTTTAGGTAGCCAATGAAGACAGTGGAGGACTGAAGTTGTATGCACCTGGCAGCCCCTCCTTTTTTGGAGGCTGGCCTTCTGTTCCAGCTGCAGCCTCTGGATTATTTTTAAGGACAGCCATGTGTAAAACACATTGACGCACTCTAGCCTTGAGTTTATGAAGGCTTGGTGATGTTAGCCAGATCTAAATCTGGAAGACAGGTTCACAGATTTCTCACCAACAGGAGCTGATGAAAAGCACTCCTACCCGCAGCTGCCACCTAAAAATACAGATGCAGCAAAGAGTGTGGGTACACCTCTATGCTGTGAAACTCAGTGACGAGCAGGGATTATTTAAGCAGTCTCTCATTTAAAAAAAATCCCCAATTTTTGGATTAAAAAAAAGGAACCCAAAATCCACATGTTCCTGTGATTAAAATGGAATTCCGCTTTTCCCATCACTACTGTCTTTCTTCACCAACCATGAGCACTCTAAAGGCTTCAACCTAAGAGTATGTACAGCTTTTCATTAACTGGTCTATATTTACATTGCTTACTATCTATAGACTGGGAGTTGCATGTGCAGCCATTTGCCATTGCTGGAGCCACAAGGCAACCTGGTGTGAGTAACTCAGGGTGGGGGAAGGTGTGGGCAGGATCAGCTAGGGCTAACAAGTTTTCATGGGGTTGGCAGGATCAGGGGAAGCTGCCAGGTCTTAGAGGTGGAGACCTGGAGAGTTAAAAATAGCCAAGTAAAGTTGGGGATGAAGAAAGATAGTATAGCCCTGGTGGCTTGGGTAAGCAGTTGGACTTTCACAGCCCTGAGATTGTGCAGCATACATCTGCTGGCATTTGGAAGATCAATTTAATCATTTTCTAGATTGGGTTAAGACTTTTTCAATTTAATTTAGAACAACTCTTCAGGTGAACTAATTTAGATGGGGCACACTATTTTGGGGGGTGATTTCAGCCCTCTGAATGACTGCATAATTGGGCACTTAGATTGACCTAATGTTGATTACATCAATGTAAACGTAATGCCTGTTTCATACCCTAAAAGATACTTTAGGTTGTAACTCACAATCACCTATATCATAACCTTAATCAACAAAAGCCTATTGTATTTGTTCTTACGACTTTTCTTCATCCTTCCACTATGCCATAGGTTGTGTTTCCTTTTAACTTTTGGCTCTTTCGGCTCTTTCTTGATTTTTATGTTGATCTTCAGACAAGTTCTTTGTTGAATTTCGTAAACATCTTGTAAAAATGCTTGGAATCTTCAGTAAATTGGAATTTATCACTTTTGCCTAAAAGTTTTCTATAATCTGTAGGAGCTTTTTGACTCTTTTGCACCTTATCATACAGGAGTGGTTGTAGAAAAGGAAGAGGCAATGGACTCCTAAGAAGGTGGAGGCTGGAAGCTTGTGACCTCCGACAACAAAAGGAAGTTGTCATCCTCACTTGCACCGGTTTGTCTGGAGAACGTATATGGAACGCTATTTGCCTGAGGAACAAGTACGAAGAGCTATTTTTCGTGTGCTGAAGTTCCTGTACAGAGCTGTGACCCAAGATGATATTTACTGATGAAATCAAAGACCATGTGAGTACAGGCATACAGTTCCTGTATACAGGTATACAGCTGAGATATAACTACGGTGAGTATATTTTTACTTTATTAAAGTTAGTGACAACAGTCATAAATTTATATAATTTATATAGGGTCCAATTTCATACTGCATATTATATATAATTATGATAGTTATGGATTATTCATGTTTCTGGTCACTATTTATTTCTCAATGACATTGCTCAAATATTTGCTAGTGTACCTAAGGATTTCCAAAGGTAATCTGTTATTTAAAAAAAAAAAAAAAAAAGCTTTAGGAGATGTAAAAGGGCAATGTGAAAAACTTTGACACTGGTAAATGAATAATAGAGCCTTCAGACATAATACAGCTGGACATTTCTTTCCCAAAGCCTCAGCTGAGAGCCAGGTGCCTTTCCAATTCAAGTCAACATACCCTCTAGCATGCTCACTTTCCCCTAGATACATACAGCTCTATGGTGGATCCATAATATGCTTATGTTTAAGTGTAGATAGCTTGTATAGCTCTTTAATAAAACTAAACTCTATTGGTTTTCCACAAGGTAAATTTCAGGAGAAGGGAGACTGGGCAATACTTAAACTCTTGCCTAGTGGCTCTTGCCTAGAGCACTTCTGTTGCCTAAACAAAACTTTAAGTGCAAGGCTCTTAGACTAAAATATAAGAAGCCCCCTTTACTTTACTTCCAGCAGGGATGTGTTCAGGGGGATCCTAATATATAACATGGAGAAATAATATTTCAGGCTGTGCATTAGTGACCAAAACTTTAGTTACAGAGCTGTGTATGTAGCTTTTAGGTATAAAAAGTGAATTACAATTTAGCCCTTAGGACAGTGAGTCTCAGACTCTATGCTGTGGTAATTTGAGATTCTGCAGCAAAGGTGCTGCAGGGTTCCATGTAATGTCAATACTGTTAGGTGGGCAAATACCTATACATAAGGTGACCATATGGGACAATTTATAATCCTGAACATTGTTCCATATGTGAAATCTTCCCCATGGCAGGCCTGTCTGGGGAATATTGAGGGGGAGGGGATACAGATATTCTCACTTTATTTGGGCCCCTAACTCTCCCAGCACCAAGCAAATGCTTTTGCTCAGAACTGGAAGAGACTTCGCAGAGCCATATAGACGAGATCCCTGATCAAGGCAGGATCATCCATGTCTAAATACTCTTAACCAAGTCTAACTTTCCTTTAAGAGTCCAAGTGTGGAGATCGCACAACTTCTATAGGTAACCTGTTCCAATGCTTGATTGCTGTCATAGTCAGAAAGGGCACCTATGCACAAGCATCGAGTCTGCTGGAGCATGGCAATTGCTGTGCTCTAGCAGCATCCTGCATCTTGTGCATCAGCATCCCCACCCTTTAAAATGGCAGTGGGGGTGCTTGAACTAACGCTTATCAAATAAGCTCTAGTTCAGGTGCCCCCACTGCCATTTTTAAAGGTGGGGATACTGATACATGAAATGTGGTTGCACTTTAATTAGAGAGGCTTTTGGAGCTGCTCTAATTAAAGCACCCCTCCACCTCTTTGGGTACATGTAGAAGTACCCAAAGTTCCTAAATTTCCACTGCTGCAGCTTAAGGCCATTGCTTGTAGCTCTGTCCCACAAAGCCACAGAGAAAAAAATCATCTCTATCTCTATATAATCATCCTTCAGGTATTTGAAAATGGTTATCAAATCCCCATTCAGTCTCTTCTCCAGGCTAAATATCTATCTTCGTCTCTTCTCCTAGTTCTTTCATTCTATCCTCATAAGTCTTCCCTCCAAGGTTATTAATAATTTTTGTTGCTTTGCTCTACAACTGTCCACATCCTGTACAGTTTTTTTATGAGGCCCAAAACTGGACACATTATTCCAGGTAAAGCCTCACCAGTGCTGAAAACAGTGGAAGAATCACTTCCCTTGTTTTGAAAGTGGCACTACTTTTAATACAACCCAGGATGCTGTAGGGTTTTTTTTTTTGCAACAAGAGCAGACTGTTGGCTCTTATGCAGTTTATGGTCCACCATAACCCTCAGGTCTTCCTCTGCAGTATCACATCCAAGCCAATCATTCCTCAGTCTGCATTTATGCAAATGGTTATTCCAACTCAAGTGCAGGACCTTGCACTTCTCCTTGCTGAATCTCATTATTTCAGTGTATCCAGTCCATTCTGGATCCTAGCCCTGCCTTTCAGAGTTTCCACAGTGCCATCCAACTTGGTGTCATCCACAAATTTATTAAGTTTGCACTCAACCCTGTCACCCAAATAATTAGTGAAGATGTTGAACAATACTGGATCTAGGGCAAACCTCTGAGGAAGTCCACTTAATACCTCTTCCCAACTAGACATTGAACCATTGAGGACCACTTGCTACAGGAAGCTCCTGATGACCCAACCAGTTATACGTACACCTTACAGCATTTTTGTCTAGTTTGTAGTTCCTTAGTTTTTTTAATGGAAGGAGGATGTTGTTGAAGAGAGTTTCAAAAGCTTTGCTAAAATTAAGGTATGCCACATCCATTGATCTCCTCTCATCCACAGAACCTGTCGCTTTTATCACAGAAAGAAACCAGGTTGGTCAGGACTGACTTGCTCTTGGTGAATCCATGCTAACTGCTTTTGGTCACCTTGTACTCCTCTGGGTGCTTCCCAGTGGAATCCTTGAGGACCTGGTGCATGATCTTCCTGTGTACAGAGGTCAGGATGACTGGTCTGTAGTTTTCTGAATCCTCCTGGTTCCTGTTTGCCCCTGCTGCTACCCTTTCCACATATGTGTGTTGCAGCACTCTCCCTACTGACCACTTGATTTTGTATATGATATTAAGGTCATCCATGTAGGCAAGGTTCTTGACCTCTGCCCTACAATCATCCAGCAGTTGTATTCCTGAGATCCCAGGGTCTCTTCTGAGCTGCTGTTCCAGTGGATCTATAATGCAAAAGAACAAAATTAGGGAGAATAAACATCCCTTCCAGACTTCTAATTTCAGCACTATTGAAGTGGTCAGGCAGTCATCCGCCAGCACTCTGCTGGTGATGTTCATATATCACCATCCAGTCCATTCAGGTCTGCTGCAGGTTTAAGAAAAGAAGTCATTGGGAGACTCAGTCATAGGCCTTTTCCAGGTCAGAATTTCAGCATGGTGATGCCCAGACTTCTCTTCCACAGTGCGTCTTGAAGTTGCATCAGGTATCTGTGGATCTTCTGCCTCAGTACTAGAAGGTTTACATTCAGTTTCCACATGCCTTTGCCAAGCTTTATTTTCCCTCCCATCTCTGTTTTAACTAGCAGGAGACAATGGTAAAAAAGGAACACCAGTGTAGTTTCAGCTTTCTCAATCTTCCACCTTGAAGGGAGGAACAGAAAGTTTACCTCAGACTGTGACTGTCTCATGAGGTTGTAAAAGGGCCCTGGTCCTTGGACTTTCTTGCCAACTTTCACCATGCCACGGTCACACCACAGGAGCTCTGAGGTCTCCTCAGGCTAGTCTCTTGCCCTCTGTTCTTTCTGTCTCTATCAATTATGCAATTGAGGTCGTCACTTCCCACTAGGCACACTGGCTGTGTGCTAAGCATGGCTATAAATAAATTCAGGAGCAAAGCACACCTTGTTATTTGGTTGTTTACTAGTGTATATATATTAAGAAGTTCAAATTCTTCTCTGTCCAGTTCACAAGTTCCCTGCAGTACCCTGCCATTTATAATCTCTGAGGGTCTTGTTGATGATTAATTTTAGACAGTTTCTGGAGATATGAACCCTTGACATCCACACATTAACACCTGAAACTAGTTTTAAGCACAATTTAGGTAGTTTAAAGTTACTCCACTCCAGGGCAGGTTTGTCTCATGTTCCATTAATGTGTGGCTACTCCCCACAGATGAATTGCTCAAGCTAAAGTTCTACAGCATCCCAGGATGCAGTGCTTCCTCCCCTACTCTCCTGTTCTGTGTGGACAAACTTCACACCCCCTGAACTGTACTGCCCTGGGATCAAGCGAACTCTACCTCTTGACCCCAGGGGTATGAATTTCAAAGATGCAGCACCATGCAAACAGATTGCAGAGCAGATGCCAGCTAGCCAAGTTTCAAGGCACAGACTGGACCAGAAGTGGGATTTGGGGTAGGGTGGGGAAGGAAAGTAATGTAGGATGACAAATCAGGTCCCCATGAGCTGGGATAGGGAGAATATGTCTCCTGGGATAGGCAGAATAGGTCTCCCAAAAGTGGCTTTCGTCACTGCTTCCACCTCCCAGTCACACCGGGAAGCAGGAACAGCACCTCCCATACCCCGGTACCAAATCCTTTTTTTTTAAATGAGACCTCTTTAAATAAATAAATTTCCTGTTCATTACCTTTGAAAATTATTCTCCTGGGGGTTTTTTTAAACTTTTATTTATTTTCTCCTTCAGTGAATTATTTCCTTCAGTTCAACATTCTTCCCCACCCACATTTCCTTTCCACTTCCCATTCGATTTCTCATCCCCACCACATTAACTCTCCACCTCCCAGCTTCATGTTTCTTCCCCCCAAACTCTCTCCCACACCCCCAACCTCCTTTGAAGCAGGCCTGTTCTGGTTCTTCAGCTCTGTAGTAGCAACTCACAGGTACAGCTCTAGTCATGTCCTTGCTTGCAAGCCTAGTGGAAAGTTAGATGTGGAGGTGGGGGACAGTTGGAAAAGGGTTTTAGTCTTAAGGTATAATTGCTTCAAACTGGAGCTAGCATTAACACTGTTCAACATTTGAGCAACTCAAAGAGTAACATGTAACAAAGCTCTGAGTGCAACAAGAACCACACCCAATCTTTTCAGTAGAATCACTTTCCCCCCTCACATGGGTGATTGGTGCTGCCTTAGTTGGGGGGGCATGTGCCCCCCACTGTGACCAGTCCTGCTGACTGGGAGAGGGTCCCCCTGCAGCTGATTCTTCCACTGGGGGTTTGCTCCCCCAAGGCCAATCCTGCCAACTGAGGGAGGGTTCTCCTGCAGCCAATCTCACTGTGTGGGAGGACCCGCACAGCTGGTCACTGCTGCTGATCACTGCAGCTGCTCCTGGGAGTGGCTGCAGCCACTTCTGGGAGCAGCTGCAGTGATTGGCTGGCACTTCCAGGCGGGGCACCAGCACTCCCATCTGCCCATTGCCTAAGCGGGGAGCACAGCCTGTCAGGGGCTGCATGGGGGTTCACATGCACCCCTTACATGTCACAACTTCCCCCTTGGTTCTAATGTTATATGATCCTGTCCACAATGGGGGTGGATAGGGGGATGGAGGGAGGCTATGACATTCCTTTGTCAAACAGGAAAAGAAAGGCTTTAAAATAGGTTCTCTAGAACCTATGGGATGGAGATCAAAGCCCTGAGGTAAGCAGGAGTCCTGGAGGAAGAGCAAGCAAGAGGAATCAATAAGGGACGTATGCTGATACTTGTTAAGAAATCAGGGCAATCAACTAGTTACCTCACCTGCCTGTACACAAATGCATGGAGCCTGGGAAATGAGCAGAAACAATTGGAAGTCCTCACACAGTTACAGAACTATGACATTTTTGGAATAACAGAGAATTGGTGGGATAGCTTACATGACTGGAGCACTTTCATGAATTGGTACAAACTATTCAGGAAGGACAGACAGGAGAAGAAGGAGGAGCAATCCACTTTATATAAAAAAAAGCACTTTATGTAATATGATTGCTCAGAGCTCTGGTATGGAAATGTAGGTAGGTCTGTTTAAAGTCTATGATTATGGCCAAAGGAGAGAGCAACAAGGGTGAGGTCATGGTAGGGGTCAGCTATAGATGACCAGACTAGACAGAAGTGGTGAATGAGGCTTTCTTCAAACACCTAGCAGAAGTTTCTTGATTAAAAACCCTGGTTCTCATGGAAGACTTAAGTCAACCTGGCATTTGCTGGGAGGGCAATACAAGAGTGTGCAGGCAATCCAGAAAGTTTTTGGAGAGTACTGGGGACAGCTTCCAGGTGCAAGTGCTGGAGTAGCCAACTAGGGGCTGTGCTCTTCTTGACCCTGTTGCTCACAAACAGGGAAGAATTTGGGGGGAACTTAGTAGTGGATGGCAAATTGGGCAGCAGTGACCACGAGATGATTGAGTTCAGGATCCTGAGGAAAGGAAGGATGGAGAGCTGCAGAGTAAGGATCCTGGACTTCAGAAAAGCACACTTTAACTCACTGAGGAAACTCATGGGCAAGATCACCTGGGAAGCCAGTCTGAGTGGGAGAGGAGTCCAGGAGAGCTGGCTGTACTTCAAAGAAGCCTTACTGAGAGTATAGACACAAACCATCCCGATGTGCAGGAAGACTAGTAAGTATGGGAGGAGACCAGCGTCTGTTAGCACGAAATTCTTCAGTAAACTAAATCACAAAAAAAGTTACTTTATAAGAAGTGGAAATTTGGAAAAATAACCAGGGAAGAATATAAGAGCATTGCTCAGGCATTCAGGGATGAACTCAGGAAGGCCAAAGTACAATTGGAGTTGCAACTAGCAAGGGATGTGAAGGGTAACAAGAAGGATTTCTACAAGAAGAGGAACTGGGAAAGTGAAGGTCCCTTACTGAATGGGGGTGGCAACTTCATGACAGAGGATGCAGAAAAGGCTGAGGGGCTCAATGCCTTTTTTGCCTCAGGCTTCACGGGCAAGGTCAGTTCCCAGGCTACTGCACTGGGCAGCACAATTTAGGGAGGAGGTGATCAGCCCTCAGTGGTGAAAGAACAGGTTAGGGACTGCTTAGAAAAGCTGCATGTGTACAAGTCCAAAGGGCCAGATGGGATGCACCTGAGGATGCTTAGTTGGCTGATATGATTGCAGATCCAGTAGCCATCATCTCTGATAGCTCATGGCAATCAGGAGAGCTCCCAAATGACTGGAAAAGGGCAAACATAGTGCCCATATGTAAGAAAGGGAAAAAGGAAGATCCAGGGACCTATAGAACAGTAAGCCTCATCTCAGTCCTTTTGAAAAATCATGGAGTAGATTCTCAAGGAATCCATTTCTAAACACCTGAAGGAGAAAAAAGTGATTAGGAACAGTCAGCATGGATTCACGAAAGGCAAGTCATGTATGAGTCATATATGACCAAGCTGATGGCTTTCTTTGATGAAATGGCTGGCTCTGTGGATGTGGGGTGTGGATGTGGGGACACTGGTGGATGTGGTGTACCTTGATTTTAACAAGTCTTTTGATACAGTGTCCCACAATGTTCACACAGGCAAGCTAAAGAAGTATGTGCTGGATGAATGGACTGTAAGTTGGATAGAAAACTGGCTAGATCATTGGGTGCAGAGAGTAGTAATCAATGGTTTGATGTCAAGTTGGTGGTCCACCGGTATTAAGTGGAGCTTCCTAGGGGTCAGCCTTGGGGCCATTTTTTTCACTGTCTTCTTTAATGACTTGGAAGATGGCATTAGAGTGCATCCTCAGAAAGTTTGAAGATGACACCAAGCTGAAGGGACTAGTAGATGATACACTGGAGGGTAGGTATATGATTCAAAGTGACCTAGAAAAAATTAAGGATTGGGTGAAAATGAACCTCATGAGGTTCAACAAGGACAAGTGCAGAGTCCTGCACTTAGGACAGAACAATCCCATGCAGCAGTAGAGGATGGGGGCTGAGTGGCTGGGCAGCAGCTCTGCAGAGAAGAGCCTGGGGGCTACAGTGGACAATAAGCTGAATATGAGGCATCAATGTGCCTTTGTTATCAAGAAGGCTAACAGCATACTGGGCTTCATTGGTAGGTGTGTTGCCAGCAAGTCAAGGAGAGTGATTATTCTCCTCTATTCAGCACTGGTAAGGGCACATCTGGAGTACTGTGTTCGTTCAGTTTTGAGTCTCCCACTACAGAAAGCATGTGGACAAATTTGAGAGAATCCAGTGTAGGGCGACAAAAATGGTGAGGCGGCTGGAGGACATGACATATGAGGAAAGATTCATAGATTCATAGATTGTTAGGGACTGAAAGGTACACTGTAGATTATCAGGTCCAGTCCCCCTGCACTAGGCAGGAAAAGAAAACTAGGGTCAAGAGATGCTAGCAAGGTGACTGTCCAGTCTCCTTTTGAAGATTTCCATAAAGTCTCTGGAGGGACTTTATTCCACAGCCTGGACACCCTGACTGTGAAGGAGTTTTTTCCTAGAACTGAGCCTGAAGTTGCTTTCCAGGAGTTTACATCCATTGCTCCTGGTCTTCCCCAGTGGTGCTATAGCAAAACCCCCACTTTTATTTTTTTTTCTCTTGCATTTATTTTAAAATGCATTCCCTCCCCTTTCTCCAACCATTTCTGACTTTTTCTCTCCCTCTCTAGTCCCTATAGATAAGTATAAGTGAGCACAGAATTAGGATAAGATTTAAACATTTTTATTTTGGTAGCAAGTTTTTGGTTTTGGATATCCACCATTTTATATTGTATGATTATTAGGTTTTTATTTATTTTAACTGTTGTATATTGTATTATTATAATTTTCATATTGATTTTTATAGCTTCATATGGATATTGTATGGCTTAGGCCTGTGTTTGTAAGTGAACCAAAGTCATGTCAAGTTTCCATTTTATATGTCAAGTCTCCATCTTCTGTCCTTTGCCTGGACAGCCCATGTTGCAACTGTATGAGTCACATACCCCTCCCATGTAAATTGGTTCCCTGAGGAATGAATGTGATTGAGAATGATTGAAATACATTGGTAGCAGGCCTCTACTGAATGGCCTGTAATGACTGGGCCATCACCTCACATTGATTCACCCAGGAACCACAGACCTCACCCAGGAACAGAGACAAGACCAGCAT
>JAGPOW010003316.1:119299697-119314127 GCA_030014935.1 Caiman crocodilus
AATGGCCTGTAATGACTGGGCCATCACCTCACATTGATTCACCCAGGAACCACAGACCTCACCCAGGAACAGAGACAAGACCAGCATTTGAAAGACAAAGGACCCTGCAAAACCAGTAACTCTCACCATTGCAGACACCCAAAACTGCACATCCCTGCATGGAGCACACATGCTTAGTATGCCAGGGGCTGACCCTTGCCTGGGCGTGCCTCCTGCCACTAGGGTCACACAAGGTCTGCCCCTATAAAAAGAGGCAATGAAGATAGACCCAGTGGGATGCCCTCTCCATCTGGACCAGCGCCATGCCACAGCACCTATTCACGCAGAGACCCGGACAAGGACCCCTTTCCAGCCTGGATAGGTACATATTATGTGCACATCTCCTCCTACAATTTGGACTCTCTCTCTCTGTCTCTCTCTCTCCTCCTGGACTTTAGTGGATTTCAGCCCCTGCAACAAGCCTCTCTAACCCCTGCTGCCATTGTGGGTGTGGGTGTGGGTGTGTATGCATGTGTGGGTGCAAGGGAACCAATTTGGCATTGTGCCACCATCTCCCCTGTTCAATAAAACCACTGTCATTTGCAACCCCGAGTTGGATCATGTTTTACTGAATCCCAGTCCCTTTCTTATCTTAAATTCCAGCCTCATTCTCTCTCTCTCACTCTCTCTCAGCTCCAGTTCCCACCCTCTCTCCTAGTTTCCCAATCTCCTCTCAATTCCATCTCTTGCCACCTCTCAGCCTCTCCTTGCTTTCCTGCTGCCCTGCTACCTGCTGCTTTTCCTGTGATTTTCTTCTGTCCATCTGTATTCAGGCTACATCTTCTGTAATCCCTCCCCACCAGCTTCCCAGTTTCTAGTAGCTGTCCTGCTGTTTGCTTCAGCATCTGGAGCCTTGCTCCAGCTTCCAGCACCTACTGCCGCTCCCTGCAACTTCTCTAGCTGCCCTGGAGCCATCCTCTTGCTCCTCACACACAGAGCCCCTCTTTTAACACCCACACTTTCCTTTAGTCCCATTTTTCCCCTCTCTCTACCTACCTTTTCAGCTCCCCCATAGCTCTGGCTCCAGTCCCAGACACTGCTGGCATGCTTCCCTGTTCTGCAGGCTTTGGGGATTCTATTTTAATCAATTAAGATCAATTAACTTAAAGTTACCCCTGAGTCTCAGGGCCCCTGAGTTTTTCAGCTCAGGCCCTTCTAGTCTACCGGTTCTAATCCCAGTCCCAGTGACATTCATTCCCAGTAACTTTAACACACTACACTTCTACTTTCTTACCTTAACCTTTCCCCAGGTACACCAAGCACATCCATACATACACATCACAACACCCAACTTAGGAATTCACCTGGGTGTATGTGTAGATGGGTGGTACGTGTGTGAATTAGTGAATAAGCATATATATACATACGTAGATATCATTGTGTGGGGGGGGTATATAAATTAGTAATCCACATATGTGTATTGAATGTGCAGGTGTTGGTAACTGGTAACTGATTCTGTCTAAATTTGGTGTGTGTAGCGTGTATGAGCTTAAATTGGTGATAGGTATGCATGAACCTAGATTGGTTATTTTGAACATGTATGTATCTGTGTTGCTAGTGTGTGTGTGCGTGTGGCATTGTGTGCATGATATAATAGACATTAGGAAGAACTTCTTCACAGTTAGAGTGGCCAAGGTCTGGAATGGGCTCCCAAGGGAGGTGGTGCTCTCCCCTACCCTTCAAGAGTCTTCAAGAGGAGGTTAGATAAGCATCTAGCTGTGGTCATCTAAACCCAGCACTCTTTTCTGCCTATGCAGGGGGTTGGATTCGATGATCTATTCAGGTCCCTTCTGACCCTAACATCTATGAATCTATGAATTAGTGATCTGGGTCTAACTTTTGGGGTGTATAGTGTATGTGCTTGAATTGGTGATAAGTATGCATGTGCCTAGGCTGGTTTGGATGTGTATGTGCCTGAGTTGGTAGTGCATGTGTATATGCACCTAATTGATTTGTGTGTGTTTTGCATATGTGCAATTATGTCACACCCTCCTGTTTAACAGTGCAATATCCAGATCTTGAGAGTTGGCCTGACCCCCCAGGGTAACAGTGCCCTGGTGAACAGCTGTTCACTGAGTTCTGGATGTACTTCCCTGATGTAGCGGTAAGTCACTACCAAGTAAGCACTTCACCCTTCTCTTCTGTCAGCTGAAGAGGCCCAAGTCCCTCAGCCTCTCCTCATATGGCTTGTCTTTCAAGTTTCTAATCATACAAGTGATTCTTCCCTGGACCCTCTCTAGTTTGTCTATGTCCTTATTGAATTTCAGTGCCTAAAACAGGGTGCAGTACTCCAGCTATGGTTTTACCAGTGCGGAGTACAGTGAGAGTATAACTTCCTTAGTTTTGCAGAAGATGCAATGGTTAATGCATGCCATTATTGTTGTTTCTCCTTCTGCCCACAGCATTGCACTGCTGGCTTATGTTCATGTAACGGTCGATCAATACCCCAGGTCCCTTTTGGCCATGATGCAAGTCAAATTGACACCACTGAGCCTATAGGTATGTTGGGGATTGTTTGCCCCCAGATGAAGGACCTTATATTTCTGACTGTTGAACTTCATCTGATTCTGGTCCACCCAGCTCTCCAGTCTTGGACTCCTGTCCAAGTCTGGCTGTATCTTCAACCTATCTTCTGGCATGAGCACATTCCCCATAACTTAGTATCATCCACAAACTTGGCCAGTGAGCTTTTCACCCCTCATATCCAAATCATTGAAAAAGATGTTGAAAAGCAGCAATACAAGCATGGTCCCCTGAGGGACACCATCAGCCACTTCTTGCCAGGATAACATAGATCCTTTCATGAACACTGTCTGGGTCCTCCCATGCAGCCAGTTTTCCACCCACTGAACTATTGAGCAGTTAAACCCACAATCTTCCATTTTTTTTTCCCCACGAGGATTTTGTGGGATACTAGATCAAAAGACTTTTGGCAGCCTAAGTATATAATGTCAACCTTTTCTCCCAGGTGGTGAGAGATCTGTTCATAGAAGGCAATGAGATTGGTAAAATAAGACCTACCCATGATGAAAAGATACTCGCTGTCATTCAGAATCTTACCCTCAAGAAGCATATCACACATAGATTCTTTAATGAATATTTTTCAGTATTTTCTCTGGGATAGAGGTTAGGCTTATTGAGCCTGATTATCCCCGAGATAAGGGAACTGGGTTTATTTAATCTAGAATTAAGGAGACTGAAAGGGGATTTAATAGCAGCCTTTAAATACCTGAAAAGAGATTTGGAAGAAAATGGAGCTAGACTGTTTTCAGTACTGGCAGATGACCAGGGATCCTGGTTTTAAAAAGACCCTGATTTAAAAAAGTTACCCAATTTCCAGTTAAAAAAATGTAACCTCATATCCACATTTTTATGTGATTTCAATGAAATGCTACTAATATAACTATGCAGTTTTGGGGTCCTATTCTGGGGGTGTGAATAGAGGTATTAATGCATATGCTAAATTGCTTGGCTGCTTGTTCTCACTTTCCTTGTTCCTCCCCACCGTGCTGTGCATTATCAATTGGGACTTCTATAACCATCAGGGGTACTTCCTGACAGTCCTGAGACACTCATTCATCAGTGCTTCTCCTGCATATGTGTCCTGAAAAGTTAAGATATGTTGTGGTTCTTTCCTCTCAAGAGCACTTGAGCCAGAGCAGTTATAATCTGGCTTTTGAAATCCTATGGCTTCAATCCCTATAATATTTTGCCATCTGTTGAACAGGTTCATTGATAGATTTGTCTTTTACTGTAGATTTGGGATTAAAGGAGCTTATTTTTCATTTTCACTCCACTACTAAGAAATAAAATGACTTACAACATATAGAAAACTGACTTAAAGCGTGAAGAGCCAGTCCCAAGGATTATGGTAAATATCCTATGGTTCTTGTTTAGAAGAGAAGCAATTGTCCACACAAACAAAGAAATAGCTGCTGGAGGCATTTAAACTATCCTAAATGGCCCCAAAGTTGTCAATTACCACATGTAGACTTTAAGCACTTAAGTTGTCATCCTGAGGCTTTGCATATTGATTCTTCATTGGTGCTAAACCCTGACTTGCAGGAAAAAATCATTGAGCTTCTGAAATAAAATTGTTTCTTCTTTATATTACCACGATAGTTTCAGAGTCAGGAATTTAATCCATTTTACACTGTACTACTACTTCACCTGGAAATCCAAATAAAAGCCACTAATAAATGCAGAGGTCATATCCAGATAAGCCTGACTGTGCAGTATGTGGCACCGCAGATGTGTCCGCAGCATGAGAAAAAAAGTGGAGTTGTGGACATGGTGGCAGCATGTGCTGCCTGAAGCCAAAGCCTGGCTGGCCAGACTTATGCTCTGCTGCTGGTCAGGCTCTGCACAGCAGAATCACCACTGCTGCAGTCCAGGGAGGCACCCAGGACCCCAGATAAAGCTGCTGGGGCAATCCCAGTGCTGGTCCTAGCCTCCCTTCCCCAACCCGGGTAATTTGCAGCATGCCAATGCACACGTGGTATGGGCATTCCCTGAGGGCAGCTAGCAGCAACACAAGACTTGCTGCTGTGAGTTGTCTCTAGGGAACCAAATGTCTAAGAACATCTAAACATGGACAGACAGGTCTGAGTTATGGCATCCATAATAAATATTTCCCTAAAGATTTCCAGTAATGCACACGGGCTCACAATCATGAAGAATGTAAATATAGTCAAGTCTAGAAGAGGGGGAATTACATGAGACAGAACACCAATTCCTATAATTTTTAAATGTACTTTTGAAATAATAACAACAATAAGAATAAAAATTTGACAGTTAAATCAGGAGAATGCTGAATGAGCTTATCCACTATAGTTATTAGTATGGATCCTGATTTTCTCTGAAAAAAAAAATCCCCACATTTCGGTTTTAAAAAAGTTACCCAAAATCTACCTTTATCCATTATTAAAATGAAACACAACTATGTGTGTATAATATATATATATATATATATTAGTGCTGTTTCACTTAAATCACACAAAAAGGTGGATTTGAACTTATTTTTTTAAATCTAAAATTTGGGGATTTATTTTTTTTTAATTAGAGAAAACCAGGATCCCTGGTGATTAGAACTTTTGCCTTTGCAGTTCCCATTGGTGATAAGTTAAACCATAGTATACACCATTTATGCAGGGTCTTATCTTGGCATACATCAATGCTTGTATCTTTCTGCCTCCCTAGCTATGAGTGTTCTACTCCTTTTTATGTCTGTTCTAGATTCATGTCCTCATTTTCCCTGTTGCTCTGCCTTACCATATATACACACACACCTACACAGTTTCCAGAGGTTAGTGCCTTGTTTAGGCATTTTCCATAGTTATAAGCTCTACAGCAGTGTCAGTAATCCTTGGGTTGTCAAACAGAATTGTTGTATGTGGCCAGTCTGCCATAGCCAAGTGCATGTTACTGGCTCAGTCAATCCATGCATATAGAATACTTATGGAAGGATTTTTTTCATAGTGTCAGTGAAGCATGGAGCAGCACTGCCTCATGACATCCTGTATACCCTGGAGGCTGTGAACTTCATGCTTTAACAGAATCACTCAGAAAACACAATACAATATGTAAGAATTGCTGAAGTGAGTACAAATCTCACAGCATGGGCTAAGAGGAGGATATGGCCCTCTATGAAGAATTCTTTCACCCTTAGTTCAGAGCAGTATGAGAATGGATCATATCTTCTCTCTTCCTCATTTTTATCCTTTTATCCTTTGTCTGCAACTTTAGCAGAGAAGCTCATGTTAACCTCCCTTTTTTGACAGAAGAGACATTTCTCAGACACACACATATACAGCTGTCACTCCTGCTGCTTAGGCTAACCTAAAGTGTGATGGGCCCATAATTAGTATAGTGATTACTCTAGCTTTTTGGGAAACCAGGTCTCAGATCCTTTGGTATTAATACTTTATTTTTTTTGGAATTCACTATGAATGCAGTATTTTGGAATCAAATGTACCTTTTGCCATAACTAGCACAACTGTTTTAATACATCCTTTTCATATTCACATAAAGATTTAATTGGATTGATCACAGAGGAGTCTCTCATACCTCAGGTTATTAAACTACCCATTATGATCAAGTTGTTAAGAATTTCCAAAGGAAACAAATCAGTTCCAACTTTTTCCAATGAAGGTGCATGTTACAATTTTTTCTCCTTTGTTCTGAATGTGTTACCATTTACCCTGCAGCCAGGATACAAGGATTATCATTCATTTCTTCCACTACAATTTGTTTTTACAACATCTAGTTCTGAATTAGTGGGTAAAGCATGTGTTCTTCAAAACTTATCTGCAATTATTACATGGCACATTGGCTAGAATTTTGTGGTCACTTTTATGCTATACTCTGTCTTTGGAGCTTTGCCATATCCTTTCTTGCTTATTGAAATAAGTGTTTTATGGTCAGTTCAGCTTTAAATGAACAACAATATACAAAAAAACTGTACTTTGTATAAACATACATATCCGTTTCACGTGTATTTTTTTTCTCCTTCACTCGCATAGATTTGAAAGCAGACATTCTCGCTCATGACTTCTCTGATAAAACAAAAATCCCCAATTCTGGAATTAAAAAAATCCAAAATCCACATTTTTCCCATGGTTAAAATGAAACACTTCTATCTATCTATCTATCTATCTATCTATCTATCTATCTATCTATCTATCTATCTCTACAGGAAACCTCTAGATATATCTACATATTAGTAATGTTTCTTTGGAATCATGAAAAATATGGATTTTGGAATTTTTTAATCTGAAAATTGGGATTTTTTTTTAAATCAGAGGAAGCCAGGATCCACATTTAGCAGAACAGTGGTGCCCTCCCTGTATGAGACATGCAGGGAGTAGTTGAGGGAGAAACTGTGGAAGGCAGGTCTGAAGGTAGCCTTGCACTTCACCTCCAACATCTGGAGCAGCCGCGGAGGCAATCACACCTACCTTTCTGTCACAGGGCACTGGTGCGACTAATCAAGCCATCAGTACGCTCTACTGAAAGCTGAGGTGATAAGTCCCACACAGCAAGGGAGATCATCATGACCATGAACTACATAGTAGAGGGGTGGCTCATTGGGAAGGGCAAGCTCACCTGTGGGTTCATGGTCACCGGAAATGGGGACAATATTATCAAGGCTGTTTGGGATGCTAACTTTGTTGGCATCCGCTGTGCAGCACACAAGTTGTACCTCATAGTCAGGGATGCCTTGGAGGGGGACAGGGCTGCCGGTGATCACTACCATCCAGCTGATTTCAAAATGCAGTAAGGTGGCAGGCTACTTCCACCAAAGCATCAAGGTGGGAAAGATCTTGTGGTAGAAACTGGCAGAGATGAGCATCCTGTAGCACAAAATCATGCAGGATGTGGAGCCTCTCTGGAACTCCACAAACTTTATGCTGCAAAGGTTGGTGGAGCAACAAAAGGCCATTCATGAGGTGGTCTTGCTTAAGATGATTGGGATCAGTGGGTCCCTTAACAGAGCTGAGTGGGATATGATCTCTCAGATCTTAGTGGTTCTCAAACCCTTCCTCAAGGCCACCGAGACCCTCAGCACTGGCAATGCCCTCCTTAGCCAGGTGATCCCTGTAGTGAAGGAACTTGAGAAGTTCCAGGGGATTCATTTTCCTGGCTGGGGCAAGCAGCTGTCACCAGATGTCCAGGCACTGGTGAGGTAGCTGAAAGAGAGCATCAGGAGACAGCTAGATCCTTTGCAGGCCAGTATGGTCCACATGTCTGTGGGCATGTATGACCTCAGGGTGAAGGGGAGCATGTGCACTAGCAGCACCAAAACCCTCAATCACTGGACATGGTTGCTGGTCAACAGAGTCAGGGAGGCAGAAAGGCAGAGACAAGGGGATGTGGAAGAGCGGGATACACTTTCCTGTACCAGCACTGCCATCACCAGCCACTCTCTTCCACCCAGCACCTGTCAATGTGGGCCAAGGGCATGACTTCAATGTTGGGGTCCAGACAAACCAGACCACAGCCTTGGGCAAGTAGTGCCAAGGCTTCAGTACCTACCTATCAGTGGCTGAGAATGTTGGGTGTCTTCTGTATGACCCCTTGGCTTACTGCGCAAGCCGCAGCCAGATGTGGCAGGATCTGGCCATGGCTGCCCAGGAATACCTATCCTGTCCACCAAGCAGTGTTCCAAGCGAGAGGGTGTTCAACAGTCCTGGGGATGTTGTGACACCCCACTATACTTTCTTGGATTCTTGTTTGGTGGAGCATCTGGTGTTCCTGAAGGTGAATCTCCCACTGCTGGGGTTCCCCAAACTCCACCTGTAGATGGAGTGAGTGCCACCCTCCTCACTCTATCTTCACCTATTTCCATTTAATTTAATTACACCAGTTCCTGCCCCATTCTCAGAGCTGGAGGTGACACTCACTGCTTCACCAGCCAGCAGGGGAAGAACATGTCTCTGCTGAGCTTCCATGCTAGGATGGACTTGGAAGTACGGCCTGGAGCTATAGGGAAGGAGGATGTCCCAGGACCTGGGCATGGCCACTAAAACTGCATTCTGCCAGACAGGGAAGCCTTGTGGGACTACCCCAGGAAATGCCAGGACTGAAGATCCCTCAGGTGAAAGGTGGGTAGGAGGTGCCATAACCTCCACCTACCATACACATGCACACCGTCCTGGCTTGGGAAATCTCAGACCAGTCACCCCTTTGACAGGCCTGAGGCTTACTGGTTGCAGTGGAGTTGTGAGGCCGTAGGTGACCTTAGCTTAGCTGCCTGGGATGCCACCTTTCAGGTTGCAAAACCCTTTGTCAGGCTGAGGAAGAACTTGCTGTTGGTGCGTGTGATGTTCCTGGATGGAAGGAATAGTAAAGAAGCCAGAGGCTGGCATGCAATGCAGGCAAGAAAGCCAATGAGTGAAAATGGAAATAGAGGAACAGGCTGGGGTGGGGGATGGGAAAGGGGATATAGCAGTTCAAGTAAAAGTGGAGAGCTACCTGGGGAGTTAGATGTCCAGCAGGTTGCAGTGTGTCAGAATTCCACTGAGTATATGGAGTCCATGAGTTTCTGTACCTACTACCTAGGAAGCTGATGAAGAGCAGTTCATAGGCCCAGCTTTAAAAGGTGGTTTGTACATTCAAACAAGCATCTAACCCCATCACCAGAACTGAAGCCAACTTCCTACAGCTCAAAACACAAAACCTGCTAACTCTCTCCAGTATCCCCACAAACTGTACACCAGAATCTATCAAAGACAAAAATACTCCACTACCTGTGGGGGCGCATTCTTCACCAAAAAACACTCTGCCTCCAGTCTATCAGACCTGATCCTGAGAAGGAACAAATTACAAACCACTTTCCACAGCCAGGCCTATGGACTTCACTTCTTCAGCCTCCTAGGTACATAAATTCATAAACTCAATATAGACAGTGGGCTTCTGACACACTGAAACCTGCCAGACATCTGGCTCCCCAGGTAGCTCTCCACTTTTACCTGTGCTGCTACATCCCCCTCCCGACCCTACCCCAGTCTGTCTCTCATCCCCTGATGCCTCCATTTCCATTTTCACTGACTGACTTTCTTGCCTGCACTAAGTCTATGAGTTTCTGTACACACAAGGCTGAAAAAGTGAAATTCATAGGCCGGGCTGTGAAAAGTGGTTTGTAATTCCGTTTCAGGATCAGGCCTGAGAGACTGGGGACAGAGTGTTTTTTGGTGAGGAATGTGTTCCCACAGGTAGTAGGATATTTTTGTCTTTGATAGATTCCAGTGTGCAGTTTGTGGGGGTACTGGATATTGTTGGCAGGTTTTGTGTTTTGAGCTGTAGGAAGTTGGCTTCTGGTGATGAGGTTAGGTTAGCAAGGTTTGGTGCTTGTTTGAATTTATAAACCACTTTTCACAGGTGGGCCTATGAACTTCACTTCACCAGCCTCTTGGGTACAGAAACTCATGGACTAAATATAGACATTGGATTTATGACATACTAGAACCTGCCAGACATCTGACTCCCCAGTCACCTCTCCACTTTTACCTGTGCTGCTATGTCTTCCTTCCTATCCTCACCCCAACCTGTCCCTCCCCCCCAACTCCTCCATTTCCATTTTCACTGACTGAAGGAAGGCTTTCTTGTCTGCATTACATGCCAGACTCTGGCTTCTTTACTATTCCTTCCATCCAGGAACAGCACATTGGAGAGACTCTCCAATTTTGCCAACTTCCTCTTGAGTCTTCCCAGCTTCTCCAGTGCTGCTGAACTTCCCCTGATCCCAGTAAATGCTCCCAGAACTGGTTTTATCAGTGTTCATCAGTTTCAGGAACCTAAATGAAGTAAATTGGAATGGAAGGAATAGTGGACAATCAAGGGGGCTGGTGACTTCATGGGGGGAGTTGGAGGGATCAGCGGGGCATTCTCTCTCCTGACCAGGAAATATTCTTACCTTCCCAACCCGCCCCCATGAACAACCCTCCCAGAGAACCAATCCACCCACCCCAATCCTGCACACTTCCCGCCCCACCCGGACTTACTTTGACTGGCTCCTGGCACCAGTGAACACCAGTAAAACTAGCACTGGAAGTGGCTTGATGGTTTGGGGGGTCTTACAGGTCCAGGTGTGTGTGTGTGTGTTGTGGGGGGGAGTGCTGGCTGGTTTGTGGGAGCCAGGTAGTCTCATCAAGAAGAGACTTAGGGGCAAAAAATAGCCCTACTCTAAGTGGGGTAGGAAAAGTGTTGTCCTAAGGCTGACGTTAGCTTCTGGGCTTTCCCAGCTCCTGGGCTGTGCTTTGAACGTATATAGAAGTTCAATTAAATTGATTTAACTATACCCATTCTAATTTAGTATAGTTATATTAAACTGGGTTGGCTACCTTTGACCTATTTAACCTCCCTGGAACTTTTGTACAGTTTGCATTTAGATTGACCTAACTAGGAATCTAAATGTAAGGGCTGCACATAGATTAAGGTAGATTGGGTGGCCATCTTAACCTGATCTAACTTTCTCTTAACCTCTCTAAATGTCTGTACCTACCCTTACAGTTCATATTCAGTTTTTATGTCTGTTTTTAAAAGTCTTAGCAGGACAACTATGAACCTGAATTATGTGATTCGTACCTCATTCTGGGAACTTTTTAAAAATTTCTGTTTGCTTGACACATGCATATTACCTTTCCATTTGTCAGATTTGCTTCCTATAGGTGCCTTTCTCATGCCATTTCATTTTTACACCTTAAAAAGATAGTTGCTGAATGAAGCAACCTTTTTGGCAGAAATCATAAGATGAACTCTTTATATTTTAATCTGTGACAAACATCTTTTTGAGAGAGTTATCCTGGTTCATGTCTGCGAGGGGCCAGCAGGGGAGATTATGCTTAGGGGCAACCAGCACAGGTTCATTAGAGGCAGGTCCTGTCAGATCAACCTGGTTGCCTTCTATGACCAGGTAAAAAAATTCTCACAGTTGTAGAAATGGACATAGTCTTTCTGGACTTTAGGAAGGCCTTTGACACTGTCTCTTACCCCATTCACATTAAAAACTAGAGGACTGTGGCATTGACACCTATGGAGCAAACCCCCCAGGTTTTCTTTTAAAAATTGATTTTAAAATGCATCCCCTCCTCTTCCCCAACTTCCCCTCTTCTCCTTTTCCCCTCTTTCTGACTTTTTCTCTCCCTTTCTATTCCCTACAGATAAGTATAAGTGAGCACAGAATTAGGATAAGCTTTAACATCTTTATTTTGGTAGCAAGTTTTTGGTTTTGGATATCTACTGTTTTATATTGTATAATTATTAGGTTTGTATTGATTTTTACTGCTGTGTATTGTATTATTATATTTTTGTATTGATTTTTATTGCTTCATATGAATATTATATGGTTTAGGCCTGTGTTTGTAAGTGAACCAAAGTCATGTCAAGTTTCCATTTTATATGCCAAGCCTCCATCTTCTGTCCTGTGCCTGAGCATCCCATATTGCAACTGTATGATTCATTGTATCCTTCCCATGTAAATTGGTTTCCAGATGAATGAGTGTGATTGGGAATGATTGAAATACAACGGTAGCAGGCCTTTACTGAATAGCCTGTAATGAATGGGTCATCAGCTTGAATTGATTCATCCAGGAACCACAGACATCACCCAGGAACAGAGACAAGAACCCAGCATTTGAAAGAGAAAAGACCCTGCAGAACCAGCAACTCTACCATTGTACCCCACCATTACAGACACCTGAAACTGCACATCCCTGCATGGAGCACACATGCTCAGTATGCCAGAGGCTGACCCTTGCCTGGTCATGCCTCCTGTCACTAGGGTCACACAAGGTATTCCCCTATAAAAAGGGGCAGTGAAGACAGGCCCAGTGAAAACGCCATTTCCATCCGATCCAAACTGGCTTCACATCACCTATCCACCCCAGAGGCCCTGCCGGTGACACCCTCTGGACAGCACTGAGCTGAAGGAAACCCTGACTGGCCATCGAGGATCAACTTCCAGCCTGGGATAAGTAGATATTACCTGCACACCCCCTGCTACATTTTGGACTCTCTCTGTCTCTCTCTCTGTCTCTCTCCTCTTGGACTTCAGTGGACTTCAGCACCTGCACCAAGCCTTTCTAACCCCTGCTGCCATTGTGTATGTGTGTGTGTATGTGCGTGCATGCATGTGTGCGTGCGTGCAAGGGAACCAATAGGACATTGTGTCCCCTGTTCAATAAAACCACTGTCATTTCCAACCCTGAGTTGGGTCATGTTTTGCTGAATCCCAGTCCCTTCCCTATCTTAAATTTCAGCCTTGTTCTCTTTCGTTCTCTCCAGATCTCTCACCCCCTCCACTAGTTTCCCGATCTCCTCCCAATTCCATCTCCTCTTTTCTGGCCCCTCTCAGCCCCTCCTTACTTTCCTGCTGTCCCTTCTGTCTTTCAGCCTTCCATGCCATCTACTGCCTTTTCCCTGTGACTTTCTGCTGACTTTCTCTGCTTTCCCACTGCCCTGCTGCCTTTCAGTCTCTCCTGCTGTTTTTCCAGTGATTTTTCTGCTGTCCATCTTGCTGTTTTCAGGCTTCCCCCACACCTTCTGTAGTCACCCCCCTCTCCCATGCAGCTTCCCAGGTCCTCGTGGCTGTCCAGCAGTTTTCTCCAGCAGTTGGAGCCTTGCTCCAGCTCCCAGCACCTACAACCACTCCCTTCAACTTCTCTAGTTGCCCCAGAGCCATCCTCTGGCTCCCTACAATGAGAGCCGCTCTTTAACAACTACACTTTTGCTTAGTCTCATTTTTCCTCTCCCCACCTACCTTTTCAACTCCCCCATAGCTCTGACTCCAGATCCAGCCTCTGTGCCAGCATCACTCCCCTGTTCTGCAGGCTTTGGGCATTATCTTTTAATCAATTAAGATCAATTAACCTAAAATTACCTGTGAGCCTCAGTTCTTCAGCCCAGGTCCCTCTCGTCTACCAGTTCTAATCCCAGTCCCAGTATCTTTCATTCCCTACACTTATACTTTCTTACCTTAACCTTTCTCCAGATATCCCAAGTACACCAAGCACATACATACACACATACACACACATCACAACACGTAACTTAGGAACTCACCTGTGTGTATGTGTAGGTGGGTGGTATGTGTGTGAATTAGTGAATACACACACACACAATATATACACACACATATATAGATATTGTGTGTTTGTGGTATATGAATTAGTAATCCACGTGTGTATTGGATGTGCAGGTGTTTGTAACTGATTGTGTCTAAATTTGATATGTGTAGCATGTATGGGCTTAAACTGGTAATAGGTGTGCATGAATCTAGACTGGTTATTTTGAATGTGTGTGTATCTGAGTTGCTACTGTGAGTGTGTATACCTAGTGGGGGTGTATGCACCTAGTGAGTGTATGTATGCTTAATTTATTTTTTTACGTGTGCATGTGCAATTGTACACCATGTCCTCCTGTCTAGCAATGCACTACTGAGATCCTGAGCATTGGCCTTACCCCTCAGGACAAAACTTACACAGTCAAATGGGTCATTAGTTGTCTGGAGGCCACACCCAGAGAGTGGTGGTGGATGGATCATTTTCAACCTGGAGAGATCTGGGCAGTGGATTTCCACAAGGCTTAGTCCTCAGTCCCACATTGTTCAACATCTTCATCAGCAACTTGGACGGAGGTGTAAAAAATACCCTATTCAAATTTGCAGATGACACTGAGATGTGGGGAGAAGTGATCATGCTAGAAGGGAGGAATAGGCTGCAATTGGACCTAGAAAAGTTACAGGGGCGGGCAGATGAGAACAGGATGGGTTTCAACACTGACAAGTGCAAGGTACTACACCTGGGGAGGAAGAACCAGCAGCATACCTACAGGCTGGGGAACTCCCTTCTTGTCAGTGCAGAGGCAGAAAAGGATCTTGGAGTCATTATTGAT
>JAGPOW010003316.1:119314227-119332520 GCA_030014935.1 Caiman crocodilus
TGGGGAGGAAGAACCAGCAGCATACCTACAGGCTGGGGAACTCCCTTCTTGTCAGTGCAGAGGCAGAAAAGGATCTTGGAGTCATTATTGATGCCAAAAGGAACGTGGGCCGACAGTGTGGGGATGCGGTCAGGAAGGCCAACCACACCTTGTCATGCATCCACAGATAAATCACGAGCAGGTCCAAGGAGGTGATCCTCCCCCTGTATGAAATATTTGTCAGGCTGAAGTTGGAGTACTGCATCCAGTTCCAGGTTCCGCACTTCAGGAGGGATGTGGACAGCACTGAGAGGGTCCAGAGAAGGGCCACCCTCATGATCCATTCCTAGGAGTGACAAGAAATAACAGTCACAAGCTGGCAGAGGGTAGATTTAGGCTAGATATCAGGAGGTGCTAATTCACTGTCATGGTGACTAGGATCTGGAACCAACTTCCAAGAGAAGTGATGCTGGCTTTACCCTGGGGATCTTTAAGATGAGGCTGGATGAACACCTCCCTGTGGTCGTTTGACCCCAGTACTCTTTCCTGCCATGGCAGGGGGGTGGAGTTGACGATCTGGTCAGGTCCCTTCCGACCCCACCAACTATGAAACTATCTCTAATTTTCATCGCTTTATTTTTAATTCCATACAGTATTAAATATACTGAGTTTAGAACATCGTTATCAGCCACTAACAAGTGCATTTGCTTAATTTAATAGTCTGATTAATTTAACATACAGTTCAGAGATGAACCCAACATTTCTTCCAAGTATCTTCAAAATTTCTCTAATGCATTCTGCATTTGCACAGCAGACATTTGTATTTTACTTTTCTCCTGTTGCAGCCAATGTCACTTTCAACAGACATTCCTATCTGCTTGCTCTTTCCATGGATTTATCAGCACCATGGGACTAATTTATTTTGTTCTCAGAAGTGCACAAGTAGGACTTCAGTGGAAATTAGGTATCACAGTTTGAATAAACTATTCATCTTGGCTGTGTTCCAAAAGCCACAAAACTAAGTTAGGACAATGTGTTCATTTTAGATTGCAAAGTGTTTTAGGATTTTTTTGTGTGTTTTAGGATTGTTTTAGGATATTTTTTACAGCCATTAACTTACTAATGTAAAATGTGTAGAAGGCTTTGATATTAGGGAAAAGAAACCTCATGGTAGTTTCATAACCACAAGGCTACAGAAGTGTACTTCCTGTTGTTTGCTATTATTGTTCTTTATTATTTCATATTAGAGAGCCATGGCTCTAAAAATAGAAATCACCTTGAAAACATGGACTCGAATCCAGGACTACTTTCTCCCAGAAACATGCCTAAACCACTAAAATAATGAAGTATGCTCCAATTTGTTTGCTTTCACTGGATTCATAACTCTTCAACTCTTGGCTATCTAATGTGATGCACATTAGACAATCATATGTTATCATTTACTTAGTGATTAGAACACTCTCCTATGAAGTAGGAGATTTGTAGTTTACAGACCTTTGGGCAAAAAGTGAATAGCATCACCACCAGGCTATTAGGTATCTAGCCTGGAGGTGGGACTAGGTATAGCGGATAACAAGTGAAGAGAGGTACTACATTTTCAACCAGATTCAGGAGTTAAATTGGGAATTCATATCCACATGTTGCTTAGCATTTCCTGTGAGACAATTTTAGGCACCTTTGGGCTTTATGAATCATGCTTGTTTGCATCTGGTCTAGTTTTTCCCATTCTCTGCCTATAGTATCTACACTCATTAGCTTGGTCAGATTTTTTTGTCTGTTCAATTTTTGCCCTCTGAAATACTTATGAAAAGTATGAGGATTGAAGTTAATTTCCTTTAAGGAACTTGAGGGGGTGGGGGGTCGGATGGGGAAGGGAAACAAACAAACCCCAAAAATGAAACAGTAAAAATCTAAATCCTTTATTTTTGTATTATATCCTCTTGTACTTACTTAATTTAATGTTCTTAAATAAAAGTTAAGTGATTCAAATACCTACGACTTTCAAAATGGCATCAGATACGCCACAAGGAATAGTCTGGCTTTAACTACACTCAGAGAAGTTGATAATGTAATTTTACTTTTTTTTTTTAGTCCCAAAGCAGGAAAACAGATAAAAATAACTTTTTTTTTCCCTATCTGACCTACAGTTATCATCTTGTAGTGTTTAAAATGAGTGTACTTCTAAGACCTATAAAACATACAGACGTAAAGAGAAAGAAAAAAAAAAGATGAAAACAATTATAACATTGGAACTAGGGCAGAAAGGCAAAAATGTGTCCTGTGATCTGCATGAAAACACTGCACTGATAGTCAGCCCTTCTCCTACATGTACAGTGCAGTATATCTACAGAAATGGAAGTACGAAGACTGAGTTAAGTCCTGCTCTGCCAATTTGGAGGGGTATTTTGCTGAAGAGGTTTTATCTCTCAATTTAATATTGTTTTAGAGTCGTTTTTAAAGTAGACTGTCTTTCTTTAGTTTTAAAAGTGCATTGAATGAATGCCAGAGGGTGGGGTGGGGTACGAAAACTCCAGTTATGATGTACATTTGATTGATGATGCCTTTTTGCCGAATCCCCTTATGCAGTTACGTACTTTTCTCTCTCTCTTTTAACCTTTTTATAAGAAAGGTCTAAAGTGTTTTTCATTCTCTATATCTTTCTCTCTTTCCCTCCTCCTGTTTTCCTTTCTGGATCTACTACTATATCCAATAAAGCTGCAAAAAGCTAGTCTTATGGACCAGGATAGGGTCCATCCATTACCATTTTATATGGTGCAAGATTGGATGACATGACAGTGATCTGAAATGCCTAATCCCTCTTTTAATGGAGTCAGTAGCCTTTTCACATTAAAAAATGCCCATATTCTTACGGAACATCCATATACAGTATAATATTATTAACAGAGATATATTTAGAGATATATTTTATTAGTAGTATTGGTATGTGCAGGTCATTGTCAGAGGCACTGAACAGAAATAAAAACAGTCACAGCTCCAAAGAGCTTATGTTTTAGTAATTACTTTAAAATATTACAGAACTTAATATGGGAAGATATCTTTTGTATGATTGTGTGACCTATCGTATATATAAATTACTAAATTTTAAGAACAGAAGGATCTTTATGATCATCTAGTCTGACTTCCTGCATAACACAGACCGTAACATTTCACTGGTTATTACTACATCAACCCCACAAATTCTGGCCCAACAAGAACATATTTTTTTCAGAGGGGGGAGTTGGGGAGATCAGGTCTGACTTAAAAATTGCAAGTGACCCTTAGTAATCCTATCTAAAGGTTACCCTAACCTAAATGAGTACTTAATTTGTAGTTTAAATTTATCTAGCTTCAGCTTTAGAAGTAGGTTCTTAAGGCTCGCTCTATTAAATGTTATAATATATCCAAAAATACCAATGGTAAATTTGACATTTTGCATTATATTATGAAGGATTTATCTACAAAAGAAAATACTGAGATGGCACAATGCAGAGATGCTTCTATTCCCAGATGCAGTTTCTATTGAATCATTCCACAGAGTCAGTGCCTCACAGTTCTTAAATGATTGCAAGTAAATAACATGCTTTCTTATTAAAAGGTCTGTGTTTCATTCATCTCTACAGGACACTTGCTTATTTGCTGAGCTGACTGCCCAAAAATGAAAAAAGAAAGGAAATCATCCCATGGGGCTGAATTAAAAAGATTGTGAAAGTTGCTGCGGTTTATGGCCATGATCCATCAAGGCAGTTGAACACGTGCTTAAGTGCTTTGTTGGATAAGGGCCTGCTAGCCTGTGAAGAAATCTTGGAGCATTTCCAGGATAAGTGATAGATTTGACCTCAGGACTGGTGATGTTGCTTGATACATGTCTTATGAGCAAGGATCCTGGTTTTCTCCGATAAAAAAAATTCCCAAATTTTCTGTTATAAAAAATATTCCCAAATCCATATTTTTCATGATTAAAATGAAACGCCACTAACATATAAATATATGTATTAGTAGCATTTCATTGTAACCATGGAAAAAGGTGGATTGTGAGATATTAAGACTTTGTGGAATGATTCAATAGGAATTGCATCTGAAAACAGAAGCATAGCTGCATTGTGCCATCTCAGAATTGTCCTTATAGATAAATCCTTCATAATATAATTTAAAATGTCAAACTTACCACTGGTATTTTTGGATATATTGTATCATTTAATAGAGTGAGGCTTAAGAACTTACTCCAAAAGCTGAAGCTACATAAATTTAAACTATATTTTAAAAATATCCCCAAATCCATATACATACATATACACAGACATATACACAAACATAAACATACACACACATATACATAAACATGTATACATATAATGAATAATAATTATAATTAAAATGAAACACATTTAATCATTTTCACATGATTAAAAAGAAACACTATAGATAGCTATCGATCTATCTATAGTGTTTCTTTTTAATCATGGGGGGAAAAAATCCCCAAATCCACATTTAAGTCAGAAAATGTTTTTGCTTTTTTTAAATCAGAGAAAACCAAGATCCCTGCTTATGAGATGCATTTTAGAGTCCATGTTGTCCACCCTAAGAAAAACTGGGAATATAAAATTGAATCTTGGGATACTGCTGAGTCAGCCAGGTAGGGATTATTCTTTGTTTGAGAGAACCATGACAATAGTCAGAGTGAGCTCTTCACTGAGACAAAGAACCACAGAACCTGGACAGGAAAAGCTTCCTATTTGGAGAGCTTCTAGAAAAGCTCCCGGATAAAGAATGGTTAGAGCTTTCAAATGTATATTACCCTTTTGGTGTTTAAGAGCACTCATCATTTTATAGATATTAAGCATTTTATTAGATAAGGTCTAAAGTGATCTGAAAATATGAGCATATTTTTTCCCCCTGACCAGCAAAAGGTATATTTAGAAGTTATTACATTATATAGCTATATCTAGCTATAGAGCGTGGTGTCTCATTTGTGTCACGGAAAATGTGGATTTGGGTTACTTTTTTAAAAACTGAAAATTGAGGATTTCTTTATTTTTTAAATCAGAAAAAAACAGGATCCCTGTTAATCTTAAACAAGGAGTTAATAAGCATACTGCCATGGGAAGATAGACTAAAGGATAAAAGTTCCCAGGAAAGTTAGGAGCTTCTAAAGGATGCAGTATATGACCCCCCACAAGAAACTATTTTTACATGATGAAATCACTAAAAGAAAGGCAGGAGACCAATACAGCTTCACAAGGAGTTTCCATGAGTAGAGTCCTGAGAAAACTGCAGATTTTTTAAAAAAACTTATGGCATGTATACAGGTAAAGTATCATTTGTTTATGGAATATTCAGGGAATTATAATTTATCTTGGCAAATGGGTCCTGGTAGTTCTTGTGAACATTCCATGAAAAATGATACTTTACCCATGCAAGTGTGGCAGACAGGCACATGGCCATAGATAGGAGAAGGCTGTGGCTAAGAGATTTTAACCCCTTAGACTCAGGGCAGTGCAGAGGGTCCCTGGGCATCTCAGGCACAGGCACTGGGCAGCTGCAGCAGAAGGGATGGGGACAGACAGACAGACACAGAGTCTGCAGGCAGCCAGGATTTCAGCCAGATGCCATATAGGACACTGTCCACCATACCAGGTAAGTCAGGAAAGGGGAAGTGCCATGGGGATGGGGGTGGGGTCAGGGTCAGGGGCTGGAGCTGGTGTGAACGGGCCCCAGGGTGGGTTGTAGAATGCTCAGAGCCTGGATGGCTCATCCAGGGGTGTAGGGAGGTTCCTACTGCTGTGTGCACCTTGGGAGAGACTGGGGAGCATGTGACCCCCAGATCTGTGTGTGGGGCAGAGATGGGCTGCACGCTGGACTCCGCATACTGCTGTTACTGCTCCAGCAGCAGCATGACACCATGTGCCTGCTGCCACCAGCTCCTGGAGCCGGCTTATGGGGTAGTGGCAGTGTGGAAAATATCAGAAAGGCAAAAAATAAAGAATGATTTTAAATACAACAAGAAGATGTTCTATAAATACGTTAGGCAGAAAAAAATTACTAAGTAAGATGTAGGTCTCCTGTTAAAAAGCCAGATGGAACTCTTAACAGTTGATGTAAAGGAAGTGGAGCTACTCAACAGCTATTTTGCCTTCATCTTCACAAAAAATATTAAGCTGCAAATCAGACACCTAATAAAGGTTACAGGCAACCCTTGCTTAAATCTGTTTCGCTTAACACTATTTTGCGATAGTTCTCATTGATACCCAATTTCACTTTAGAGCTCAGTAAGGTTCGCTATAATGCTCACAGATATCAAGCAGGAAGCACTGGCAGTGCACAGCCTCATAACCATCTTGCTTCGACAAGAACTTTTGTGCTCTGTGCTCTTTCTTTTTCTTTTGTGCTTATGTCTCTGTCTTGCTTCATCTTTTGAGCTTGGTGTTGAATCAGTCATTGTGAGTCAGAAATGTGTAACTGACTGTGAAACTTCAAGTGCAAAAATCTTTCTGACTGCAGGAGTCAGAAACAGTGCAAAAGTGTAATACTGGAGCTTAAACTGGATGTCCTGAAGTGAACTCAAGCAGGGGAACACCAAAATGAGGTCTGTAGAGAGTTGAATTTGGCTGGATCAACTGTTACACCCATATTGAAATGTGAAGATAAAATAAAAGAATGTGGTAAAATTGTAACTCTTTTGAATGTTTTGAAACTCTGAGTAGTGCTCCAATTATGTTAGAAATGGAGAGGCTGTTAAGTGTGTGGATTGAGGCTAGAATGCTATCTATATGGCTATGCAATGCCATATGCCCTTGAACATGCTGCTTATTCAGAAGAAGGCTAAGAGTCTTATGATAATTTACAGAAAAAGTGGCCTGAAGGGTCTGCTTCTGAGCATTTTATTGCAAGTAAGGGTGATTCAAAAGATTTAAGAAACACAGCAATTTACATAACATTTCTATACAGGGGGAGGCTGCTAGTGTTGACACCCAAGCAGCTTCCACTTATAGAAATAAACCTGTGGAAAACATTGAGAAGCGGGGGTTATACACCTCAACAAGTCTTCAGTGCTAATGAGGCAGGCCTGTTCTGGAAAAGGATGCCTTCTAGGACTTACATTTACAGGGCATAGAAGACATTGCCAGGTTTTAAGGTATCCAAAGATTGACTTGGTGGTAATACTGCAGGATATTTTAAATTTAAACTATTGCTTGTATACCACTCAGAAAATCCCAAGGATCTCAAAGTGCATCTTAAAAGCAGTCTGACAGTCATTTGGAAGTCTAAGAAGAAGGCCTGGCTGACAATGTCAGTCTTCCAGAGTTGGTTCTGGGATTATTTTTGTCCTGCAGTTGAAAAATATTGTGCTGAGTACAATCTTAGTTACATCTCTCTCCTTCAGTTTATTTCATTAGTGAATTCTAACCTGTTCCTAAATGATTGACTATTGTACCCACAAGGCACTTCTCATTTTAGACACTGCACCAAGACATCCTACCACACTTGATTACGTCAGTGATAATGTAAAAGTTGTTTTCCCACCTCCCAATACCACCTCCATTATAAAACTGATGGACTAGCATGTCATTGCTGCCTTTAAGGCTTATTATATAAGGAAAACCTTTGCCCAGGCAGTCAGAGATACAGATGGAGAGGGTGCTCTGGCCCAGAAAGAATTTTGGAAGGGCTATAATATCTGCAAGGCAGTAGATAACATTTCAAGTGCCTGGGATAAAGTTGCTTCCAAAACAATGAATTGTGTCTGGCAAAAGTTCTGGGCAGACTGTGCCCAGGATTCCCAAGAGTTTGAGGAACCAGTGGCGACAATTCATGACAATATCACTAAGCTTGGAAGGAAAATTGTATTTAATGAGCTTGAACCTGAGGACATCCAGGAGTTGATCAATTCCAGCAGGGAAGCATTGAGCAATGAGGACCTCATTCAAATAGAATGGGTGAGAAGCCATGAAGAGGAGGAAGATGTTTAACCAGCAAGGGCCTTAACCAGCAAGGCATGGCTGAAGCTTTCAAACATCTTGATGATTTTCTTTACTACTTTGATGACCTTGACATACAGCGCAGTTCTGCAGTTGCAAGAGGAGTTAACAATGAAGTCAATTGTTACTGACTGCTTTATGATAAAAAGAAACCCAAAGTGTAGCTATCAATGGCTTCCTTCAAAAAATGCACAAACTCCTGCTTTAATCCCTGCAGCCATCCCTCAAAACCATCCTCAGTCAAGCTCTCCAAAATCCCTTGAAACTCGCACTAAGCCTGACAGTCCTGATTCTGAGTGCTGAAGAAAGCCAAAAGAGCAAAAAGTGAAAGTGAACGTGCATCTATGAATACAGTTCATTACTTTATTTTGTAATGTTATACATTATTTCAAAGTTCAAAATGGTAAATAAAGCATACATAAATTTAAATGCCTGAATTCATTACTGTTATAATAGGAGTAGGGAGTCCTAGGAATGGATTATACTTATTTACATTCACTCTTATGGGAAAACCAGTTTCACTTAATACTGTTTCACCCAGCGATGGGTTTTTCTGAACCTATTTAAGAGCGCTAAGCAGGGATTGTCTATATTTGGATATGAAAGAGAACATGCTGAAGGATGACATAATGAGAAAGAGAGCTTTTGATAGGTATGAATAAATCCAAGTCAACAGCAAGATATTGAAGGACCAGGTCATAGACCTAGAGAATTCAAAAGTTCACTATATACAATGGGACCAGAACTACAGGGGCATTTAGATGCTTTTTGGGATCTCTCCAATATTTTTAAACAACCTTTACAGAAGCATTGCATTGCCAAAAGGTTCCCCCTCCTTTATGTGCAGCAAATTAGGGTGTTATGCTTTGTGTTTTGTGTCACGGTTGATTGTGCAGTTTTTCTAAGATTTTAGACTATTTTTATATGATGGCATAGTTAAGGCTGATCTTGCCTCAAGTAGATGGTTGGACTAATTGGCCTCTGGAGGTTCCTTACAGTCCTACCTCTTCACTGATTCTGTGATACTATGATATTTACTAATATTGCAATATGTTTATGGCTACAGAAAATAGTTTGGTTTCACTACACTAAGGCTTTGGATTGCTCAGCTAAGGAGGACTTTCTTACCTGTTCATAGCTAATTCAAGACTCTCTGAAGAAAACCAATCAAATATAAGGAAATATGAACTTTATTTTTTCACTTCATAAACTCATGGGCTAATCAGAAGTTCTTCATGCAAGAGCAAATGACCAGGAAGCAAGTTTCATTTAGTTTACTTCATCAGACTAGATGGCCTGCTCTAGGCCCCTTCTGACCCTAGTTACTATGAAACTATGAAACTATGAAACTATCAGTTATATTATAGTAGGCCAAATCCACAAGCTATGGAAGTGTACCAGTTTACAACAGCTGAGGTCCTGGAACAGGATATATTCACCTATTCATTTATTAAATTTGATAAAAAGTGGAGGGAATTTGTTTCTAAATTATACAATCAAAGGTGGTGTGAAATCTTAAACCATTGGAGATCCTGGTCCAAGTGAAACATAAATTTGCTTAATTAGTTAGTGTCTGACTCTGGGCTTTAGCCCCTGCCCCTTGGTTTGGAACTAGGGTTGCCTTCTGTTGGTCTCAACCTAGTTTTCATCCCTGCAATCCCACTGATGCTCACTCCCAGCTCCATCCACTTTTGAACCATGACAAAAGCCATAAAAGTTTATATGCAAATGGGCCATTATTCAGTAGAACAGCTGTCCCCAAGTCCACAGAGCTCCCCTGTTAGCCACTGATCTCTTCTCTCTTTATCTATATAGCCTGCTCATTGTTGAGGTGAGAGCCTGTGCTGCACTTCCTCCCATCTAAAAACTCTGAGATTAGTGGGGGGGTTGTTTGTTTGCTTAAATTTCATTTGATCTTAATTTAGTTATGTCGGGGTGTGTGGGCAGATAGGAAATTTTATACTTATTTTAGTCTGTGAATTAGAATATCAAGTTAGGCCCATAATGTCTCACAGTGTATTCAGACAGGAAATTTACAATCTACTAATTATTGCTTCAGATTATCTGCAGTACGGGCAGCACTCCAATCTATCAAGATCCTTCTGAATTCTACACCTGTCCTCTAAAGTGTGCGCCATTCTTTTTAGTTTCATGTGATTTGCAAACCTGATCAGGAGGCTCTCTATTCCATCTACTTGTTTATTAGTAAATAGGTTGTACATCACTGGACCCAGAACGGACCCCTGTGAAACTTTCTGCCATTCTGACATTGACCTATTATGATTACTTTTTGTTTGTCATTGATGTCTCATAGTAGTTTATTCAGCCCACGTATCTCCAGTTCAGTTATGAGAGCTAGGATCCTGGTTTTCTCCAATTTAAAAAATCCTCCATTTTTGGATCCAAAAAAGTAAGCCAAAGTCCACTTTTTCCATGGTCAAAATGGAATAAAACAATCAAAATAGGCCAATTACCTATTGACCAGCAGGGTCTTCTTTGCTCCTTCTGTTAATAGCTCATCCTTGCTATAAAGATTGCACAATCTTTCCTCTTTGACCAAGGGAAAAAATAACAAAACTTCCTTGTTGTTCTGCAATGAAGTTTCAAATCTAAATTTGGCATCTTCCATGTTTCAGGGGTGTACTTGATAGCCATGCTGGTCTGAGACAAAAAGACATACAAAAACTAAAAACCTTGGTTCCAAAATTATACCTTTTACAATTTTTTTTTACCTCTCTGCCTGACATCTGACACATCCAGGAAAGGAATTCTACCTGATCAACACTTCAAAGAGCTAGTCAACACAGCTCACAAAGACACTCTTATGGACCCAGAGGAACAGACTTCCTTTTTCGGCTCCCTCTGTGCAAAAATGAAGTGTATTTCCTACCTAGTGGGGACTTTTTACCATCTTTTACCATCTACACTTTTGACAGAGCCTGACGAAGGAACTTTGATCCTGAAAGCTTGCAGAAAAGGACAATTTTCTTGCCATTTTCCAGTTGGTCTAATAAAAAGGCATCATTTTGGAACCAAGAGTTCTAGTTTTTTGTATGTTTTCTTGGGAGAGGTACATATAGAGGGAAAAAGTCCCACCAATATTGTTTTGTATCTTAAGGTAGAGTAATTTAACTCTTTATGCTCCTGATTTGTGTTAGTGAGGGTTACTGACATAAATGCTTATGGAGAACAAAGCTTCAAAGAAGCTTTATTACAAAAGCCTCATACTAACCCTGCCCAATCAAAATAAAGAAATCAAAACATGCATCTCATGTACCCAGTCATGATTTGGTCTTGAATAAGACAGCAGGCCATGAAGAAAATAAAACTTCACACACACACACACACACACACACACACACACACACACACACACACACACACACACACACACACTTTGGAATAGAAACTTTCTTCTCTTTAACTTTTCTTTATGAACTGTCAGGTTCTATCTTTCATTAGATTACACTATTTAAACTTCAAATGGAAAAACTAAGAAGTAGCCATATGGTAATAAACAAAACAAAACAAAAAACAGGCCCAGCAAATGTGCTCTTTACAAAATCAGCAAGGTTACACAACTATTAACTTTGGTTTCTTCCTTTTAAGCACATTAAAAGAATGACATTTTCAGACTGGACTTTATACCACATATGCTCTTTTCAGAATTTTATACAGAGGGCAATATCATTTTAATCTTTTATTTTATTTTTTCAGACTATTTTATGAAGCTCTAAAAGTTATTAGAAGCACTCTGCTGCTGTTCAGTTTTAACTGTTAGTGCTGACCTCAGATTTTTTCTTTTACTGTTTTCATTGTAGAAAAGAAATAACCTTAAGCAATAAATCAAACTCTCAGAGAGCTGATATTTGTGTTCAAACAATTTCCTCTAACACTTCAAATGAAATTTAGCAGAAAATAATTTTATAGTTTGATTTATTACTTCTTGGTTTAACAATTATTCCTGAGCAAGGAAACACAGGGTTATTAGAAAATATGGCAATTTTTCTGGGGAAAAGGCCAGTATTTAAAGCTTAAATCACAAAGATATATTTTAAAAGATCTTAAAATGTATTGTCTCATCACATCTGCTCCAAGTGTAAACAAAACTAGGTGTTTAAAGGAGACTCACTCTTACAGACTTCACTTAAAAATACTTGGGAAACAGGATTACCATATATGTGTAAAAGATAACTTAAACTATTTATTGGTTACAAGCTGCCAATTAACTTTCATTGAGTACCTAATTAAATAGGTCATCATGGGTGCTATCAGTACCTAATAGAATTGCAAACACAAAAGAAAAGTGATGATGAAGGAATGTTAAAGATAAAACCCTAAATACTTACCTTCACTGCTAGAATTTTTTTTTTTTTATATATAACATAACAGGTACTAGCTATCCCAAGGCAACAATTCCATGGGAGCAAGACTTTTCAGTTATATCATAAGATAAACTCAGGCAGGTTATCCTTATACACAAAATGATGTCGGAGAGCTTATTTTTTTATAAAGCTGAAGTATCTTTTTGGAAAACAGAGCATATACTACTCTTTGTTCAACATGGGTGATGCCATGGTGAGTGTCTTCTATAAATTACCAGACCAGGAGGATGAGGTAGATGAGGTTTTCTTGAAACAGCTACAAGAAGTTTCCTGATCCCAGGCCCTGGTTCTTGTGGGGAACTTCAATCACTCAGACATCTTTTGGGAAGCCGACACAAGCGTGCATAAGCAATCCAGGAAGTTTTTGAAGAGTGTTGGGAGACTCAATGGTGCAAGTGCTAGAGAGATCAACTAAGACCATGCTCTGCTTGACCTGCTTCTCACAAACAGAGAAAAAATAATGGGAAGTATAGAAATGGATGGCAACTTGGGCAGCAGTGATCATGAAGATGACTCAGTTCAGGATCTTAAGGAAAAGAAGGAAGGAGAGGAGCGGAGTAAGGACCCTGGAGTTCAGAAAAGCAGACTTTGACTCACTTAAGGAACTGGTGGACAGCATCTCCTGGGAGGTCAGTCAAGGGAGAAAGGAGTTCAGGAGAGATTGTTGTGTTTTAAAGAAACCTGTGAGGGCACAGGAATGTATCATATTCATGGCAGAAAGACTAGCAAGTATGGCAGAAGACCAGGTTAGCTTAGCAGGGAACTCTTGAATGAGTTAAAACTAAAAAGGAAGACTACAAGAAATTGAAGTTTGGAAGGAGAAATATAAGACAATTGCTCATTGCAGGGATGGAATCAGGAATGCACAATTGGAGTTGCAGCTAGCAAGAGATGTGAAGGGTAAACAGAAAGGTTTCTAAACTATATCAGCACCAAGAGGAAGATCAGGGCAGGTGTGGGTCCCTTACTGAATGGGGAGGCAATCTAGTGACAGATGATGCAGAAAAGATTCAATGCCTTTTTTACCTCAGTCTTCAAATGCAGTGTCAACTCCCAGACTACTGCACCAGGAAGCACATTTTGGGGAGAAAGTGAGCATCCCTCATTGATAAAAGAACAGATGATTTAGAAAAGCTGGACATACACAAGACCATAGGGCTGGATGCAATACATCTGAGGGTCCTGATGGAATTAGCTGATGTGATTTCAGAGCCATTGGCCATTATCTTTTAAAAATAATGGTGATTAGGAGAGGTAGTGGAAAATTCAAAACTGGCAAATATAGTGCATATCTTTAAGAAAGGGAAGGAGAAGGATCTAGGGAACTACAGACCCTGGAAAATCATGGAGCAGGTCTTCAAGTAACTTATTTCCAAGCACTTGCAGGAGAAGCTGATTAGGAATAGTAAGCATGGATTCACCAAAGGCTTGTCATTAACCTGATTGCCTTCCATGATGAGATGAATGGCTCTGTGAATGGAGGGAGAGCAAAGGATGTGATGTACCTTGACTTTATAAGGGCTTTTGATGTTCTTTCTCACAACATTCTTTCACACAACCTAAGAAAGTACAGGTTAGATGAATGGACAATGAGAGAGATAGAAAATTGGCTGGATCATTAGGCTCAAAAGGTAGTAGTCAATGGTTCGATGACTCAATGTCTAGTTGGCAACTGGTATCAAGTGGAGTGCCCCAGGGGTCAGTCCTGGGCTAGTTTTGCTCAGTATCTTTATCAACAACCTGGAAAATGGGATGGATTGTACCCTTAGCAATTTTGCAGATCACATCAAGTTTTGGGGGAGTAGTCAATACACTGCAGATTAGGGCTAGGATTCACCTAGACATCTTGGAGGACTGGACCAAAGTAAATCTCATGAGGTTCAATAAGCAGAAGTGCAAAGTTCTGCACTTAGGATAGAACAATTCCATGCACTGGTCAGGCTGGGGATTGACTACCTAAGGAGCAGTAACTGCAGAAAAGGAATCCAGGTGTTACACTAGGTAATAAACTGAATATGATCCAACACTGTGCCCCTGTGGAGAAGAAGGCTAATGATATCATGGGCTGAATGAGTAGGAACATTGTTAGCAGAACTAGGGAAGTGATTCTTCCCCTCCATTTGGCACTGGTGAGGCTACAGTTTGAGTACTGTGTCCAGTTCTGGACCCCCCACTACAGAAAAGGTGTAGACAAATTGGAGAGATTCCAGCAAAGGGCAACAACAATGGTTAGGGGGATGAAGCACATGGCTTCTGAGGAGAAGCCAAGGGAGCTAGGCCTATTTAGTCTTAAGAAGAGAAGACTGAGGATGGATTTAATAGCACCCTTCAAGTACCTGAAGGATGGTACTAGAGAGGATGGAGCTAGACTGTTCTCAGTGATGGCAGATGACAGAACAAAGAACAATGGTATCAAGTTGCAGGAAGGGAAGTTTAGGTTAGATATTAAGATAAACTTTCTCACTAGAAGTGCAGTAAAGTACTGGAACAGGTTATCCAAAGAGGTTGTGGAATCTCCATCCTAGGAGTTTTTTAAAGATTTGGCTAGACAAAGCCTTGACTAAAATAATCTAGTTGGGGATGGTCCTAATTTGACAAGGGATTAGGACTAGATGAACCTCCTAAGACCCCATCAAACTTTTTTTTTTTTAATCATTCTATGATTACTTAGCAGTTAGGTACCAGTCTTGTTTTGACTTTAGAAATCAAGTTAATAAATATGAATCTCACCTTGGCTAGGGACAGATGCACAGAAAGTCTAACCAAGAAATAATTCAATCTTTGCAGGTTAGTCTAGACTGCAGAGACTGAATTGATTTTCAAGTGCATAGATATTCCCTGTTCATTCCAGAAATGCAGGAACATGCCTGCAGTGACTTAGGCCAGACCCGTGGGTGATAGTGCAGCCCTCCCTTCCTTTCCACAGGGAAGCTGAGCTGAGGGGTGGTGGTGGGGCATGACAAGGTCCTGGCAGACTTGAGTATGACTGAGGAGGCCGGCAGGGTTCAGCGGGTGGGGGAAGAGTGAACTTAACTAGATGAGGGCATGACCAAACCCCCATGGCAAGGGAGATGGGGGAGATGGAGAGGTCTGCCTACTGCAGCAGCAACCTGATAACCAGGAGGAATCTGGGTGCACACATCCATTGTCCAGCCCCAGAGAAGAACTCTTTCCCCTCAACCTTCTTCTGCTTTTTCTCCCTCATCACTGCAGGGCAATAAGGGGGCTCTTTGTGGCATCTCCTGAAACTAGTTAGGGACTCTTTCCCTCCCCCCTCCTCATTGCAGGGTGGAGAGGGAGCTGTGTGCAGTGCTGCTCAGCCCCAGAGGAGGAATCTTCTCCCTCCTTCTTCCTCTTCCTCCACAATAGGGTTGGGGGAATGTTCTGTGCAGTGCTGCTGGCCTTGGAGAGGACTCTTCCCCTCCCCTTCTCTTGCCATGGAGTGGGGAGGGGAGGACTCTGTGTAGTGCTGTCCAGCCCAGCCCAGCCTGGGCATGGGGAGTGGCTGTCACTGAGCCACAGAAGCTGAGGATGGCCCTGCCTCTGAAGCCTAGGTTGGCCCCAATCAGCCCTGGCCAAGGTAGACACATGGCAGGGCCAGGCCATGGAGTCAGGGCCCTTTTCAGTGGCTGCAACTCAGTGACAGGGAATCTGAGCTCCACCAGAGAGCACAGCCTGGCCCTGCCCCCATGGCCTGGTTTTGCTATGCAGCTAGCTTGGCTGAGGCTAAGCAACGGCAGCCTGAGCTGTGTGGATGGGCCCATCCCCCAGGGGACTTCATCTCAGTGACAGCCACTCCCCACACCCAGTCTGGGTAGCATTGCACAAAGCCCCATCTGCTCATCCCAAGATGGTGGGGACCAGCTGGGGAGGAGGAGGGGGAATAGATCCCCTCCAGTACTGCACAGAGCTCCCCTCCCTGCCCTATGGTAGGGGGGAGGGGAGAAGAGTCCCCTTTGGGCCTGGCAGCACTGCACAGAGCCCCTCTCCCAACCCTGCTGTAGAGGGGGAGAGGCAGGAGGATGGAGAAACATCCCCTGCCCCCTGCATCACACAGAGCTCCCTTTCATGCCCTCCAGCAGGGGTTGCAGGAGAGGAGGACAGGGAAGAGTCCCCCTCTGGGGCTGGGCAGCCCTACATAAATCCCCCTCCCCATTTTGTGGCACTCCCTATCCCTTCTGCTCCACCTTATTTGCGGTCCTTTGGTGGGAGGGAAGGGAATTAAGCCCTCCTGCCTCCCTTAGCCTGAATGGGGCTATGTGAGAATGGCTGCAGTCCCTGCCCCTGGGGCAGGAAAGGGAAGGGAGGAAAAAATCTCCTTCCGGACTCCCTGGCAGAGGTAGCTGCCCCTCCCCATCCCCTAAGTATTCCAGCAGCAGGAGGCATATCCAGACTCCCTATTAAAGGGGGTATAGGGGTTAATTCCTCCTTAAGACAAGAGTCTACAATTTTAAAAAATGATCAACTTCAGTTCTCCTTTTTGAATGTCCTGCACTCACCTTCAAAAATTCATGCCCTTTTCATTTCCCCCAAGCTAAGTATCAAAAAATAAAGTACACATTATGAACATTAGTCATTCTGAAAATATCTGAACATTAGTCATTCTAAAAATATCAGTTTAAACCATTTAAATCCAACCATATGAATTCTTGTTCTTTCAGACTATTTTCACTATCCTTTTCTTTCTAGAAAAACTTACACTTCCTACCTTTTATACATAAAATACTTAACTTTGTATTGGTCCCTGTACCTTTTCCTCTATTCCACCAGAGCCCCTGAATTTTAAGAGGACTCTTACTTCAAATATGCAGCAGGAAACAGAAACAATAATGGACAACATTTGTAAAGATTGACTCTAATTTGTCTCTAAAGAAAATGTCTCATTTTTTCTGCCTCAGTACCAAAGTTATTGAAAATAACTGATACTGTGTCTTGGAAAAAGGAACAGAATTTGTATATTGTATACAAATTCACTGATTTAGTGGGTGTTGTAGGAGCAATTATTATTTTTATTTATATTGCAAGAGTCATTAGAATTCTCTGTAAAGAGCTGGTCCCAATTATGCTAGATATGGCACATGTTAAAAAATAAATATCTACTCTGTCAAAAGGTACACACAAGTGTTATATTTAATTAATCTAACCAGGGTTAGCTTGATCTACATGACCACTGAAGTAGGTGTTCAGAGGGCTTAAATCAGACAAATAATGGTACATCTGATCTAAATTACTGTACATCCTAAGCTAAAGTAAATTGAACAAATCTAAATTAAACTAGATAACTTTAAACTCAATAACTAAACTAAATTATATCAAGAAATGGCTAAACTAATCTAAGAAGGGTTTAACCTGATATAGTTGTTAATACTTGCACATGTTCACAGCCCAACCCTGGGGCTAGAAAAGCCCAGCCACTGGCCCCAGCCATGGACCTGTGTTATTCCTACCCACTGCTTTGACCTTGAACAGCTATTTTTAAACCCTGATCACATTTCCTGATAGGTCAAATCCCTTAGTAACCCATCAGCACCTCTTGCTCCACCCCACCTCCCAAGTTACTTACCTTGGGCTGTCCTCACTGCTCCTGGCACAGTTTTTCACATCCACAGAAATCTTTTAAATCGAGACTAAGATGTATTTCAAGAAAGTTTTGGAGGGAGGAGAAATATCATTGTCTAGTTTGAAATTACAAATGAAGAAATGACAAGATGAGCTGACTATTTTACAAACGAGCCAGGACCTCAGTTATTCACCCAACCTATGGAATGACTAATTAGCAGGGATCCTGTATTTGTCTGATTTTTAAAAATCTCCAGTTTTTGGTTTTAAAAATGTAACCCAAAATTCACATTTTTCTGTGATTAAAATGAAATGTCACGATTATATATATATATATATATATATATATATATATATATATCTATATATCTATATATATATATATAGATATATA
>JAGPOW010003316.1:119341329-119354508 GCA_030014935.1 Caiman crocodilus
TTTTTTTTTTTTCTGCAACTATAATTTGAGGACTTACCCTGCCTTAAAGCATCCAATTTCATGAGGCAGCTCTCTGACTAGAGTGTAGGCCTACTAAACTTGCATGTTCATACTGCCTGAGTGGGCAAAGTTGAATACCAAACTGTGTGTAAGTCTCAACATCTATAGTTATGCAGCCATTATATGCCATTTAATCACATAAAGCAAAATCAGTTATAGCTCAAAGTGTTATAAAGTGAGTGCAGAAGAGAGTAGAATCAAGCCTACAAATTGTTTCATGTGAATTTTCCCAGCCACTTTACCACCAAATCAATTACGTTTACAATAAAAACAAATTAAAATGTCAAACCAAATAAATATGCACAAAATCTATGTTAAAAGCATAATATTAATTTTAGAAAGTTAAAAAAATTGTATGGTTATTAAATATTAAATTTAAGGTTGCTTTTACATCCTGAATTCAGATATTTTTGAGGTGGGATATGAAAGCAGACGTTAATCATGTGAGCACATTTTTCCATGGTGCCTAAGCCTCCTTCATTGCACACTGAGGCTCATATTCACTTAAATGAACAGTTCAATATTTTGTTTTCTTCTTGTTATTCAATGTGTGATCTAATGCCTTATTTATTGCACACTTCAAAACCTTATCTGAAAACAGAATTATTAAGTTCCCCTCTGGGCGTTTCAGTTACATTCATCATTCATTATTGGATTGTAAACAAATAACTTTTAATTTATCTTTATAACAACCTTGTGAGCACCTCACGGCGCTGCTCCTTGTGCGTGGAGGCTGCTGGGGAACACCCAGCAGTGGGATAATGATCAGCACAGCTGAGAGATGCTGAGGCAACTAATAGGTGTCAGCTGACCTAGGGGATGGGGCTATAAAGCCCAGAGCCTGAGTCAGGCTGAGAGCTTTCTGCCAGCAGCTGGAGGGGCAGGAGCTTGCAGAGACAGTAATGTGAGTACAGCTCCCAAGAGCTCCAAAGGCTTGAGCAATGGTGTGGAGTGGTAGCCGGGAGGCTTACTGTGTTATGGCTAGGTGCTAGAGGCTTGTATTATGTTAGTATTGTAGTACACCGGTGGTTTAGGTGAGGCTGTAGGGGAAGGAGGAGGCCTCAGCGGGGACCCCAACAGTGTGGGGATCCTGGCACCTAGGAGGGTGTGATTCAGCGCCAGAGAGGGCGCAGCAATGTTGTTATATGGGGTGAGGAGACCCCAGGCCCTAGCAGGGGGCCATATGGGAGAAGCTCTAAGCAGGGGGCAATATTGTAAGGAGCCCACGAGGGGCAGCATTATTGGGAAGCCCTGAGGGGGCACGGTGAGCACTAGAGAGGGGAGCATCGCTTGAGAAGCCCAGACAAGGGGCAATATTGTTTGAGAAGCCCGGACGAGGGGCAGTAATACTAAGATACCCAGTTGTAGGCTAGTATGGAGGTAGACCTCAGCCAAGGGGCAGGGTACTGCGGTGGACCCCAAGAAGAGGGTTAGCAGCACAGCGCCTCCAGAGAAGGGCAAGAAGCTGCGGTGGTCTCCAAGGAGACAGCACACAATGCCTGGCTAAAGGGGGCAGAACCGTGCAGAAAGCCTAAAAGACTGGGGCTGGACAGAAGGTCCCCAGAGTGGGCGAGCTTACAGATAAGGCCCAGAGAGTGGGAGAGTATATAGAAGCACCCTAGAGAGGGGCAAGAGGGAGAGCCCCTAGGTAGAGACAACGTGTAAGACTGAGAGCCCTAGAGAGGAAGGGCTAGACTGATGATTGACACACCAACGTCTGGGACAGCAGCAAGGCTTGGGACCTGGTATCAGGGGTGGTAGGAGCCACATTTGGCCCTAAGGCCAGGGTGCCTGGAGTGTACCCAGCATACGGGGGGGAACATCCCGGTGCGTCCAGGAGATCACGGGGACAAAGATCCTGGTACACCGCACCCAAGGTGGTAATAAGGCAGCCTCCCATCCTAAACCTAGTGTCATCAAAGTTGTGGCAGACAAGAATAGAGGGTGCCTTGGGCCGAACTTGATGCAGACGGAGGGCCTTCAGGAGATCACAGCCCTCCTGTAGGACCCCACCATGACATGAGGTAATAGGGAAGTATAGTACCCATTTTATAATATATGACTAAAGCTCAGAGAAGTTAGTCACAAAATATTAGGTGACTAATTTCAGGTGTTCAATTTAAGACAAACTAGGCATGTCTGTATGTGCTTTACTAAGCATTAGACTAATCTAATGTATAGTAAAGTATCATCATCACATGTACACGGCTATTACTGAATAGTACAGGTGTGTGAAATGGCCATATATGATTCAGGTTCGGCCTGAATTGGGGACAGTGATTCAAGTCATGATTCACCTCGATTTGGTTTGGCTGAATCCATATTTGAAGATCCAATGCTGATTCAGAGAATTGGGGATTTGGCCATAGACACAGCTTCCAATGTTTTTTCCACATACCTCAAGGTACCAGGCATGGCTTGTGAATGCTATGATGGTGGGGCAGGTAGAGCAGCCCACATGAGTGCACCCCCCCCCCTCGCCGCATATTCAGTGGCAAACCCTGAAGTGGACCAGAAGTACTTCCTATCCACTTCTGGGTCTGCCACCTAGCATGCTGGGGACCCCCCTGCATCCCTCTGGCTCGGCAATTGGCCCTGGGGGGACCCCAAGTGTTCTGCGAGACCCAGAAGACACCAGTTGCCTGGTACCTTGAGGTATGTATAAAAAAACATTTAAAGCTATGTCTATGTCTGAATCATTGAATCTTTCCCATCTCTCCCAATTGATTTGGAGGGTTCAGATTAGATTTGGAGAGATTGCTACTCAGAGGTGGGTTCCCCAACTACCCTCTGCATGGCCCACAGCCCCTCACAGCAGCTGTGAACACTGGGGGACTCAGAGCCCTCCTGGCACAGGCCCCCCAACAGTGTGGGGCAGTGCAGCTTGGCCCCAGCTACCTAGTACCTGATGATGTGTGTGCCACATTGTGCAGGCCCAACCCACCTTGGCATGAGACCATGCACTTTCAAACAGGTCAGGAGAGGGGTCCCCTGAACACTTTGCGGTGGATCCAGAAGTGGACTGGAAGTGCTTCTGGTCCACTTCCAGGTCCACTGCTGAGTATGCTGGGGATTGCCCTGCCCCTGCTGTCTTGTGGGATGCTCCATACACTGCACCATTTCAGTGTTCATGAGCCACCCAGTACCTTGAGGTATGTAGAAAAAAATCTATACAGCTGTGTCTATGGCTGAAATGTCAAATCTCTCCAAACTGAATTGGAGGCTTCCAATTTGATTCAGAGAGATTAATGGATCTCCTGATTCGATTCTGATGTGTAGATTTGGCCACCAAATTGGGCCAAATCTTCTCCAAACTGCAACTGAAGCTTATCATAGCCCTAATAGATAGTCAAAAGCTTAAAGACTATGGAGAATTTAATCCATCTCTAACTAATATGATTCCCAGGCCTTAAAGAACACAAGTGTAGCAGGCTTGTCTTTTAGAGCTTGGGTTGAGAGCCAGGCTTGAAATCTTGCTGTTTTGATTGGTGGAGCTCATCCCTCAATCAGGAGGCAGCAAGATGAGTTAAGTCACATCCCTTTGCTGAGGGAAGGGGGAGAGGAGTTTCCCTCTCCCCTTGGACCTGATTCAAGACTGCAGTACTCAGGTCTGGAAGACTTAAGGGTCGGAGTCCTGGAGTATATATGAAGAGCTGCATGCCCAGTATGAGGGAAGCACATCCAAAAGAGAGGAGCTTAGAAGAGCTGAGGAGAGTTGCTCAGCAGTGTGAAGCAGTAGCCCAGAAGCGCCCCTGAAGACTTCCATCAGCGAGGAATGGCAGATGGCTCCAACAGCTAAGATCTTGGTGTGCAGCACAGCACATGGCATCCAGACCCTGGGAGCTGCCTGAGATGGCTCAGGTCTGCAACCTCTGGTGTACAACCAGAGACACAGAGTATGGAGTAGGACCCTTGGAGCACTTGGGTGGCTCAGGTCCTCAACCCTCAGAACGAGGCTGGGAGCTCAGTGCAGGAGGCACTGAACAGTCTGGGAGTGGACAGAGCCTGGTGCTGCATGAGGCAGCCCAGGCCTCCAAAGCATAGCAAAAGATTGAGTCCAGAGAGCCAGACGGTGATCGTGCTACTGAGCCAGCCAACAGGGCCAAGCCAGAGGTTCCAGAAGCCCTGCATGCATAGTGAAGCCCTGTTCCAGGGGACAGCGACCCACCCCAAAGCCCACTGCAGGCAAGAGAGCAGCCTGGCACAGAGGATGAGGACCACCCTCCAGGCCTGGGAACCATGAGTTGCAGGGAAAAGAGGATTCCCACAGGGGAGGGGAGTTCCCCCCTGGGTTAGTTAAGGACTCCTGAAAGGGGAATTCCCACTGAGAGGGCCCCCCTAAAGTTGCCAACTTTTTTGTAGGGCTTGGGGAAAAGCCCAAGGTCATTGGGGTTTCCCCTTGGATTAAGTTTCTCTTTGGGCTTTATCTGTTTCAGATCAGTTAATTACCTGTGACTTACCTGTATATGGAGCACTGGTATAAGGTTTTATGTAATTTATCCAGAGGGTATTGTTTATGTTACTAGTTTAGATACTGGTTTAGATATGTATAATGTGCATATATATATTTATAAGATATGTTTATATCCATGTTCCTTTCCCTTGTGATAAGTTAATGTATATATCCAAGTTACCTGGGCTACACAAGTCTCCTGCCTTGGAAAGCAAACATTACCCAATAGTAAATGACCTTAAACTAAAACCTAGGATACCACATTTACTTGAATAAAACATGACACTTCAGTATTGGGGGGGAGGGGCAAATTTAACATGACCTCCAATTATGAGATTTTACACATAGAAAATGTATAAATTTATCATAATTTTCCAAATATATAATCTAATTATTGGAGGACCATCTTAAATTGGCCCCTCTCCCCCATTACTACAGGTTGTAATGGAGAGGTGATGAACAGAGCAGTAATGTGTCAGGTAGTTGGGGGACAGACAGTAGGAAGGATGTGGCATGCATGTGGTAAGATAAACTGCGGAGGTGGTAGGGCAGGTAGTGAAAGACAGGAATCTTTCCCTCTGATGCTTGCCCCCTGGCACTTTACCTGCATTGTGCCTGCCCTGCCCCACCCCCCAGCTTCAGGTTGCCCAAATTACCCCTTTCCCTGTTTGTTTCTCCTGCATGCCACTTCTGATACCCATGGCTTCATAACCCTGCCCCGCTTCCTTCCATAATCCCCACAAAGTTTTTTCCCCAACCTGTCCCCACCCCTGATGCCTTGTGCTTGATTGTAAAGCCAAGGGTTTTCTTCCCTCATGCTAAATGGTGGGGAAAAACTCCATCTTCTAATTGAGAAAATCTGGTAGCAATGTTTTAATAGAAAGAAAGGCAAAAGAGTATGAGAAAAAGTCTGTTAAAAAGAGAACTGCACTAACAAGGACTCACCACAGTCAAGAGAGAAAAGTTAGACAGATTCCTATAAAAGACAGAAATCAAAATAGTAAAGTTTGAGGAAAAGAAACAGCATAAATGGAACAGTGAGTTCCACAGCAACGACAATACTAGCCTTTTTCTGATCAGAATCCTCAACTGTACGCCAAGAATTCTTACCTCCTCTCTACTAGGCTTTCCCACCAGATGGAAACTGGATGATTCTTTACCCCTGTTCTGGGTGAACTTGGCATATCTGGATTCCTACAGCCAGCATAATAACTAAAGTTTTAATGTGTGTGACCCTTTAACCTCAAGGTGATTAAGAGATTTGATTTAGTGGTGCCCATACTTTTTGTTGACCCCTTTTTTTAATATTATTCATATTCCATCTTTTGAAAACAAGTAATTTCTTCTGTCACAAGAATGCTACTAGATTGTTCAATTTCTCCATAAATTGTTTGCCCTAGGCCTGCTGTGCTTTCCAGACCCTTATTTAAATGGTGACTTACTTTTAGTTTCCTATATTGTACTAAGAATAGACTGCAATCTATTTTTATCTATTGTCATATTCAGTCTGATTCCTGGCTATCTCCCCAAGTCATTCCTAATATATCAATTTTGAGCTTCATATGTTAGAAACTTCTCTACATTTCCCCCTTCGGCTGTATAGGTTTTAAACATTAAGCATCATGTTTTTGCATAGTTTTCTGAAATGACAGTTTTCCATCCAATTAGGAAAAGAAACTGGAGATAGCTTTTTGTATTCCATTTTAAACTTTCAAGGTTCATGTAATTTATTTGTTTTGAGAGCAAAGACTCCAAATATAGCCAGCAACAAATATGGAAAATTATTCTCATAGAAGAATTACCACAACATACAAATATTAAATATATTATTGCTTTCATGCAAAAAGAGTTCTTTTTTTTTTTTTAAAGAAAAGTAAATTAAATAAATCTTCCAAAAATACTTAATACACATGTCTTTTTTTATATATTACACACACACACACACACACACACACACACACACACACACACACACACACACACACACCCCTCTTTTTAAATACCTTGGACAGGACTATCTTGTGGTTTGGATGGACATTCATATTTGTTTTCCTCACTACAGTATGGTGCAAGGAAATGTTTTTCTTGAACTGTTAAATTTTAATGATAGGTTTTACGAGGCTGAATTGACCTGAAATAATGGCTTAATAAGGAACACATTACATAAGATTGCTCTCTACAACATTTGTGTACATTAGTAGTCATTCCATTGAGTAAGTGGCATCACTCTGTATGAAATGCATGTGCAAGAATTTGGATTTTTGGAATATTACATAAATGTGCTAGAAAAAAATGTGAGATTGATTTTTATATATAAAAAAATCAAAGTAAAATAAATAAAATATATAAAAAACAGAATCAAGGAAAAAAATAGAATACTTTTCATGTTCCAAAACTTTTCTCTGCAAACTATTTCCTGATGAATTGTTTGGCATTCCTTCCCCCTGCCATCATCCCTATGCTTTAAATAGATTTAGGGTACTTACACAAGTTACATTTTTTTATATGATCAGTCCCCTGAAAGTAGTCTATAACTGTGATATAACATATTTGCTTGGCTGCAATGCCTTTTTAAAATGGCTGATCATACAAAAAAAATTATCCTGGTCAAATCAGGTAATAGATTAAGGCAATCTAAAGCAGAGCACCTTTGGGAACTTGTGAGATTGGGTTAAGAAACTTGACTTGAGAGTCTTAAATTTAAGGCTGAATGTGGGAGAACAGAACTGTCAATGAGTTGGCAGTTGAGTGGGGTAGCTGGGATGGGTATGAAAGCCAGAAAGTCATTTGATAGTTGCAGAAAAACTTAATGTGGCTGAGATTACTGAATCTTCCTGGGCAAAGAGATTAAAATATTATACTTATACTGGGAGAGTTGCCTCCCTCCCAGTAGAAATTACCACTGTGTACAGGTAATTTCTACTAGAAGAGAGGTATTCCATTTTTCAGAGAAAATGTATACATTCCAGGAGAGAGAAACTTTCTTGAAGGGGGCTTCTTCCAGGTATCAATCTGAAAGATCTTTCTAGAATTTAATGGCTGTATGATCTACTCCTCCTTGATCATGAGGAGATGAACAGCAGGTTCCATTGTGTCTCCTTCAGACCAGGGGGACTCTGGTTTGGGGAATATGGGGATGGATTTTCCTGCTGTTATACACTTCCCAAATTGGATTTGAGCTGTTCCTGCTGCCCCCTGAACCATTCTAAAACTGCAGGCACCCCAGTTTGAGGAAGGTACAAGGAGCTTTTCTTCACTGCTCCACACCCACTTCCCACACTGGGGTTCTGAGTTTAAAGAGAATACAGATCCGTTTTATATAGGTGCATCCAGCTAGGGCTGGGGAAGCTTCTCTCATCCCTAGCTGCAAGTTTCCAGCTGCATGTTTTTTAGAATTGCGGGATGCTGTAAGTTTTTTATAGCTGAAGATCCATGTACAGTCCCCCTGATGTTGGTCTGCTGGTGTTCTTAATATACCCAAGTCTGAGAAACAGGTGGGGATATTGTCCAATGCTCCCTCCTCTCTCAGAGACCTGGTGGGAGCTACAGGAAAATCTCCTCCATGATTGCCTTGATTGGGGTCACATCAGTCTGGGAAAGGCGCACAGGAGAGATAGAAGGGATGGCTGTAGGCTGAACACCTGTATTGCTCCCTCTGCTGGAAAAAATTGCCTAAAATCATTGAATGCTACTTTGTAGCCCTAGATTCAATCCTTGTCTCAGTTGCATAATTCTTAGATTCAGCAAATTGCTTCTGGTAAATCAAACATATTAGAAATCTTTGTTTTCTGGGCAACGCACTTTATAGTCTGACTAGGAAAAAATGCTGACTGTTCATGGTATCAATGTAATCTATAAAGTAATGGCTTGAATAGACAAAGTGTTCAGTAAGACTGAAAAATCAAGGCCAATGTTCTTCAAATTAAGCAGACCAAATAAGTGATTTTTTTTTTTTTATACTGTAAAATGAGAATAAATGTCATGCATACTAATCTCAGGTGTGAAACAAATATAATAGTAGCAAGCACTGTTAACCAGCAGATAGTGAAGACAGAATCACTAATTCCCTTGCATTTTCATGTTCAATAAAGAATTAAAAGGGACACATTGAACAGAAGTGATACAAAAAGTATTGAATTGTTTCTTGTTAAGTGACCTTTTTATATTCAATTTGCTGAAAGTGGTAGTAATGCTGGGCAAAAAAAATAAAATATGGCCATGTAATTGAAAAGAATTGAGGCAGAGGCAATCCAGATACATCACATGTTAGCGAGAAAAGGTCCAGAACACAAGGTCATCGAGCAAGTTGGGAGGCAAATGGAGTCCAGGAACAAAGTCAGGGTTGCAGGACCAAGATAAGAAATCAAGGTCAGAAGCCAAAATAAGGATTAGGTAAGGGGTTCTAAGTAAGCCGGTGGCACAACAAGATAGTTTGTTGCCCACTTCCTATATCCCAGAGGAATTACTCAGCCTACTCTCCGACTACTCCCAATTGAGGCATGGGGAAGAATCTTCTTTAGCTTAATCTCACTGTATCAATTAAAATGTGTATGAGAAGACATATATACAATAAGAAAATATATAAGCAACCTGATTTTGACATTTCATTACTTTTCATTACTTAATTTTAAGGAGAATATTATTCAGGTTGCAAACATAGTGTTTGGTGTTTTACATATACACATGAACACTTTTTAGTGTGTGTGTGTGTGTGTGTAAAGACTCACACTATTATGTAAAAAAATATACCTTATCACAATGTATATGACTCAGCCACCATGCATGTGTCTTTCACTCCAGAGAAATTATTTTCTTTTGGTATATTCTTATTTGTATCATTCAGTTCTCACCTTTCTCCATTTCCTATTCTAATAGTTTTGTTAGATTCATGATGAGAAGAACAGTATTGATTAGCAAATGGTCTCTTTCATAAGAGATTTAAAAAAAAAAAAAAAAAGTTCAGAGTTACAGTAAGTTGAAAAAGAAGAGATTATACTTGTGCTAGATTCTGAAGATACATGTAATCAGAAAGAACTAGAGCTGGAAAGGAGAACCCAACCTCCTTCCCTAGCCCTATCCAAACCATCTTATACAAATCTATTAGCAAATATACAGTCATCTCTGACACAACACCAGAAATAACACCCTAATTTACTACAGGTAAAGCAGGGGGACCCCAGCAGCCAAAGTCCTGCTGCAGCAAAGATTGTTAATATATGCTGAAGAGATCTCAGAAAAAGATATACCCCCCACCCCCACTACAGAGAAGGACATAAAACCTAAAGCAATCTTGGGTAAAATTATTTCCTGATCCTAAATATGGTGATTGGTGTGATCCTGAGCAGAGGTGCAAGATTCCCCATCAGAAACCTACAAGTTTAAGCCTCAATAGGAGCATTGGCATGCCCCAATCGAAACACTTAGCCTTGGGTAAATTAAAATGCAGTACCTCTGAGAAAAGCCTTTAAAAGCCTCAACACCTAGCAGCCAAGGGATGGGGGAAGGAGAATTCCCTCCTAGCTCCATGCAGCAAGTAGCAAAGCCCCAAAGCATAGATAATATCCATGGTAGAAAAAAGGCATAGCTATGACTAGATCATCCTCTACCAGTGGCTGCCCAATCTTTTCTTGAACACCTCCAGTGATGGAAAGCCCACAGCATTCCTAGACACTCTAGTCCACTGTCTCACCATTCTCACATCAAAATGGTTCCAAAATCCAATCTACATATACTTTTCTACAACTTCAAGTCATAGGTCCATATCTTCCTCTCTGCAGCAAGATAGAAAAGGTGCCTTCATTCTTCTTTATTGCAGTCCTTCAAGTATTTGAACACTTCTATCATGTACTCTCTTAAGTGCCTTTTCTGCAAGCTGAACATGCTTTGCTCCTTCAATCTCTCCTCCTCAAACTTGCCTTCCAAGCCCTTGCTCATCTTTGCTGCCCACCTCTGGACCATCTCTAACTTCCCCACATCCTTTTTTCTTTTTTTTTCCAAACATGGAGCCCAGAGCTACACACAGTATGCCAGAGGAGACCTGACCAGTGCCAAGTATAGAGGCACTATCACCTCCCACATCTTGCACCTTATGTTTCTATTGATGCAGATCCCACTGAATACTCATGTTGAGTCTGTGATCTACCAAGACTTCCAAATCCTCCTCTGTAGTGCTGCCACCTGGCTAGGTGTCCCTCATTTTCTATTTGTGCTTTTGATGATTGTTCTTGTCAGAACTTATTAATTGAATGCCTATGGCACAGTGGAATTTCCTGCCACAGTAGAAAATCCCCAGTAAGAGTCCCGGTGCAGTGGAAAATTCCGACACAGTGGAAAAGCCCACCAAATCCAATGGCCACATCATTCAAAAGAGTGTCACCCATTGGCCGGTTACAGATTATTCCCACTTGGCAACTAGCAATCGGCTTGCTAACCATATAAAAGTAAAAGCAGTTTCCTCCTACGTTGGAGAACTCCGGACACACCTCGGAATAAACTTGGTGGACTGATCACCATTGACTCCCCGTCACCGACCTACCCGATGTACCCCCTTCCCTGCGTGCTTGGTAATTCGTTTACAGAATGTCTTATCTCGCTTCAAGGGCTCTTGCAAACTCATTTGTAACTGCAACCAAAGTCAGCTTCTTCCTACGCTACACATATCAGTGGTGTAAGTAAACAATCTATTTGTTACCAATACACATCTAATTCCACTCCACATGTCGAAGTACCCACCTAACGTTCTGGGTTCCTGGCAAGGGCCCCAGCACTCACCCGGCCACCACAGTTCCCAGCCTTATATTTGTCTGCACTGAAATTAATCCTGCTAGTTTAGCCCAACTTCCCAATCTACAGGATAAGAGGACAATTCAGAAGGATCTCAACAATGAGTTCATAATCCTTCCCAGTTTAGTGTTGTCCACAAACTTGCCCGAGAAGGGCAAGCATCCAAATAACTAATTAAAATGTGAACAGCACCAGGACAGACTCCTGTGAGACTCAACTCAAAACCTCCTGCTATTTGGGCATGGAACTGTTAATAATATATATAAGTTGCATTTCATTTTAATCATGGAAAAATGTGAATTTTGAGGTTACTTTATTTAATCTGAAAAAAAATAATCAGAGAAAATGAGGATCCCTGATAATTACCTTTTGCTTGCAGCTATTGAGCCAGTTATCCACTGAGTACTAGTTTTTTCATTCCCCCAATTTGTTTATGAGAAGATTTTTTTGGTACTTTGTCAAAAGACTTCCTGAAGTGCAGATACAATATATCCACAGCATTCCCTTCATCCATCCAACAGAGTAGTTCATTTGTTAAAGAAGCAGATCAGGTTTGCCATGATTTGTTTTTCATTAATCCATGCTGCCTGCTTGCAATCAGCCTTTCCTCCTAGAGAAACTTTCAAATGGCCTTCCTTAAGATATGCTTCAGTAATTTCCCAAATATTTAAGTGAAACTGATAGGCCTATAGTTCCCCAAGTCCTCCTTCTTGCCTTTTTTAGTGCTTAGAGGTCCTTTGTGATATTAGTCCTTCTCCAGGCCAGGTATCAGAGGCCTGTCTCCCATGACTTCATGAACAAAATTGCCAAAAGCTCCAAGATCTGCTCTTCCAGTTTCTTCAGGACCCTGCAAATGAAGCTTATCAGGCCTTGATGACTTGAGTTTATTCAGACTCAGCAAAAGTTCTCTGTCTTTTTTATCTCCTTCCTCATCTTGCCCCCTTCTTTGTCTAGACAATCTCTATTAGATATCTGGCAGCTAAATTGTTGTGTGTGAAGACTGAGGCATAGTAGCTGTTGAGTAGTTCTGCCTTCTTTGTATCTTCTGTTAGGTGTTTCCCCTCCCTGCTCCTTTTCTGGCCAATATACTTATAAAACCTTTTCTTGTTGACCTCAACCTTCTTCTCCAGGTGCAGATCATTTTTGTCTTTGTCAACTTGTTTTGTCCATTGGGTTCTTGTTATTTCCTGATATGCATCCTTGGTGACCTGCCCTTTCTTCTATTATCTGTATGATTTCCTTTGGCATTTGAGCTTTCATATCTAAATCCCCTACAGAACTCTGGATACATTACAAGGTTCTATTACATATTAGGCCTGTGTGAATAGGAAAGTATTCAATTTGTATTCAGCCAATTCAGAGGACAGTGATTCAATATATAGATTTGGATCACTGTCCTGAATCAATTCAGAGAAATTGGCTTTGGAAGATTCAGCACTGATTCAGAGGAAGAAATGCCATGATTCAGTTTGGGACAGGCAGGAACAGCCGGGTGGCTCCTCCAGCTGTGCCTGCCTCTCCCCATGTGAGGGGAACTGCAGGAGAAGCCCCCATGGCTTCCCTGCCCAGCCACATCCGCCATCCAGCCCCAGCCTAGTCCCAGCTCTTAAAAATAAATAAATAAATAAAAGACCCTCACTCACCAGCTGCAGCAGTGGTGATCAGGCCTCTGGGTGCTCATGGAAGAGCCCCTTCATGAAGTGGGGGGTCATGGGAGGCTGAGGGGGGACCTGGTGGCTGCCTATAAGCTGCTGAGGGGTGATCAGCAGGAAATAGGCAGGCTTTTTTTTCCCAGGCACCACCAGGGTAACTAGGACCAATGGTCACAAGTTACTGGAGAGCAGGTTTAGGTTGGACATTAGGAAACACTACTTCACAGTTAG
>JAGPOW010003316.1:119359029-119403509 GCA_030014935.1 Caiman crocodilus
GGAAGGGGGCAAAGGCAGGGGAAGGCTGTCTTGCAGGAACTGCAGAGGAGCTGCTGCTTGCTACCCAGAGACCCCAGGAGCACGGAGATGGACACCAGCACCAGGGAGCATCCACAGACCACGTGCAGAGACACAGACAGTCCCACTCCCTGAGATACCCCGCCAGGGGCCGCGCACGCAGGGATTCCCAGTGAACCATGTGCAAGCGAGAGACTGTGTAAATGAGTTCTAGGGGGTTTATTAGACATTATATCCATGAGTTTATTTCTTGATTATTTATTATGATGTAAATAATTAAATCTTGTAAATAGTTCTAGAACTGTCTGCAAGGGTGCTTGATTGTACGGGGAGGCACTTCGCTCAGAGCACTGCAGTGGCTCCCCAGGGGGGCTGGGCAGGGCTACTGGCTACCAGGTACCCCAGGATCCCATTATTCAGGTGTGTAGCGTTGTGCCTGGGGTTACATATGGAAGTGCTGTAAAGCTGTTCCAGTAAGTAAGTGTGACATGTTTCAGAATTTTCTGTATGCGGAAGTGTTATGAAGCTGTTGAAGTGCAGTAAAATGTGATGTCAAGCAAAAATTGGGGATACACACACACACACACACACACACACACACACACACACTTTGTTAACTGGCACCTATGGGGAATGGAGGGTGTTAGATAACAAAATACGCTGGATTACTGAGTGGCCCAAACAGGTGTCTGCCTGTTTGGGCTGCTGCCTGTCCCACCGTGCTTGGGCTGTCATTGCCCCTTCTGTCAAGTTGCCACCCCTTCTGCCACATCACCACTCCTCCTGTAGGCCCCGTAGACCCTGAGGTACAGGGAGGGGGAACCCGCACAGGCTACTATGACCTGAGCCATGGGTGCTTGATATGGGGCCCATGCCCTGAGCCATGGGGCTTGACATGGGGCCATGGGGGCTCCGCAAAACCAGAAGTGCCACGGTGGACACTTCCAATTTCACTTTTCCCTTACAAGCCAGCATGCTGGTTAACAGAGCATGCAGTCTTGTAAGGTGCCAGATAACCCAGCCTTTATTGTGTGTACACACACACACACACACACACACACACACACACACACACACACACACACACACACACACACACACACACTTTTTGTATTATTCAGTTGCTGGCCACTCACGCAGCAGCAAGGTTTGTCCAGCTGGGCTGCAGCTGCTGCTGCTCCATGCTTGGGGTCAGCTCCTTCCCAGCCAGAGGGGGGTTATTCAGTCACTGACCCCAATACAGAGTAGCAGGGGCTGCCACCTACCTGAGCAGATTACAATACAGTGCCAGCAGCGGAATAAGTCCCCTCCGGTTGGGAGGGAGCTTGCCCTGAGTACAGAACAGTGGCAGGGGCCAGGCCCCACCCCACCCAGCAGCTGGAAGAGCAACCTGTGAGTAACCATGATGGGCAGCAGCCTGTCAAGCTTCTTGGAGCTTGAGCACCTTCCCAGTGGGAGGCTGCTCTGTGGAGCACTATGGGGGGTTTTCAAGGCTCTGGCCAGCTTGGGACCCCGGTGCTGCTGTGCACAGCCAGCTACAGCTGTGCTAGCCTCACAGCACAGCCCCTCACAGAGTAGGGGCTCACCCTCCCCTGCAGTATGACAGGGGCTGTTACTCCCAATAAGGGCCCTGCCACTTCCTGCTGCAGTGGCTGGGAGGAGACACAGGCAGGCAGGGATGGGGTTATTCTTCCTCCCTCCAGCCTCCAGTGGAGGGGACAGCAAGAGGCCTATTCTGGGTAGGGAGTGAGCGGAGAGTGCTGGGCAGACCCAGCTCTAGTACCTGCCAGTGGCACAGGGAGAGGGGAATTAAACCCCTCTCTGGCCAGACCTTCACCCCTGCCTGCCCTTGCTTGAGCTGGGGAGCTGAGGGTGAGACCAGCTTGGCTGAGCTGGAGTAGAGTTCCTCGCCCAGACCAGAGAGCATGCAGGGATGCTAGGAGTCTCTGATTTAATTCAAACCAGGAAGGGGTCTGGGACAGACAATGCATGAACTGGTTTGAGCCAAATCAGTTAAATCTGGTACTATATTCAAGCAGGTTTATCTCAGTGTACCAAGGCGTGCTGGAGGACTGCGAATTGCTCATTTCATCTCCATGAAGCTAAATGAAGTTATCTTACATGAGCTAGGTATCACAGCCCAGAGTTAACGCTCACCTGAAGTGGTGTAACTTTGAGACACTCAGGCTGTGTCCAGACAAGTGTGGACATTTGGTTCCCCGGGGACAAGTAACACCTTGTGCCACAGCTACTTGTCCCAAGGGGATGCCTGTGCCACGCGTGCTTTGGCACACAGTAAGTTACCCTGGGGGCAGTAGCGGAGGCTGTGCCAGCATTGCGCTGGCCCCAGCAGCCTTACCTCAGGTCCTGGGTGCCTCCTGAGGCTGCAGCAGTGATGATCCTGCCAGGCAAGTCTGGCTGGCAGCCACAGCATGCCTCTAGGAAGCCCAGCTTCACTTTTCAAGGCATACACTGCCCATGTGTGTGCTGCTGGATTTTTTTCCCCAGGTGTTTTTTGATCCCTGGATATCCAAGGGTTAAAAAAGCCCATGGGGAAAAAACCCAGAGCATTGCACACATGTCTAGTGTGCCCTTGCAGCGTGAAGATCACCTGACGCTGTATGTGGTGCTGCAGTCATATTTGTGGCCCCACATATGGCACAGCTGCACTCATCTGGACATGCCCTCAGAGGGCATTTAGCACAAGTTGATGGATTTTAACATACAGATGTTACCATAAGTGCCCTTAGTATGATCTAAGTGTAACATGTAACTTCACCCAAAGCCAACTGCTTTTAACCTCTCAATAAGTCATGCGATGGTAGGTTATAGGATATGAGCAGCATCAGTGAGATAATGAGTGTGATACATATTAGTCTTTTTGGCAAAAAATATGTCAGAATTCATTCTTGGTAGTCACTCCTCAACTCCACAATTCTCTCTCCCTCATGGTCCATCACAACTGAATCACAGGCATCTTCTGGAAAGATTGTGATACCTTTTTACTTGGACAAGCCTTCAGCAAGCAGGGTGTTCTAGGACACTCTCTGGAGAGTTTGTTCTAGTATATATATTTTTATTTTAATATTTTATCTATTTTATGATTTATTTGATTTTTGTCTTGAGTCTCTTTTGTGGAGGGTGGCATATAAATCTAATGAATTAATGAATTAATACTATTCCTGCTAGAAACAGCAACATTTGACTACATAAAAGATAGTGCTGTCACCTGCTAAAGGCTTACAAGAAAAAGTAAATACATAAGTCATACTTAATTATGCTGGAAGTGCTACTTGCAGGTATGTTACTGAATTTCACACCTTTAAACTTGAATAAAGTTATACTCTTGAATCCATAAACCTAACCCCACATCCTGATTCAAGAGGTACTAAATGATTACAGTCAAATAAAACAGCTTCCAAAAACATGCATAATTTTAATCATCTTTAAAATGTATGCACTTAAATACTTCACAGCAGTATTACAACTATTAAGAGCTCTTAAACTCTTTCAGACACAATGGTTATTATATAAATAATAAGCACTAGAACTGGCAGCTTTTGGTATGGAAGAGACTAATGCAAACCAAACTTGTATAGAGTATTAACAGCAGCAACAAACCAACAATACCTGAAGCATCACCATCACCTTCACAGTTTGGTAGCGACTAGAGATCTATCAAAAATTGGCTTCGTTGGTCTAAGTACCACATAAGCAGGGATTCTGGGTTTCTCTGATTAAAACAAAAATGTGCAATTTTCAGGTTAAAAAAGTAAACCAAAATCCATATTTTTCCATAATTAAAATGAAACACCACTATATGTATATCTATACATTAGTGGTATTTCATTTTAATCATGGAAAAATGTGGATTTTGGGTTCCTTTTTAAACCCCAAATTGTGGATTTTTTATTTTTCTTTAACCAGAGAAACCAGAATCCCTGCACATCAGTTCAGAGCTGAAAGTCCCTTCCTGCTTTTCCAAATTACAAGCTAAACAGATGAGATAAAACAGGTTCGTGTAGTATGGAGGCTCCAATTAGCGCGTACGCACGTACATGAAATGCATTATTTAGGAGGGAACAAACTAAATGGAAATAAATGTGAAAAAAGAAATGTGACGTAGGGCAGGTGAGGAACAGTAGGAAACTCTAGGTGTAGTTTGAAGCTGAGTGGGAAGAGATTTTGTGTCGGGTAGAAAGAGAGGAGAAAGCAAAAAATAATAGCACAATGTAGGTCTAGTCAAAATGTAAAACATGTAGAAATATCTACAGATCCCTGATTTGTTTGTTTCAGAAGCCAAATGTATCGTCTGTGGCTAGATGTTCTCTAGAGTTTTTCCTAAATCCCACATAGCAGGAAGATTAAGATGTACCACTGAAGTCCTACAATCATCAGAGTAAGAAATTATCTTCCTTGTGGTGTTGGGTTCACAGTGGTGCTAGGTGGTAGGAATGGTGACCCCCATTTGGCTTACATTTTCCCCTTCATCCAACAATGCTGCAGGTTCTACTTTGGCTGCTGCTGCTTCAGCTATGGGAGTCAGCCATAACTGACTTCTCTCTACACTTTCTTCAGAGACACATGTAGAGACTATGGAACTCCTTCTTGGAGAAACTACTAACATTTTCTCTTAACAGTTTTGTAGGAGTTTGACCAGGGTGGAACATGATCACACTTATGTGCCCAAGTCTAGAATAGAATCTGGTCCAGAGAGAATAGAATCTGCCTGCAAAACAATTCTGAGAGGCAAAGTAAAGGCTCAAGTACATATGATTATGTGCTACTGTAATAAAATTACTGCTGGTTCCCAGCTGACTGACGTATAGAAGTACCTTTACTGTTTGGTGCAAAGCCCACCAAAAGTCTTTCCATTGACCTTTCTGGGGCTTGCATCATTCTTTTAGCTTACATGCATTCAGATCTTGACCCAGTAGATATAAAACATCAGTTATTCCATGGCGGTATAGAATACCATAATAGTTAAATTAAATATTTATTTATTTATTCAATATTTGTTATCCAAATGCATTTTCATAGAAGGACTCTTTCATTTTCATTTCACTGCAGAAATGTCACTGAAGAATCGTTTGTCTTCATCTTTCATTTTCAACCTAATTACAAAGTATTACTTCAATTTGGTGTAGTTTTTATTCCTCAAAAAAAAAGTTTCCTTTTTCTTTCTGTTTTTTTTTTTTTTTAATGTCTAAATTTCTCAAATTTAAAAAAAAAATCACAGGGAAAGTGAATGATTTTATGCAACTCATTATATAAACATCACAACTGGTAAAGTTAAAATTTAGCTAACCTAAGCAGTTAACTTAAAATACAATTATGATAACCATTATAATTGTAACCAGTATGTGTGTGTGTGTGTATGTGTGTATATATACATACATATATATGTATACACCATATATATAAACCAAACAACGCCCTTCCCCCAGCAAGTCATTTGATTTGTTTTCTGCCTCATCCAGTGTTCCAATCCATTCTTTCAGATTGAGAAATATGTCTACTTCTCAGGTAATACTTTTCAAGCAGAGACCCCCAATGTCAATGTGCACCTTTTATGGCAATTCCAAAAGCATTCTTTTTCTACAGAAAAAGTGGTGAGGACACAGTTTTTTTCTTCCAATGTCTGAAACTGAAAAAAATAATTTACATATATAAGAGAAAGGAAGTATTCACTCAAATCATAGAATCATAGAAGTAGGATTGGAAGGGACCTTGTAGATCTACAAGTCTGCCCCTCTGCCTGGGTACGAAGAAAACTGGGCCCAAATGACCATAGCCAGGTAGGCATCAAGCCACTTCTTAAACACCTCCAGGGTAGGAGCCAGCACCACTTCCCTTGGAAGGTGGTTCCAGATCCTAGCCGCCCTAACTGTGAAGTATATTCATAGATTCATAGATGCAAGGGTCAGAAGGGACCTAAATAGATAACTGAGTCCGCCCCCCTGTATAAGCAGGAAAGGGTGCTGAGTTCAGATGACCCCAGCTAGATGCTTATCTAACCTCCGCTTGAAGACCCCCAGATTAGGGGAGAGCACCACCTCCCTTGGGATCCCATTCCAGACCTTGGCCACTCTTAACTGTGAAGAAGTTCTTCCTAATATCCAGTCTAAATCTGCTCTCTGCTAGCTTATGGCCATTATTTCTTGTAATCCCTGGGGTGCTTTGATGAATAAAACCTCACCAATTCCCTTCTGTGCCCCTTGATGAACTTATAGGCAGCCGCAAGGCCGCCTTTCAAAACTTCTCTTGAGGAGGCTGAAGAGGTCCAGATGCCCTAGTCTCTCCTTATAGGGCTTGGCCTGCAAGCCCTTAACTATACGAGTGGCCCTTCTCTGGACCCTCTCCAGGTTATCCACATCCCTCTTGAAGTGTGGCGCCCAAAACTTCACGCAGTATTCCAACTGCGGTCTGACCAGCGCCCGATAGAGGGGAAGTATCACCTCCTTGGATCTGTTCGTCATGCATCTGCTAATGCACGATAAAGTGCCATTAGCTTTTCTGATGGTTTCATCACACTGCCAACTCATGTTCTTCTTGGAGTCAGATCCCTTTCCGTTTCTGTTCCACCAAGCAGGTCATTCCCTAGGCAGTAGGTATGCTGGACATTTTTCCTCCCTAAGTGCAACACTTTGCATTTCTCCTTGTCGAATTGCATTCTGTTGTTTTCCGCCCACATGTCCAACCTGTCCAGGTCTGGTTGTAGTTGTTCCCTGCCCTCCAGCGTGTCCACTTTTTCCCACAGTTTAGTGTCATCCTCAAACTTGGAGAGAGTATACTTCACTCCCTCGTCCAAGTCACTGATGAAGATATTGAAGAGGATCGGTCCAAGGACTGAGCCCTGCGAGACACCACTGCCCACGTCCTTCCAGGTCGATACTGACCCATTGACTATGACTCTCTGGGTATGACCCTCTAGCCAATTCACTACCCACTGGACCATGTAGTCGTCCAAGTCACAGACTCTTAACTTGTTTACCAGTATGGTGTGGGAAACCGTATTGAATGGCTTCCTGAATTCTAAGTATATGACATCAACCCCTACTCCTGCATCCAGGCATTTTGTAACCTGGTCATAATAAGTGACTAGATTAGTCAGACATGATCTACCTGCTACTAACCTGTGCTGGTTTCCCCTCAGCATAATTTGTCCTGCTGGGCTCTAGTAAATGTGAGCCTTGATAATTTTTTTGAAGACTTTGCCTAGGATAGAGATGAGACTGACTGGCCTATGATTGCCTGGCTTCTCCTTCCTCCCCTTCTTGAAAATGGGGACCACATTGGCCCTTTTCCAGTCCTCCAAGACCTGACCCATGTACCACAAGTGTTCAAATATTCCTGTCAGTGGCTGTGCAATGACGTCAGCCAGTGCCTTCAGTACCCTAGGATGGAGCTCATCCGGGCCTGCCAACTTAAAGGCAGCCAGTTCCTCCGAGTGACTCTGCACCATCTCAGGGTCTACGCATGGCAGTCTGGTGCCTTGCTGCTGCCTGTCTACAATCCCAGTGAGAGCATTGTCCTGTCCCTCACTTAGGAACACTGAGGCAAAGAACTCATTGAGGAGTTCAGCCTTGTCCCCGCTATCCGTCACCAATTGCTTCTGCCCATTTAGCAGGGGTCCTATTCCACCCTGGGCCTTCCGTTTACTCCCTATATATATCTAAAGAACACTTTTTTGTTATCCTTAACTTGGGATGCCATCCTCAGCTCCATGGTAGCTTTGGCCCATGTAACTGCCTCCCTACAAGTGCAGGCAGAGGAGATATAGTCCTCTTTGGTAATCTCTCCCTGTTTCCACTTCTTATATGCTCCCCTTTTAGTCCACAGTCTGACCTGGATTTCTCTGGTCAGCCAAGGAAACCTCCTGGTCCCTTTCCCTCTTTTTCCTCGCATCAGGATTGTCTCCCTCTTTGCCTGAAGGATCATTTCCTTAAGGCACAGTCACGCTTCCTGGGTTCCCATCTCTTCAAAACTCCTAATCTACAGTGTGTCCTTGACTAATTGCCTGAGTTCACTGAAATCAGCTTTCCTAAAGGCTAACACTTTCACCCTACTAGTTACCTTACCCACTCAATGTCATATGGTGAATTCTATTATTTGGTGATCACTGTCCCCCAGGTGACTACCAATCTGGAGGTCCCCTACTATATCATCCCCTGTTGCCAATGCCAGGTCCAGTAAGGCATTCCCCCTAGTGGGACCTCCTGCGTCATGCGGAGGTCCTGCACTCAGGATAGGAACGTGCGTGAACGGTGGGACTTTGCTGTCTGTGTTTCCCAGCAGAAGTCTGTGTAGTTTAGGTCCCCCATGACTACCAGCTCCTTAGTTTTTATGGTCTCTGAGAGCTGCCTCAGGAGCCCCAAATCTAGTTCTTCCCCTTGGTGTGGGGGTCTGTAGCAGACCCCTACCAACAAATCCCTTTCTCCTTGCCCCCCTTGTAACTTAACCCACAATCCTTCTACTTTCTTCTCCTTCTATTCCGTCTTGATGAGCGTTGAAGTATATTGCTCATTGACATAGATCGCAATCTCTCCCCCTTTTCTTCCCTACCCTGTCCTTTCTGTACAGCCTATAACCCTCAGTTTGTACCGCCCAGTTGTGGGAAGAATCCCACCAGGTTTCAGATACCCCTACTAAGTCGTAGGTGTTTTCATAGATTTCATAGACATTAGGGCTGGAAGGGACCTCGGAACATCATCAAGTCTAGTCCCCTGCCCAAAGGGCAGGAAGTCAGCTGATAAGCATCCCGTTTGCTCTTGAAGGTGTTCAATGTAGGTGCTTGAACCACCTCCGGTAGCAGGCTGTTCCAGACCTTGGGGGCTCAGACAGTAAAGAAATTCTTCCTTATGTCCACTGTGACGGAGGCGTGCCACCATTAGGGGCCCAGGGCAAACAAGAAGAGGGTCCCAGGGGATCGGCAGACCCACAGGAGGAACCAGAGAAGACCCACTTACCTGCAGGAGGGTTGACGATATGGGAAACGGGAACGCGGCAGTGGCAGCAGCAGCCACTGCCATTTCAGCCATGTGAGCCATTCCTGCGACACACATTTAAATGGCTGTTCCTGGCAAGGGGAACAGCAGGGCCATTCGCGGCAGCGGACGGGGTTCCAGCATCAGCCTGAACTCAGGGACTAACAAGCGCCAGTTGACCAACGGACCAGGGTCCTTCATCGGGACCCCAACAAACCAGCAAGTGACCGGTTGGTGAGTGGATGGGGTGTAGGGGTGGCAGAGCCCTGTGGAACAACGGACCTTGCAATTGTGAATACTCCTTGGCAGAGAGACCCCTTTAGTAATTAAGATCTCGACTGAATCCCTCCTTTAAATAACAGATTCTATCAAAGTCATAGCAGGCGAGGCGAGGGAGAGGGGCAACCCACTAGAGGGTGTCATTGAGTGTGACCCACCAATGTCACATCCAGCCTGAAACCGTCTTACAGTAGTTTATGACCGTTCAACCTAGTCATCATCTCTTGGGATGCTCTGGTGAACAAACGTTCCCCCAGATACTGGTGGTCACCCCTGATAAACATATAGGTGGCCATCAGATCACCCCTGAGCCTGCACTTTTCCAGGCTAAAGAGCCCCAAGGCTCTCAACCTGTCATCGTAGGGTCTGCTTCCCTGACCTCTGATCATGCATGTGGCTCTTCTCTGGACTCTCTCAACCTTTTCCACAACCTTTTTTAATTGTGGGGCCCAAAACTGGACAAAGTACTCCAGCTGCGGCCTCACTAAGGCTGAGTACAAGGGGCAAATGACATCTCAGGATTTGCTTGAGAAGCATTTATGGATGCAAGCCAGCATTTTGGTCGCTTTACTAGCCACAGTATCACACTGCAGGCTTATGTTCATCTTGTGGTCAAAGATGACCCCCAAGTCTCTTTCTTCCATAGTCCCAGCCAACATAGCACTGCCGAGCCTATAAAGATGCTGTGGGTTTTTCTTCCCAAGGTGGAGAACTTTGCATTTATCGATGTTGAACACCATCAGATTCTCATCCACCCACTTGCTGAGCCTGTCCAGGTCAGCCTGGATTACCCACCTGTCTTCTGGTGTGGATGCTTTGCCCCAAAGCTTTGTGTCATCGGCAAACTTGGCCAGTTTGCTTCTGGCTCCACTGCCCACAACATTAATGAAGATGTTGAACAGTATGGGTCCAAGGACAGAGCCTTGGGGGACCTCACTGGTCACAGGACACCATGATGAGTGACTTCCATCAATTACTAGTGATAGGTTACCTGGTCATAGGAGGAAATGAGATTGGTCAAGCAAGAACTACCCGCAATAAACTCATGCTGGCTATCCCGTAAGATGTTTTAATAAACTTTTCTAAGATTTTTCCTGGGATAGAAGTCAGGCTAATGGGCCTCTAGTTAGTTGGATCCACTTTCCTCCCTTTTGTGAAGATAGGCACCACATTGGACTTCTACCAGTCTTCGGGCACTACACCAGAGCGCCAGAGTTTTCAAAGATCTATGCTAGAGTCTGGCCTATGATGCTCGCCAGCTCCTTTAGTACCCTGGGGTGAAGATTGTTAGGCCCGGCTGACTTGAAGATATCCAGCATCTCAAGATGTTCCTTCATGATGTCAGCATTAATGTAGGGCAAGGGATCACCCTCACCCGGACTTCCCTGTTCCGTAGCAGGCACGGGCATCCCAAGGGACTGATGAAAGACTGACGCAAAGTACCTATTAATAGGTTGGCTTTTTCCTGGGCGTCAGTTGTCAGTGCCCCATCTGGTTCAGTGAGGGTCCAATGTTGCCCCTGCTTTTCCTCCAGGTCCCCACATATCTGAAAAAGGACTTTTTATTGTCCTTCATGCTTAAAGCTAGTTAAAGCTAGTTGGAGTTCAATTGTAGCCTTGACTTTCCTGGTATGCTCCCTACGGGATTGGACCAGTGCAGAATAATCCTCCTTGGAGGTGACTCCCATCTTCCGTTCTTTGTAGTCTTTTCTTTTTAGGCTCAGGAGGTCTGCTAGGTCCCTGGAGAGCCGGGGGGGGGGAAAGGGGGGCTGCTGTGCCCTCTTGCTGCCTTTCCTCCAAGATGGAATAGACTCAGTTTGTGCATTGAGGATCGCTCCCTTGAGGAGCAACCAGTCTTCTTGAATCCCCCTCTCGCCATGGTCATGGTCCCTTAGGGCCTCACTGACAAGCCTCCTGAGCTTGTCAAAGTCAGCTTTCCTGAAGTCAAGGACTTCCATGTTGCAGACTGACTTGCCAGGTTTTTGGTGGATGGTGAAGGTTATCAGCTCGTGGTCACTTTCACCCAGCTTCCCATCAATAACTAGGTAATCAACTAGGTCATCCCCAGTAGCCAGTACCAGGTCAAGAAGCACTTTGCCTCTCTTTGGATCATAGACTTCTTGAGTCAGGTAGAGGTCATCCACGCATGAGAGGAAGCTCTGCAACTGTTCAGATTTTGCTGAGCGATCCTCCCATGAGATGTCCGGGTAACTGAAGTCACCCATGACAACCATGGTCCTAGAGCATGCGGCCTCAGCCAAGTCCAGGACAAACTCCTGGTCAAGCTCAGGACTTTGGGTGGGAGGTCTGTAGTAGACTCCCACCATTGTGTTCCCTGTGCCGTGTTCCCCATGGATTTTAATCCAGATGGTTTCCAGTCATCCACCCTGGTCGCCAATATCGGCTTGAAGGGAAGTGTAGCTTTCCTTAACATAGAGAGCTACACCCCCGCCCCTTTTATCTACACAATTCCTCCTGTACAGGGTATAGCCATCTGTGGTCCAGTCGTGGGTGGAGTCCCACCAGGTCTCCGTTATCCCTATGACATCACAATTATTTACATTGAGCAGAAGGATGAGCTCCTCCTGCTTATTCTCCAAGCTGCTGGCATTTGTGTACAGGCAGGAAAATGTTCCCTGGGGGGCTCCTTCCTTGCCCACAGATTTTACCAGGGCTGGGGAAGGGGTGGGTTTCCTTAAGTGCCTTGACTCGCTGGCTTTGCAAGGATTGCTCAGTGGGCCAGCAGTGGTGGTAGTCCCCCCATCCCCCAGTGGGCTTAGTTTAAAGCCCGGTGGAGCAGATCAGCCAGTCTGGCTGTTAAGAGCCTCCTTTCCAGGGGAGAGAGGTGGAGGCCATCTTTTCCCAGCAGCTCTCTGCCTCTCTCGCCAAAAAGCTGGCTGTAGTCATAAAAGCCAAAGCCTTTCCGACGACACTGGTGCTGCAGTCTTTGGTCGACCGTGTGGATCCTCCACTCCCTCCTTAGCCCATAACCTGAGACTGGGAGGATCAACTAGAACACCACCTTTGCCCCCAGATCCTTTAGCCCCACTCCCAGATCCCTATAGTGCCTCATGACCCAGCTGGGAGTGCTCTGAGCTGTGTCATTGGTGCCCACATGAATAAGGAGCATGGGATAGTGATCTGTGGGTTTGAGAAGCTTTGGGATCCTCTCTGCAATGTCTCAGATGAAGGCCCCTGGGAAGCAGCAGACTTCCCAGGCTAAAGGGTCAGGGTGGCAGATTGCCCCCTCAGTCCTCCTCAGGAGAGAGTCTCCCACAACAAACACCTTCCATTTTGTCTTGGGGGGAGCAGGGGTGGTAGCTGCAGTTTGGCCCATGTTGCCTGTGGGAGCCGGCAACTCGGCAGGCTCTTCTGGAGTGGCAAGAGGTGCGTAACTCTTTCTCAGCTCCAGCGGGCCAGGGGCCTTGGTGCAGTGGGCCTTAGGGCCCTTGACCACCTTGGTGCATGCCCCTGGCTATACAGAGCAGGAGGTCCTGGAGTCCTCCTTTGGCCTGGAGGGAGACTGTGGTCTACCCTCTGCCTCCCAGGGGAGAAGGGCCTGGCAGTAGGAGTCTATCTCCTGCTCACAGTCCCTGATGGCATGCAGTCTGTGGACTGTGGCCTGGAGCTCCTCCAGCTGGCACACCAGAGACCCCAAAAGGGAGCAGACCCCACAAGGGGAGGTAACCATGCTCCCAGGCCCCAGAGCCTGAAAAGGGGACAGTCAGCCCCCGCAGCTGAGAGCCAGGGGCTCTGTCTGCATGGAGTCTGGAACCAGGGGTTCCGTCTGGGTGGCAGTCTCTGAGGCGCTAGAGGGGGGGACCACGGAGCCTGAGGGGATCCTCGGGGTGTGGCGCATGCCCATCCATGTCATTCCTTTGGTAGGCTGGCTATGTCTGGGACTGTCTACCCTGGAGGGTGCGTAAGCAGGGTCCTCCCATGCAAACTCCGTGCTAACTCATGTCCTGGTGGAGAAGCACACCTATTTGCACAGTCTGTTTGCACGGTTCTGGTCACGTGGCTCCCTGGGGGACTCGGCGAAGTAGGGGCCTGGGCAGGTCTTGACCCGGCCCGGCTCCACTCAGTCACCTCCTTCCACTCACTAAGGGGTTAGCCCCCTCTCTCCACAGGCCCCGCTTACCTCTGGCTGTGCTGGGGGTTGGTGGGGGGTTCCGCGACTGCTGGATGGTTTCTGGGGGGTTTCGGGAGAGCGGGGGCGCAGCGGGCTTTCACCCGCACATCTCTCGCCACTTCTAAGCCTAACTGGGCCTTCCAAGCCTAACTGGGTATTTCTCCAAACAGGAGTGCTAGTTCATCCTACTTTTTCCCCACGCTTCTAGCATTAGTATATAGGCACTTGAGCCCTGTGACTGGTGCCTTTTTTGACCCCAACTCCAATTCCCGAAGGACTCCTTATTGATTACCTGCTTACTGCTTACTCGTGCTGTATTGCTGGCTGCCTCATGGATTGCAGGTTCCCGGTGTTCTCCTTCTTCAGGTTGGGCTGTTCTTGTGGGTGCCACATGTTTTGGTGGTCCACGACTTCCCCTGCCCTCATCTTCCCCTCCCCATGACAAGCCTAGTTTAAAGCCCATCAGAGGAGTTCTGCCAACCTAGAAGAGAACACATGCTTACCTTTGGGGGACAGGTGAAGCCCATCTCAACTGAGCATGTCCCTCATCGTGATGTGTGGGTCATTGTCCAGGAAGCCGAAGCCTTTCTCGAGACAAATGTATGATATGATAGCTATCTCCATGTAGCTATATATAGTATTTTGAAAAAAATAAAACCATAAATTCAACCCCTGCCATTCAACTTAGCTATTATTACTTGATTCACTTTTTATAGACATACTGGGGGGTGAAGAAAATATATTGTAACATGGTGTGGTCGTGAGATGCCCCCACAGGCTCTCAAGAGGGATAGAAGAGAGCCCATGGACCCCAGACCCTGGGAGCAAGATCCCAGAGGTAGGTACATACCTCCTGGAGAGCAGCAGGAGCAGGAACCACATTCACACCTGCAGCTGCATGAGCCGGCATTATGCCAGCTGTGGCATCAGCTGTTCCTGGCGAGGGGAACAGCTGAGCCAATCCCAGGAAGATTTAAAAACCCCATCAGAGTGGGGATGGGGGGAGAGCGGGAGAGAGCGAGCACACACTGGCAGCTCCTGAAGCGAGCTCTGGCACAGGGAGGAAGTAACCTAGCCTGTGAGGCTCTAGCAGGCAGCCCAGGGAAGGGCTTTGAGCCTCCTGTGGGAGGCAGAGCAGGAGGCAGACATGAAGATCAGGCAGAGGCACTCTTGCACACACCTGAAGGAGCTTGCACTCAGGGGGCAAGGGAGCTCCCTGCTTCTGGTAAGGGAGAGGAAACAGCTGAGAATCTGGGAGGGAGCTGGAATAAAGAGGATAACCCTGCAGCTCCTCCTGACCCAGAGGAACATTGTCTATAAAAAAAAAAGAGAGAAGGAAAGCTCCCTCCAGAAGGGAGGGAGAGCGACTGGAACCCTGGAACCGGTCTGAGTCCATCATATGAGGCCAGGAAACATCTGTAATGTATCATCCAATGACTGGCGTGTGGATGGGGTGTAGGAGAGATGGAGCACCATGGAACACCACGTCGAATAACTGTAAGTACCACCGCCTATCGGGATGCCCCATCCATGCTAAGATCTCCACTGTAGACCCCTCTTAAAGAGTGTTTAACATTCAAGTCATGGCAGGCCAGTTGAAGGGAGGGGCAGACCTCAATAGATTGGGTGGTGAGAGGGGTGAGAACCGCACACACAGCATTAATTCTTCTGTGAAGGAAACCTTCATTTAACCTGAATGTTACATATTTTAGGGGAAGCCATTTCTTTAAGAGTTAAGATAGAATTTAAAAACCTGTTTTGGGGGCTGAAAATAAAAAGATACAAGTCAAATATTTTTAATGGCACACCAAATGGCAAGTCCCCGGGGTACTTGAAAGAAACAGATATTACTTTGAGTGCTGTTGTAGACATGATGGTCACAGAAATATATTAAAGGCAAGTATTTTTGTAGTTAATATCTTGCATTGGACCAACTGCATGGTTGGGACACAGTTAGACAAGCTTTGAAATACAGCTCCTTCTTCTTTAGGTCATGAATCATCCATGAAATTTTTGCCCCTCACATTTATTTCTTAAAGATATTGATAATATTTTAGTCATGCTCAGATCTATTAGTATGAAAGGGGTAAGTGGAAAAAATAAATATATATATATTTTCTAATTATCAAAAAAAAATATGTAGCTATCTATTTCTTCTATATGTGGAAGTCCTGGTAGAAACTGATCAGTATTTTGAACACAAAAGCTTTTGGATAGAATCCAAGCTTTTTAATGATTACTACTAGGATATTTCTCTTCAAACTTCTCAGGTATTAACAGAGTTTAAGTAAAAAAAACCCACAAAAAATACTTATCTATATGTTCAACACATTGACAGACTAATTCATGAGATCAGTTTACACTTAACAGCTAAACTGAATGTCTAGATTAAAAAGAAAAAAGAAAAAAAAGTAAACCTATTGCAATTACTTTGAATGGAATAGAAACATTTTAATCTAATTTTTAAACAAATCTGTTTTTTCTTAATATTCTAAGTGTTGTTTTGTTGGGCAAGTTCTTAAATATACACATTTTCAATATGCTCCTCAATCACCTTAAGAAGACAAGGTTCTTTGGGTGAATCTGATGCCTTTCATTAGACCAACTTAAATAGTTGGAAAACCATTTTTTAAACTTTTTTTTCCACAGCTATTTAAGAACTTTGTCTGCCTATGTCCTTAGACCAACACGACTACAACCTACACCCCTCACTCACCTTAATTCACTGTAATTTTCCTGATATTCCAATTATTTGTGTGTTATTGTTTACAAAAATATTTGTATATAGCATTGCTATAGATAGCCAATGTCCCAAAGACTAATCTAATTTAGTAACCAATATGTCTTTTCCCAATTGATCTTGGTTGAAATCCCATATAATACTGTCATTTTCAATTTGTCTTTCAACTTATTCCCAGGTATTGGTGAAGCTCCCAGAGTATGTTTGTTATGTTATTCATAATACCCACAATTAAACCATATAAGATTTCCTGGAAAAATGCTCCATAAGCTTCAATCTATAAAAAGATAATTAAGCACCTGCCTCTCACATGGAGAAATAGGTCTGGTAGAGGAAATGTGCCTATCTAGGAGGAAATGTGTTGTCCTTTCTGCTTGCATTTTGGAACTCACTAAGAAGCAATATTTGTACGTGCATGAGCAGAATAAAAGAAACCTCAATCAAAAGGACTCCAGATGTGCTTTGTGTGAAACTGTTATTCACCTTTCCAGTCTGGTGAGTCTACCCATTGGCCAACAGCTCTGTTTATAACATGTTTTGTTAATTAGGTCCTTAATTAACATTTGTAATAGTAGCCTAGAGTAAATAGATATGGCATCAATCTGTAAATACTGACTTCTAATAACTATGTTAATATCTAATTTACTTCTTCTAATGATCTTGTTAAACACCAATAAAATGTTAGCACTCTTTACATTTTAATCTATTAATAGGAGTACAATTACAGTTGTATTGCTTGTTTAATTTAAGTGAACTAAATAGCTACAAAATTTACATTTTGCATGCTATTAAATGTTCTTATAATTAATACTTAATTAATCACATAAATATTAATGCAATCTTTAATTTGGGGTGCAATGTGTTAGTGAAATAGGTGTGCATAGAAACTAGGCATTGAAAGGCTTTAGAAGAAATATAATTTGAAATTCTTTTGTGATATAGTTTTTATTTTTAAATTTAGGTGCTTTTTTCAAAAAGAAATTCAGAGGAGGATTCCATTTTTTATTTTTTTTTGCACCTGGCTGAAAATACATTGTCAGCTGATCATCTTCCAAGATTCTATGCAGCCCTAATAAGTGTTTCTCCTAGGATTAACAAATATAGACATCTTCAATCAATATATTCCTCTCTGGTGTGGAAGGCAGATACTTAAATATGACCCCTACGTTATGTGGTATATAGAAGGTACTTTTAAGGGGCCCACAGTGAAACAGTCCAGTTTCTCCCCTGATTCTGTGTGGAGCAGTTTGGTGGTGGTGGTGGCTAGTTCTCCCTGCAAGCTGTAAGTGTGTGTTGCTGAATCCCTTTTCTCTGAAAAAGATGAAGCTATTTATCATTCCACCAGTCTTTGCTGAATGATGATTCAAAGACAAAACCCCAGGGGCATGGAGGTCTTAGTGAGTACCCTATCCCTGGAACCCAAGGGCCATGATCTTTACCTGATTTTTTTCTGGATGGTGTTTGGAGGGGTAAGGGATGAATTCTTATCGAGGATAAGAGAAGGGGAAAAGATGTTATTTAACAGCAAAGACATTTCATTCAAGAAGATCCAATTCTCCTCAAAGGTCCCAAATGCTATTACCTCTCCTTCATGAATTATGAGTTGAAAAATGATGCAGAGGTGCAACAGAATTAAGCATGAGACTTGTAGACCGAGCACTTTAATAATCTTGATTTACTTCCCCTGTGATCATTATCCAGTGTCAATTAAATGCCTAAGACCATTTCCAGAGCTGAAAAAATTTCACCACTAGAATTCATGGCTAGAAAATGATGTTCAGAAATTCTGTTTTAGAAATTGGCTAGTGGGAAAAATAGATATTGCATTAGAATAATGGTCCAGGTAAATGTGAAGAGTCAACTGGTTTCTAAAGTCTGTGGTGAAGATTCACATTCTCAGCATTTTAGTATCCAAGGGTCCATAGTTAGCAGACAGACATACAGTCAGCTACATCCTGGGAAATTAGAAACATACAGCAGCAAAACAATACAATATTTCCTTAGGACCCTTAACAAGATAGGAACGTGAAGAATTAAGATCAGGTCACAATGACCAGTTTTAAAGAATGAAGCACAGACTTTGATCTTATTTTTCTTTGAATAATCACAGAAGACCTTGCACTTTTTTAGGATAGAAGACCTAGCCTTCCAGGGGGGTTGGGGGAGAGACTAAAAAGAAAAGAGAGAAGTTCCAGATTTTCTCTTTTTGTGTCTTTTTTTTTAGAACACTCCTTTAAAAAAATTAAAAATCTAAATGAGTCACAAAACCTGTAAGCATCATATGGTTCAAGAAAGCCTTCCTCTTTCTTGCGCATAACTATGACAGAGGTGAATTTTGCTTCCTTTCAAGGAAAATGGGCCAAGAGGAGAAAAATTCTAATTTGTATTTCCCAACTAATAATTTAATACTGCTCTAGCACCATCAGTGGTTCAAGAAAAAAACTTTTTTTTAATTTTCATTTATATTGGAATACAACTAACAGTCTCCTATTCTTCACATATATTTACTTGCTGTCTGAACAAGTTTAAAATGTGTTTCAGAGATGCATTATTTAATGCTATAAAAACATTTTGCTAATTAAATATTCTACTTTGGTAACAAGGATTCTGATTAGTCCACATACACATTTTAAATGAATTTGTTTTGATTTATTATTTTAAGAAGGTACAGAAATAACTTATTGCATTGCATCTGTCGCAGAGCAGTTAGGTGCCCTGCTACTTGGAAGACTGGAAACTGCTAGGGAAAGAGCCCTAGCAGTGAGTGGGAAGTTCCAGCTGCTGATTACCAGGGCAACCAGAGTGAACTTGTGGCCCACACCTGCCAGTGGTCAGCTGACCAGAAGGGGCAGGGCCTGGCTCAAATATAAACCCCAGGGCTAAGGGCAGGATAGCAGTTCCCTACCAGAAGCCAAGGGAGAAGGAGCTCTCCTAGACCAAGCAACAGGGAGAGACCTGACTGCAGGTGCAACCCTGATACTGGTGAGGGATGGAGCACCCCTGGTGTAGCTTAATTAATGTAATAGCCCAGTGGCTGGTATTTATGTTATAGACCAGGGACTTGTGTTTTGTCTACTATTTAAGACCAGTGTTTGGATGAGGCTATTAGGGGAAGGATGAGGCCTCATAGGGGACCCACGGCAGCATGGGAAACCCAGATGATAGAAAGGGCACAGCATTTGGGGGTGCACCAACCCCAGGCACCAGGGAGGATACAGCACTTTGCAGGGCTGTGGACAGCCCAGGCACCAGTGAAGGTTCAGTGTGAGACAGGGCTGCGGAGAGCCCAGGGAGGACCGGGGGGGCAAATTATAATAAGGCCCAGACTCAACAACTTCAGTTCCATTTGCGAGGCTTGGGGCATGGTAGAGGGGTCGTTGGAGCCACACATAGCCCATAAGGCCAGGGTGCCCCAAAACACCGATTGTAGAATGGGACCCACAAGGGATCCAGGAGCTCATGGGATAAGAGTACAGCAAACCGTGTCCAAGAAGACGTAAAGGCAGCCTCCCTAATATATTTACCAACAAAGATGTGGTCGGTGAGAATCGAGGGTGCTCTTTGGGCCAGCTTGGCATGTGTAGGGGGCCTTGGGGAGATCACACCCATCCTGCAGGACCCTGTGCCATGACAACATCTAACAGTAATAAAGATAAATTCTCCTTTTCCATAATAAGTTGTATTACTTATTAGTATTTCTTTAAAAATACTTTCTTCTTGCAGTTCATTTTTCAGACAAACTTCCATACAACTCCATTTTCAGAAAACATTTTCTCTTCAGAGATAGAGATATGAGAGATGAAACATAAATACATTTCCCCCCCCCCACACACACACACAGATAGATAGATAGATAGATAGATAGATAGATAGATAGATAGATATGTGCATGTGTTTGGTGCAAATTTTTATCAGGATTTTTAGTATTTATATACCAAAATAGTTTTTGAAAATGGAGGCATTGTATGGAAGTTTCTCTGAAAAAGATGAAGCATGCTCTCTCTCTCTCTCTCTTCCCCTCTCTCTCTCTCTCTCTCACACTCACACACACACACACACACACATATATGTCTGTATGTGTATACGTATATAAGAGTGAGATGTATTTATGTATCCAAATTTATTGCATAATTATCAAAATCCAGCATGGACTTCTGAAAGAGCTGTTTTGGCACCATGTTACTCCATTGTACAGGAGATTAACAATGCTATTGTGGCAAAATTTCCAGACTAAGAATGGATTTGTACAAGTGCAAATACACTTTCAGAGGATGAAAGTGTTATGGCTGTGCTAATTGAGTACTTGTATTCCATAGAGGTGTCAGGTTTGCCTACACATCAACTCCACCTTAAGCCTGGGATGCTCATCATGCCTCTGTGAAACCTTAAGGATGGCCTATGCAATGGAACTTGGTATCGGTGCAATCCATCATCAACATCAGACTACTTCAGGTGTAAACTGTTGGATCAGAAAGAACAGTACTAATTCCACAAATAGCACTGAAGCCATCTGTAAAGGAGTATTGGCATGGGACAATGCCAGAGAGGAGGAACCAATCAAGCTGAGAGAGCGGTATTTTAGAAGCAGCTGCTCGCTGCATTTAAAGGACCCATGGGAGACAGCCGCTTTGCAGGGAGGAGAGGAGGAGAATGGGTGGAGTCTCCTCGAGTGTGGAGAATGGGGAGAGGATCATGGAGACAGGATGATCCAGGAGCTCAGCTCGGCAAGAGAGATAGGGTTGGGTGAAGAAAGGGGCAAAGTGCACCCCAAAGAAGAGAGAGACCGTATACAGGACCACACAGGAAGAGAAGCGGAGAAGCTGCAGGAAAAGGAGAAAGGAGCACGGATGCCTAATTAAAAAAAACCCAAAAAACCCAAGAAATTAAGAAGGAGAGAAGGGGATGGCAACAGAGATGTAAGGAATCTTACCTTTGATTTTGGTTTGCTTGATGATTGTCCCCATTAGGGGCTAATAAACAAAGTAATGTAGCATAGGTAAATACTTAACCAAATGTTAAAAGCAGAAAGTTCAAGGCAATACCTGATACGGATGTGAATTGTAGATGGACTGATTAATATATTAAAGAAGAAAAGAATACTCCAAAAGTGTTTTTGAAAAGAACTTAAACGTTTCTTTTTTTTTTTTTTTGTCCTGTAATGGTTAAAAGTGTAATGGCACTCTAAGGATAATAAAGAAAGTTGCCTAATTATGACAGTGTGGTCTGAGTATTGCCCAATAATCCATGTGTTGGTAACAGAGACAACGGAAAGGTGGGACCACTGATAAAAAGGGTTGCAGGCTATCGGTAGCTTACTGCAATACATCCCAACCAATAACATCTACAATAAGCAAGATATGGCAGACAAGAGTTGGACTAGATGCAGGAGAAGCAGGCCGAGACAGCTAATGCTAACCCCCACAGTCTGATGACACACTTCCATTCACATGGACACATCAACTGTTCCCTGTGCAGGTGGCATTCAGCATGACCATTAATAAAGCCCAGGGACAAACACTATAACATGTAGGAGTGTTCCTTGGGGTTCCTGTCTTCATCCATGGGCAACTATATGTTCCTGCTTCCAGAATCTCCCACCCAGAAAATACCAGCTTTTCAGTGACTCCTGACTTGAGTAACGAAATGAGGAATGTTGTTTATACAGAAGTGTTGTAAAGCTCTTACAGAAAGAAAGTGTGATATATTTCAGTATTTTGTGTATGGACAAGAGTTGTAAAGCTATTGAAGTGCAATAAAATGTGATGTCAAGCAAAAATTGGCACAATGGATTTTCTTGCAAGCAATGCTCCACAGGGCATCTAGTATAGCTATATCTATATAGATAGATATAGGTAGAAATATAGGGATAGAGAGTTATCTATGTTTGGTACAAATGTAGTACCCTATATAGATAGATAGAGGGTATGGTGTTTGCACCAAACATAGATAGATAGCTACGTATGTGGATTTGGGGATACTTTTTATTTGAAAATTGGGGATTTTTTATCAGAGAAAACTGTGTGTATGTTTCATTTTAATAATGGAAAAAGGTGTATTTGGGGCTACATTTTAATATAAAAGTAGGGGAATTTTTTTTTTATCAGGATTCAGGAGAAAACCAGGATCCCTGTTGATATGTCACAGTCAGCCCCTTAAAATACTAAAACTCACCACCCCTCAAATGGCTGTATATTTTCCTTAAATTATATATCCCATATTCATTTAAATCAATAATATGTTATGTACATGCACAATTTGCTTTTTATCTTAATTTTTTAAATTTAAGTTGAGCAATGAAAGGAAATGCCTAAATTCTGATAATACAGTACTTTGTCAAAATACTGATTTCTGCCTGCTTGTTGTAAGTAAAGCTCATTAACATTGAAAGTAAATAATTTGTTCTTTGTGTGCAAGAAACATAATATTGTCCAAAGAAGGTAGTATGGCAAGAAGAGATTTGTATAGTTTTCTGTTCCTAAATTTAAGGTGAGGTTTTTCTCCATGGAGAGTTGTTTTAATTTTATTTTTCACACCCAATTTCTTTTTTTTTCTCTTTAATAAATGATGTGTCAAGCTACACTATGCACCAAACAATTTATTCTGAAAAAAAAGAAAGCTTTATCAACAAGTGATATTTTAGTGCAACACAAACTTCTAGCAGTCCTTGAAATTTTTCACTAATTTAAGTAGAATAGGATTAAATTTCTAGGTACAGAATTTTATGAAGAACATATGGTTCAGTCTAATCAGTTACATAAAAGTAATGAAGTAGGAAGTATAATCATTTGTTCTCTACCATTTATTATAATACCCAAAATAAGATATCAAAGTTACTATCCTTTCCACTGAGATTACAACCATTATTTGGAGGTTAGAAAACATTAAAATAAGGTAATATATAGCTTTGATAAAACGTGAATTTGAGTCTTCTTTAACTTACTATTATGAATGGGGAAAAATATGAATTCCAGAAAGGAAAAGGAAATATGACAACTAGAATTTACCTTTCATTATTAAATGATGACATTAAGCATTTTATTAAAGAACAGGAAGAATTTGGCCGGATCACTGCCAACCTCTGGATCATTCTTTTTCTGAGATATTTATTTGTAGGAAGTGAAGTGTTGGAAGGAAGGTGTCACGTTTTGTCTACAAACTTACAGTTCACATTTTTTTTTATCATTTAAAATAACTTATGGGCCAGATCTAAGAAGAACTTAGACATCAATATTGGAATTAGGAAGACGTTAGATGCATAACACCAAAATTGTTGTTATAATTCTTATTAAAACAAAGATAACAATAAGAAAACCCTACATAGCAGGCATGTCTATACATGTATTTACTTCTGCCTAGATTTACAGTGGTGTAAACTAAGCCAAAATAATCTTTTTTGCGCAGGCATCTACAGATATGGGAATTAGTAAATTTGCACCCAGTTCCCTGCAGCCCTGTAATGGGTCCCTGGAGCCACTGAAGGGAGCTCTAGGTTCCAGCATCTCTCTGCTCTCTGACCAGCCCCCTTCCCTGCCCAGAAGCAATGTGCTAAACACAAGGACAGCACTCAGCAGCTTTCTCCTTGGTCTTCCAATACTATGGCTGCTCCAGGCCCTGACCCTGGCAGTGATGACTAGTGCCCTGAGCTCCTGAGCTGTCATGATTATCCTGATGGACTGCCACAGTGACTGCCACGTGGCCTGGCCTATGGCCATTTCACCCTGCCTGGCTCCCTGACAACCAGTGACATCCTGCCTGACTGCGGCACATCATCTCAGGGTCAGTATCACTAACCTGGGCCTCCAGTCCCACTGCCTCTGGGCCTGCTGCTCTAGCCAGGACTGGTAGTGGTACATCATCCAGCACATCTGAAATGATGACCAGTGGCTAGACAGCCTTTTCATGACATGGGCTACCTTTCACAATCTGCTTTAGCATCTCTGGACTCACCTGGAGCAGCAGGACACCAAAACTCTTGCAGCTCTTCCCATGGACTCCCCATTAGTCCTCACTGTTTTCAACTTGACCACTCCTGCCAGGAGGGTACAGTCTATGGTACACCCCTAATACAGATGATGCATCCATAGGTTCTCAGTGTTGGGTGGCAGTGATCCCGAGCCAGCATCCCTGATACCAACTGTAGCCTCTCCCCAACATGCAGCTGCAGGACCTGTGAAACCATGAGACAGAAACTTTTTGGGAGAATTTGCACCTTTTCAGAGATAGGATGCTCTGTATTAGAGGATGTGCTCTGTCTGGCCTCAGATTTAGGGTCAGGTGCCCAAGGACCATGGTAAATTGGGCAAGCAGTCCAGGCCCAGGCATCTTATGCCTGAGCTCCCTGTCTATGAGTGCTCTCCTGAGGCCAGCGACAAGCTGGGTGCTGGCTGCAGGCCACCTGACTCCCCTGGTCTGTTTCCATGGAAGGACAGGCCAGGCTCCTGTGTGGCTCCAGACCCTGCTGCCCTTCCCTTCTACCTGCAGTCCCACTGTACTTGGGGAGGCACAGGGCTCCTGGACAACTGGAATGAGATGCTTCCCATACCCCCATCCTCCCCTTAGGACACCACTCTGGGGAGGTATCCTGGGACCAGCCCCCTGCCATGCCACCACTGGGCCTCATGTGTGTCCCTACTGTGCATGCCCCAGTGGTGCATGATGAGCTGTTTGCATATTCCAAGGGATGCCCAACCTACTAATCCCAGGTACTGATGATCCTTATAGTTCCCAAAGAACACCTGTGCTCCTGGTAAAGGACCATGAGCTACAACCACATGGAGGCCTGGCCCAGGATGCTCCACAACTTCTGCCAGACCCTGGAGGGCTTCCTATGGCTGCACTATTCATCCCTGGCCCATGCTGCTGAGGAAAAAGCATTGAGACATTCCTTGATGTGTGAGAGGTCCATGACTACCTAGCCAAGCAGGTATGGGCTGTTCAATAGTTTTTAGCACTATCTTCCACCTCTCTCAGGAATAGGGAAGTGTGGGTGGGCTGGGTGGGCTGGAACAGATGCAGGGGCAGGGGGAGAGGGAAGGGCATGGGGCAGGGTAGGGAGGGACCTCCTCAATATACAGGGATTACCACATGACCAGGGCTGGTGAGGCTGCTGGCTCAGATCAGTCCTTCCCAGCATTGATGGCTTGCAGTTGTGCCCGGTGTTCTCGGCCCATGGGGAGTGACATACAGGCACCTAGATGGGCCTCACTCAGTGAGGAGTTGGCACTGCTGTCAGCCAGCAGTGTCATGGCCGGCCATGCCTCATGTCTGGCCCTGGGTCTGTGCAGCTGGTGAGGCAGGTGCTAGCCAGGTCTCCCCAAGCTCCTGGTAGAAACTGCAGCTGGGCAGCTGGGTGGGATGGGGAACTGCATGCCCAAGGGTTCCTTCCCTGATAACATGGTGTTGGAGATGCCAGGCCTGAGTGGGGATGTAGGCAGGTCACCCATGCTAGTGTAAACTGCACAGCTGTGGCCTGGGCCCCAGCATGCCAAAATGTTAGTCAGCTGCCACATAAAGTGCGCTGTCTTGCAGGTACAGCCTGACTGATGATATGGTCAGTCATGGTGACACACTGTGCCTGCAAGACCTTGACCTTCATGTGGCACTGCTGTGCCAACCAGTCATGCCCTCACTCCCTTATCCAGCCTGATAGGGACTCATAAGTGTAGACACTGGAGAGCGCACCGCACTCAAACTGGCACAACATCTCCACCACACCCCAGAGCACCTCAAGGTCACCAGTCTCCACCTGGGGCCCCAGGCTGCCCAGGGGTACACACAGGGCCTGCAGTGCTCTTAGGCTGCCTGTATTGTGTACCTCAGGGCACAAAATGTCTTCAGGCTTTTATAGCCTGCAGACAGGGACTGCCATAGAGGCAGCCCAACTCTGGATCAGGAGAGGCTGTGCAACCCTGGGGCTGGCCTCAGGCCAGCCCACTAGTGGCTGGGCAGACCCAGGAGCACATTAACTAATCCTACTTAAATTTGCTATTTGCAGATGCAAGTAGCAAATTTAAGCAGGATTAAGGGTTTTTACTGAACAGTAAGCACACATACATGCAGACATGTATGCTTACTGCGAAGTAAATTACACTAATGAACAGTAACACACCTGGTGTAGGTACACCCAGTCACAGCTTAACCTTATTGGCTATCTCTCCCTTTAATCTTTGGGCAGCTACATGTCTGTACATACCCAATGGGTGCATTTACACAAGATCTTTACTGTGGAGTTGCCTAATTATCTTCCCGGTAAAGTGTCTCCATCTACACATGTGGAACTATTAGGCCATAATAAACTAATTAACTCTGCTGTAGGTTAGTAATGATTGATACAAGTACTACTCTATGGCAGAGTTATTTATTCTGCTGCAATACACATGTAGATGCTGGCTGGAGTTGGCTAAGGTATAAGAATGCTGAAGTGAGGGGCTGCCTTCCAGTTAGCCCCACATCTAGCACCATTGTGCCTCATCCAGCCCACCTTCACTCAACACTTTGGGCTGCACCACCTTGGCTCAACTTGCTCTGATCCCAGGTGCAAGTATAAACACTGCACCCGGGAGCAATAAACTCCAGTATGAACTGCACCAGAGCTTATTCAGCTCAGCTAATCTTGTGTGTTGATGCACCCTGTACTACCTGATCTAAGCAGGTACATTCTTAAATTCTACTAAATCCCATTTGGATCCGGTATTCTGGTGGTTTCATGCTCATGTATGCTGGGGAGGGCGGATCTATTAAAGTATGCTTTCAGAATGCGTAGTGTACAAATCCATCTTAAAACACAGCTGCCTTGGCAACATTCATTTTAAAACAAGAAGTGAGTTTGCTATCTTTTCTGTAATAGTTTATTAGATACAGAACCTGCCCAGTAAGTGGGAGACCTGGATTTAGACTTTCTCAGCCTAAGAGAATTCAATATCATATGCCACTTCCCAGGAGAGTTCATTAATCACTAAGCTATAGAATAGTCTAAGTGAAGGGACCCTTTCTTTGTCCTGCAAAAGGAACATTATGCAGGAATTATGAGTCAGAGAAATCATATAGAAATAAGATTCTGTTGTCTAATAGGCCACTCATTTGAAATAGAGGACCATTTGTACATGTGCTCACCATTTTTTAAATTATTTTAACTGATTTGCATCATACACTTTAAACCAAATTTCAATTTGAGTTAAGAGTTAATGGATCATCAGGGTAGATTGTCCCCTTCATCACAGATCTGTGTCCCTGAGCAGGGCTGGGGGCCTAGTCAGGATACTGATACTTAGGGTGAAGTGTTTTTGGCACATTTGACTTTGTAAAGGTGTTACTTCATGCCTAATGGCCTCTGTTGTTTTGCAAAAACCCAGCTGAGTTACCCTTGAGTGGAGTGATATCTGCCATGTTTATCTGCATTCCTAAGGAATGGTTACCTGAGTTCTACAGGACTGTTTATCCTAAAAACAATGCCATATATACATGTTAATACTGTTTAAATGGTCTAATTTGGACTGCCCTAGTCTGCATTAACTTTAATTCTCATTATATGGGCATTACTTCAATTTTAATTTGGACTACAGATGTCCACATGCATATAGAGACAGTTGTAGTCTGGATTAAACCTAGGAAAAACTTAGCATTTATAAACGTCCAAGAAGTCCTTGCTTCTTATTCCTGTTTTTAGGTTTTATTTTCTGTCTCCAATTTCTATCTAATATAAAATACACAAACAGTACAGTTACCAGGGATTGTGACACCAAATTCTCCCTTCTTAGCTGATTAGCCTATATATATTTGAGAACAGTGTGGGGGATGCCTTTTACTAAGCAAAGGAAGGAAAGTTCAACCTGGGAAATTGAAAAGTTAATGAGGTCTAGCCCTATTATGTTTCCTATCCACAGAGGTTGTTTCGGGGTTGTCTAGGTCAGATCCCAGAAATATGGCTTTTTAAAAATATTAATCTGAAGGTTTTACCTTGGAGCCAAAGGAAGTTAACTATATTAACGGATTCAACATTGCAGGTGCATGGAGACTATTTGATTACAGTATTGCCAACTCCACTGTGTCAAAAATCATGAGACAAATGCTGAAAAATCTAGGGATTTGGAATGTAAATCATTAGATGCAATTTTTTAAGTGTGTGAGGTTGTAGAGGTTATTTGTCAAGATATATGGGGCTGTGGGTGTGAGGTTTGGATCCTGGGGAGTGGTGGGGTCTCTGCACACCCTGGGAGGATTTAAGGTATTGGGTGTCAGGAGTGAGAGGCAGCAGCAGGGCTGGTGAGGGACTGTGGCTTGGGAGTGAGGGACGCGCGCGCACGCGCGCGCACACACACACACACACATGTTGCATGACTCACCCCAGCACCAGGGCCCCATTCACCCCAGACCCTGCCCCAATCCTTCCATCACTGTGGGGACCTCAATCTTCATCACCTCTCCTTCTCCCCTTATCTCTTTCCCTCCACAGACTTACCAGCTTGGTGCTCTCTACATGGGCCAGAAGAAAAAATGTTGAGATTTGGTCTACCAGGAGATCATGAGTCAGAGTTGACTTGGAAATCAGGAGTCTTTTGATTTTTTTCATGAGCGTTGGCATTACTGTGCTTAAGTTAAAGAAAGTGGTGAGAAAACTTGTTCAGTCAATGACTATTGGTGAAACTAAATCACTCTTGTTGTCAAACACTCTTGGTTCTCTTTGCCATGTATAGTAAATTTATCTTTCCTTTATTCATTATTCACCTTGGTGATTTTGATCTGTTGATATTTTCATCTAAACTTTGGCCTAGCTCACTTTGCTACATGACCTTTGAGACTCTCATCTTCATTTGAAATGAACAGTATACTACAACAATCCTCATTTCTAATTCGTTGGTACTGTGACAACTTGGTCACAGATGTTTTTTACAATCAGTGAGAATTTGGGGATTCTGTGAGTACAGGACTAAATGGAAAGTTATTATAGATGTTACTACTATGGGCTTTGTTCTTTGTGGGGAGTTGAATATTATCAAAGCTTTTTTTTCTTGGAAAAAGAGCCCTTAAATCAGTGGGTAAAAAAAACTAATAAAAATTACCATATAAATCCTAATTATTGTAAAAGTAAAACTGTTAGTTACAATATGTATCCTGTAGTTGTGAAAATAATACTTACGAATGCATTCCTGCTCAATAAGATTACTTTTGGTCTCTGACAACTGACACACAAATTTTTAATGGTCTCCTAAAAATGTGCTTTAAAATTGAATGGATACAAAATAAAACAAATCCCTACCACCAAAAAGCTTCTACTATTGCCACTTTCAAAGTATTTTTTGTTTGTCTACTAGATATTCCTAAATTTATGGGTTTTATTTTTTCTTTTCATTTTATTTTTCTTGGTTATATATATGTGATCCAATAGCCAAAAGACAATTTTTTTTTTTTAAAGGTATACCCATGTGTTCTAAGGGTAGCATATACCTTATACATTTTTTGGAGAACTGTTGTGCAAGATACACATGTTATTTTGAAATTAGTTTGTATGAATTCTGATGTTACCATTCAATAAAATAGACTAATATAATCATCCATGGTACAAATTCTGATGGATGATAAACTCCCTCAGCTTACCGAATTTATTAAGATATGAGGGCACTCAATCTTTTGTTGAATTTCTTAGTATTATATTAATATAGTAAATCTCAGACTTTTCATATTGGGATGGTTCATAATCTGCTGTGTTTACAATGGGTTGCTAAAATGTGGACAAGCCACTCAACTGATTGCTGAGATGTCCACTTCAAAGGGAACTTTGAAATTGATTGGTGCTCTGTGAAATACAAACTGCAACAAACAGCACCTGAGGAGTTCTAAACAACTCTTTGCTGGGACTATATATCCCACATGAGCTTTTGCTAAGTGTATGCAAATTCAGGTTCTAATACACTCTGATAAAAAATAGACAAAATAAATAGCAAGTAATTGCCAAGAAATAACATCCAGAAAAGCTCTTACCTCTTGAAAAACAACACTTTTCCCATTTATAAAATTACTCATCATACCAATAGCTCAACCTGAGCTACTGGGAATGGCAAATGAACAAGTCTGACACCACCTTTGTGCAGTAGTTATGGTAGATTTTTTATACCTGCTTTATAGATTGGTAATTTTGAATATAGAAATGATTTGCCCCAGCATCACACTGCATCTCTCCCTGAGCCATAAATATAAACCAGGCATTTGGCATATGCTTTTAAAATAAACTGATTATGTAAAAACTCAGAGTTAGCTAACTTTATACTTCAGGTGCAGGAACATCTTGTTTTGTGACCAACAGGCTTGTTGGTCAGCACCAACTATATAAGTTGGTATAAGGTCAGCACCATTCTGCTCAGTTCTTCCAAAACTGTGGTAGTTCTGGAGCTCATAGTATCAGAAATCTAGGTCTCACACCCCATTTTGTCCCAAAATGTTGTCAATTTTGATTTAGTTTCCACAGTCAAGTTGAGGGCTGGAATGGCACATGGTTGACAGCCTAGAGATTGTAAGCTTGAGGTGACAGCAGAAATGTTTGTGGCATAGCCTTGTGAGATTCCAACAGAACTGTGAATTCTGCCAAATCCCTCACCACAAGGACATAAAAATGAAAGAAAGACATTCAGAATATGTATGCATGTGACCTCATTACAGCATTTACTGTGGTAGAACAATTCTGAAAAAAAGAAGCTCTGCGGAGGGTTTCTCTTCCTTTTCTTTTTCCTTAGCAATCATGTTAATAGATATTAAATTATTGTCTGGGCTCCCAAATTAGGTACATACAGTCATAAACCCCAAGGCTGAATCAATTCAGTCTTTGCAGGTTAGTCTAAACTTCAGAGATTAAACTGAAACAGAAATAAACAACCGTTTACCTTTGATTCAGGAAATTCAGCCACATGCCTGCAGTCATTCTGGCCAGAAGCTGGGGGGCACTAGAGCACAGGTCTCTGGCTGTGCATTCTTTTGCTCTTTCTGCTACCTCCAAGGCCTCTGGTACTTGCAGTCCAGAATTAAAGCAGCAAGACTCTACATGGTTGCTCATCATTTCCTCTTCCTGCTCCAGGTTTCTCTGAGATTTATAGTACACAGTCACTGCCAGCAGTAAGTTTGAGCAGGGTAAGGGGTGTTTAACCCCCATCTCTGGCCCCAGAACCCAGCTGGGGTTTGTCTTGGGTGTGGGGGGGGGCATCCCCATCTGGGCTTGCCCCCTGCCCCCTTGTCAGTCAGCCCTCATTACTCCACCTAGGTGGAGTTAATTTATCATTTTGGTTAAACTTATGACAGACAAGTTATATTTGTGGGTTATAAACTTACAAGCTTTATATTAGCTAATATTACCTGTGTAGGCAAAATACCAAGTGCCTCCAAGAAGCACATATTTATTGCTTGTTAATCCCTCCAGTTCTGGCCATCACATTTACTCAGAAAATGATATTGTTGATTCAAGATACTAAAATGTTTAAAACTAAATAATCTCTTGGGTAATCATTATATTTGACTTCTCTCTGTAGCTAGGTAGTTTCAACAGTTCAGTTTGGGGCTAGGTTCACAAACCTTACCCAGATTAGTAGTTCCTAAATGCTCAGCCTTAGGCAATTTTTTTTCTTTATAACTCAAAATGGGTAAGAATTTTCTTTCCTTTCTATAGCTTTGAGGCCCCTTTTCCTCATGTTCTTCAACCTTCCACCCCCATTTTTCTTTGTTGCCATGGGAAAACATCTTTTTTTGACACAAATGTTTTGTAGGAAAAGCTTATTTTTTAACAAAAGTTCCAGAACAACTAAAACATTTCATTTCAACTCTGTGAAAACAACATGTACATTTTCTGGTTCAAAATGACTTTCTAATTTCTGACTTTGGAATTAACATAACTTTTTTTTTTTTTTCTGTTAGCCTGAACTGATATCTTCCCCTCCAAATCCCTATTTTTGTTTTGTGAAAATTTGAGTTTCAACCAATATAAGCAAGTAAAAAGTAACTTTGAAGCTCTCAGTGGAACAGGGAAACATATTTCATATCCCATTCTGTTTAGAACTTCCATTTTTAATCAAAAATAATTTTTATTTAAAACAATAATAATCTTTATGCAAATACTTATTCTTCCAGGAGGCAAGAAGGAAAATGGCAATAAAGAAGTGAGAAAGAAGAGATTTATTTTTCTACCTTTATTTACCAGAAAAGTGAACAATGTAGAATGAGTTAATGTTTTTCAAACTGAAACTCCTAACAGATATTTGAGCTTATTTTTTTTATAACATAATTTTTAAGGGAAATACTAAAAATATAACAGGCAATATTCAGTTAGTATCACTGGGCACTTCCAGACAGGTGTAGCTGTGCGATATGTGGTGTCACAAACACATTTGCAGTACCACATATTGCACAGTCAGGTGTTCTCCATACTGCAAGGGCATGCTGTCTGAGAATGTACTGCTCCAGGGTTTTTTTTCCCATGAGTATTTTGACCCCTGGATATCCAAGGGTCAAAAAAAAAAAAACCAGGGAGAAGAAAAAAAAAGCAGCATATGGTCAGGCAGTATGTGGCGCTGAAAAGCAGAGACGGGCTGCCTGGAGCCATGCTTCAGCTGTTGCCCATGCTCTGCCCAGCACAATCACTATGGCTGCATCCATGGGAAGCCTCCAGGATCCCAGGTAAGGCTTCTGGGGCTAGCACAGCACTGGATCCAGCCTCCCTTACCACCCCTGGGGACACTTGCTGCATGCCAAAGTAAGTGTGGCATGGGTGTTCCTTGGGGACAAGTAGCTGTGGTACAAAATGCACTGCTGCTACTTGTCCCCAAGGAACCAAACATCTACACCGGACATGTCTACTGGGTGCATCTTCATGTACTATTAAACATGATAAACTCTAGTGCAGATTATGCTGGAGTCAGCTGCTTCTGGGCTCATTATCTGCATGTTTCTCCAGGACCACAGCAATTTGAGCCATGGTGGAGTAGCTCTGGGCTGGCATCAGGCTCAGAGGGTCAGCCCCAGGCTTTGAGCAGTTGTATCAGGTGGGGGAGGGGCTGGCTAGGCCATAAGAATGCTGAAGTGTGGATCCATGTGGCAGTCCCCCCCAACACTTTAGCACCCTGGTGCCCCAGCCAGCCCCTACAACCATCTACACATGCATTTCGATGCAGTAAATGACTTCACCATATGATAGTACTATTCTCAACAGTACTACCATATGACAGAGTCAATTTATTTACTGCACCCTAATACCAGTGCACATGTAGATGGTGATGCATTACTGTGGAGCTAGTCAGTCAACTCCACGTTAAAGTGCACATGTAGATGTACCTCCTGTGGCATGAAACGTTAAAAAATACATAAGGAAGAAACTTACCTAAAAGGAAAACAATGAGTAGAAAATATCTTATAGACTACAGCTGTAATACAACCTATCTTGCAATCCCCTTTAGCTAATGCATTCTGGTATTAGCATGCAGACTATAGTAAATGGATCAGAGGTAGCACATATAACTGTGTATCTCTACCACAAGTCTGACTTCTTTTTATGTGCTAATTTCTATTTGTCACTTATTTTTGGTAGGGGTAGGGGAGTGCAGCTGTGTTTGAAAATAGTCCACCCAAATACTTTTTTTTTTCTTTCTGATTGTACAACTTAGTCTTTAGAAGTATGAGATGAAAAGTCAGCTGAAAAATGTAGAAGGTTGTCTATATTAATTACAAAATAAATGAAGATCTTATTACAAGATGTATCTAAAGGATTTTAATGATTTTGGACACTCAGTTCTGAATACATATGCTGATATGCTGTATGGTGGAAAATTCATATAAATATGTGTAACTGTCATCAGAGAAGGCCACAATTTACTTCTCAAGTCTGAACTTCATAACTCCAAGACAGGCAAATGATTGGGATGGGTGGAATAAACAAAACCAAAGATTATGTGTCTTAGTGAGATTATGCTGCTCAGGAAGGGATGGGCCATGGGTTCTAGCTTAGAGTCTTCTCCCAGCTACACCAGAAACTTCGCCACTGTTCTCCAGCCATTTTATCCAATAGATGTTGCATACAAAGTGCAGCAGTTCATAGGGTTAAAAGTAGCCCCAAGGATCATTTGACTTATCCTTATGCAAGAATGTAGGAATGATATACCTAAATCATTCCTGTCCAATGCTCATCCAAACTCTTCTTAAGGAGATTCCAAAGTTTATTTCACTATTTTAGGCTATGTACACACATTCAAGTAACGTGGGAGAATGCTCCCAGGTTTGTTCTCCTGATAAGGAAACTTACCTAGAGCTGCATGTACAGGCATTTGAATGCTCACTGCCCATGTTTGAAAAATTAGTTAAGATTACTAACTGTCATATATGTTTTCTTTTTATTTTCAAAGTTATTTTAGGTATTCTAAAGCAGATGTAAGAAACCTAGAGCCCACAGGCCATATCTGACGTGTGAAGAGACTAGATCCAGCCTGTAGTAGTACAGAATTAGTAACATTTTAGTCACAGTGGCAGAGGGGGCCTTTCCACAGTAACCGTGCCTACAGTGCTCAATGTATTCTCTTTCTTACAGCAAGGGAGGCACCCCATGGACCTAGTACGTACCTTTCTCTATCTATTCTCCTCTCAGTATCTTCCAATTTCTGGAAGGTGTGAGGCTGCACCTCATAGTGCAAGATGGGTCACAAACAATGACCCGGTATGGCAAAATGTTGCTAACACCTGTTCTATAAGAATGACCTTATTTAAGTGTATAATTTTAATTCTTGTGGTGTTTGTGTAATAGACCCGTGTGAATAGGGAAGTATTCCATTTGGATTCAGATTCAGCTGATTTAGAGGACAGCGATTAAATTTGAAGATTCAGATCACTGTCCTGAATCAATTCCACCAAATCAGCTTTGGAAGATTTGGCACTCATTTGGAGAGATTCGGTGATTTGGTCATAGATTATAATGGAGAATCACAGAAATACCTATACATTTGTTGTTTTTTGGCAGACTTGGATGAAAACAGCATAGTGGTAGCCCCTTCTGAGGGCATGAAACCTTCCAAATTTCAAGGAGATAGGTGCAGGGGTTTCTGGGAAACTGCATCTCAAATGGCTGAAAGCAAAATTCATGTGTGTATTTTAAGGCAGATTTTGATGAAAACAGCAGGGATGATAGCCCCTGCTGAGGCCATGCAGCCTGTCAGGTTTCAAGGAGATAGATATAGGGGTTTCTGGGAAACTGTAACTCAAGTTGCTGACAAGCAACACTCAAGAATGTGCAACTTTGTGTGTGTGTGTGTGTTAAGGCACAGCAGGATGAAACCAGCAGGGATGGCAGCCTGTAACAGGGGGCTTTCCTGGCACTTAGGCAGAAAAAGATCACAAAAGGGACAGAAAGGCTGCAGACAAAGACTTAAGTGCTGTTTCTATATCCCTCCCCCAGAGCACTATGATTAAAAGGGGACTCAGGGAAGATCACAGTCATAGGCCAGCTACAGATGCCAGTCTTTTCCCCCTGCTCCCCTTCCTTCTTCTTAGTTTCTGTTCACCTGAAAGACTGCCTTCCAACTTTCCAAATCTCTAAATCTTTTCTGAATTGATTCAGAGGGGTTTTTTGGTCTCCTAATTCAATTCAGATTTGGTGACTTGGCCTTCAAATTGGGCCAAATCTCTGAATCAAATCAACAACCAAAGCTTTGCATACCCCCGGTGTGTAATCCCTACTCCCCACCCCCTCCACCCACCCACCCACACACACACACACACACACAAATCAACCTAACCAAACAATCCCAAATACTGTAACAGATACAGTATTACACATAGATATATATGTAGAAACTGAGTGGATCCTATCAGTCTTACCTTAACTTCCTAATTAGAAAAGACTAGGTCTTCTAAACTGTTCTCTAAAATACATTCTCATTGAGGACACGGGAATTACAAATAAAATAAACTGAAAATCTGAGGATCACCAGCACTTGCCTTTCATTTGTTGTTCTGCTAATTAACTACATAGGTGTCTCCTGACTGTAAATCAGGAAAGCTACACTGAGAATGAAGAAATGACAGACAAATCACCATCCATTTCATGACTTGATTGTTTTGGTTTTTTTTTTTTGTTGTTTTTTTTTTAAAGAATAAGGAACAGGAGAAAAGAAAACAGCACAAGTAGATAAAGGGATAAAATTGTGATGGCCCATGCCATTTACAGGGATCATTTTGTATTCTGGAAATCATTGGGATAGATTATGATCTCATTTATACCTAACTCTGAATTTACAACGATGTGTCTAAAATCATAAAGTGGCCAATTTATCGACTGGGCAGTAACTTGCATTGCTTTTATTTCCATGCTTCCCAATAATACAAGTATCACAGTTACCACTGCATGTCTTTTTTGGACTGCAAATGGGTACATGGTACATTTTGCTAATATAAATGTCTTATTTTAAACACTTCTCTTGGAGAGTCATTAGAATAGATTTATCACAGTTGATGTGTAAAGTATTTTAAGGACATCATGTTCATCATGCATACATTTCACATTTTCTGACTGTATAAATTCATGTAGTCCTTGTTGGAGTATAAGAAAACATTTTTAAATAAATAAAATTAAATAAACTAAACTGGTTATCCAATTGATGGCATAACTACATATGCATTTGACCCAGGATCAGTTTTCTTGAAAGTAAACCACTCATGGGTAAATGCTTCTGGGCAGGCATGGATACATGCAGGGAAATTGATCAAATTTCTTATTCCTAGCAGCAAACTGCTGCTGCTTTCTGTAACCCTGCAATGGGCCCCAGCCACCACCGGGGGGAGATCAAGGTTCTGGCCACAACTTCCAGCAACTGGGAGTCATTTTTAAAAGGAAGCCCCACTCTCTGCTCCCTGGACAGCCCTTTTTCTGGCCAGGAGCAATATGCAAAGCCCAGGACCAGCACATGGCAGCTCTCTTGCTGTAGCCTCTGCAACATGCAGTCCTCTGGGATACTGGTGGCCATGGTACTGACTCCAATGGGCTCAGTGTGGGGGGACAACTGCTGAGGCCCTGGGCGAGCCACACACCCACCAGTGAAAAAGTCCATGACTGGGTGGTGATTATTAACAAACTGTAAATAAGTCCAAAGTGTGGACAGTGTCCCTAGCACCCCTAAATTTCCAACATTAACAGGTAAAACCCCCAAATGAAAGCCAAATATCATGTATGGGTTATGTTATGAGTGCACTGGGTGCAAGTGGTGCTGGCTGGCAACTTCTTCCCACGCTTCTCACTGTAGCTTGCCTAAATAGCCACCCACTAACCCCCCACTCCACCTCCAGCACCACACTCACTGCAGACAATTCTCATAAAATGAACCTTATTCCCCTCACAAGAAACAGAACCCTCAACCCCCTTCCCTCCCCAACAACAGAGCCCCTGCACTGCCCAACCCCAATAAAACACCCCCTTCCCCATGTGAACTATTTATAACAAATGAAGTACTATAGTTGTGTGCATGCCCCCTTGAGGTGGGCAGCCATGAGGTGGGGGCACCTAGGCAGCAGAGCCTGGGGACAGGCAGCCAGCACTCTGACCTCTGGTCATTCCCCACACTGCATTGAGCCTGGTGGGTGGGGGGCTCACCCAGGGATGACAGTGGCCTATGGTCCCCCAGCATGGATGGCTCCCCCTCTTGCAGCCAGTGTCCAGGGCCAGCAGGACTGATGTATGGTCCTTGTCCTGCTGCAAGCAGTTCCAGAAGCTCAGGGAGAAGATCTGGGTTCAGGTGAGAGAACTGTGTGGTTGCGGACCTAGGGCAGGGGATGGGGCAAGGGCTCCCAGACAATGGAGGTGGCAGTGGACCTCTTTCTAGGCCCATGTAGGGGCCTGCTGCTGGGCAGTAGGAAGCTGCCAGGGGCCAGGCAGGGCTACAGTTTGAGACAGGACAGTGGGCAGCACAAAGGAGACTGCCATGGCTAGGATGGTGTTCAGCACCTGGCAGTTGTCTCCTGTGGCCTCTGCTGCCATGGCCATAAGTGCAGTCTGCTCCCATATGGCCTCCACTCGCTCCCACTTCAGGGCCAGAAGCTGCACCCAAAAATCCCAGTCCACCAAGTCCCGAGCATCCTCACAGGTGATACTGTCTACTCACCAAGCCCATGTATTTTCCAGATGGTCCTCCAATGCAATCATTCTGCCAGAGCTGGTGCATCTGAGAGACTTATGCTGTGCACACCCATGAACCTGAAGCCAAACCCCAACTGCTAACAGTGACCTTGCTCCTGCATGCAGCTGCACAGCTTGTAGAGCTATGAAAAAGAAGTTGTTTATGAGAATTAGCAATATTTATGAGATAAGATGCTCTGTATCAGAGGCTCATGAACTTCCTAGCTTCAGATCTACCCAGAGACCATGATATGGTAAGTTGGGCAGCACACCCAGGCCTAGGAAGCCCTTGGCCAAGCCCCACATCCCTGCTTACTCCCCTGGGGCTAGAAGGCTACTGGATGCTGGCTGTGTGCCACCTGACACCCCCACCCTATTCCCAGGCCAGGCTCCTGGCAGCACCTGCTATGAAGGCTCTAGACCCTGCTTCCTCCCCTCTCTTCCTGCAAGCCAGTTGCTCTCCTGTGGTGTTAACAAGCCCATGGTACTCAGGCTTGGTGGGTGTAGGGCTCCCAAATGACTGAGATAAGGATATGTCCATGCCCTTGCTGTTCCTGAAGGGATCTTCATTGAGGTTCCCTGGGGCCACCACTTCTCTCAGTGGTGCTGTTCCCCAACTGTGTCCCTGCTGCATGTGTCATGGAAGCTACATGAAGATCTGTTGTATGGAACAAGGAGTATCTGACTCACAATGGCCTGCTGCTGCTGCTTGCTATGGTGCCCCAAGTGCACCTGAGCACGTCATAGGACCCTAAGCTTCAATGTTGCAGGGGGAAATCCTGGACTGCTCTGCAACGTCTACCAGCAACTGGAAGGCTACCTGTGCTGTGCTACATGTCTTTTCTCCCTTCAGCCAAGGATGATATCTCTATCACCATCAACAGGTTCTTTAGTGTGAGAGACACATGTCCACTTAGCTGTGGGGGCATGGGATGCTGAATAAAATTTTGCACTGTCTACCACTTCCCCGAGTGCTCTAAGGGTGGGGCTCAGGAGCCAGAGGAGTGTGGTTAGGCTTGGAAGGGAGGGTGAAACAGGGGCAGAGGCTGGGGCAGGGGCCAGGGCAAGCAGGGTCCTCCCCACAGTGATCCCAGTGTGGGGCCTACCAAATGGTTGGAGCTGGCATGCCTGGCAGCTCTGGTCAGTCCCATTTGTCAGCAGTGATGTGCAGCTCCGGGTAGATTCATAGGATGGCAGAGTATGGCTTGCAGGTGCCCAGGCAGAACTCCCACACCAGCTCTCTGGGCCTCCACATGTCTGTCCCTGTACTGCCAAGCCTGGACAACTGCCTGCAGTTCCCAAAGCAAAGGCATGGCACAGAACTGCCAGGTGCACAGTGAGGTAATGCCCCACAGCACCTACAGGCTCTTGGCAGGCTGTTCAGGTGTGCTGTGGGTCGGTGGAGCTGGCCACAGTGGTCAGGAGCTGCCTGCAGCACCCTGCAGGTCTGAATGGTGTGGGCCTGGCAGCTGCATGGCACTAAAGTGCCAGGCAATAGTGCTGGGGTCCAGATAAGCTGGTATAGATCACCCATGGCCTGCAATAGGTGACATAGTGGCCTGGTGAGGCCTCAGGCTTCCTGCATGTGTCCCTGGGCTCACTGTGCCTGCAGGCTTTTAAGGACCTGAGGCTTGGGTTGTCAGAGAACTGGACCAGCCCTAGCCCAGGACTCCTGGGGCTATCCTCAAGCTGGCCCCTTAATGATAGGGCCGACCAGGAGCATATTTGCTCCTGGTTGGTGTTTACACGTGCATTACTGCACAGTCACTTATTGAGATAAATTCGCTACTTTCATTTGCAGGTAGAAAATTTACTCACAAGTAACAATTTTTACTGTGCAGTAATCATGTACATGTCTACTTTACCCTGCTCCCTTAAGGAGTTTTGGTAAGTTGTTGTTAACTAGGTCTGGACTCCCCGCCTACCCTGCCCCCCAATCCTTCTACACACACCTCACAAAAACTTACGAAGTGGTATATTACTAGAGTTGGAAGCAGACTACAGATCTGTCCTGGGCCTCATCCTTGCACTGTCATTGCCCGGTGATCCAGACCCTGGCTCTAAAGTCTCCATGGAGACTAGCCTGAAACCCCTATGGACAAGATGTGCTCATCCAGGTGGATGGAATGAATTGGTGAATTGGGGGCAGGTGGGGAATGGCATCTGGATGAGCGGGCAGAGCCAGAGCCAGGATCATGGGGTAGTGACTGTAAGGGTCTGGATCTTGGGGCATAGGTCTCATGATTTGCTTAGCACACATGCCCACGGAACTAGCACCCAGCACAGGAATGTGCAGACAGCAGATTGTGGTGCTACCCTGGCCTTGGCTTTGCACTTTCACTACCTGCTAAGCCTAGTGTCCCTCACCTATTCCACTCTGGATGCCACTCCCCACCCACCCACAGCCTCATCCCATCGATGCAGCTGTGTATGCCCTACCTGTGAGGGTCTAGGCCTATCACCATGGAGACCATGCCTACCCACCTGCTCCATCCTGTATCCCAAGTAGTGAGTGTGGGGCCAATGTACTGGGGTGCCCGGGCAGAAGGCCCAGGTCTGGCAGTGGTGGATACAAGCAGCAGAAGGTAGAAAGAGATGCAGATGGAAGGAGATTCCCCTAACCACCACTGGGGTTACCAGGAAGCAGAGTTTGTCCGCTGCACTGCCCCAGCCCTGCTGCACACCTGGGGGCAGGAGGTAGCCTGGGTTGCCTCCTGTGCCTGGGCTCAGTGGGGCAAAGGGACTTGCCACAGGCCAGATAAAATCCCTGAGGGCCATATTTTGCCCACCCCACTGTAGATGATCGGTTTCATGGACATATTAATCTATCACAAAGCACCAGGTTACCTGGAGGATATAACCTGTTTGTAATAGCACAATAATTGATATTAGTTTAAGTTATCTATGCAACTGTAATTCATTTTCTTTGCACATATAGTTCATGATACAGCCTTTAACTATAGGATCACATTTCTCTTTCACACTTACAAAATCAGGAGGATTTTATCCTTCATCCCTAAATCTAATTTTTGTGTGAAAGAAATTTTGATTATTGGGAGATGTGTTCAGAGAACTTATTTTCCTTGTTAAGTCATAATCTATGTGCTATATAATCATTAATATAGAGAGGGCCAGTGCATCAGAAACTGTATAACATTTTCTAAAGATACAGCCTGTATAATGTGCATGTCTATGTTCTTACTTGAGTGCTCAATCTACATGCTTATATTTCAGTAATAATAATATTCTGTAAAAAGCTGCTAGGAACAGGTAATCATCCATGAAACAGCAGCTGACAAAAACACATCTAAAATGTAATTTAAATCACTTAGCAGCACTTTTCTCTCTCGCTTTTACAACTATTTCTAAAATGTTTCTAATTTTCTATCCTTATGGTTCAATCCCTATTCCAATTTTCCTTATATATAATCATAGGATGTCACCCAATGAAATAATTAGGAGTATTCCTATGGATTTGAATAATACCTCTACTCACTAACAGCTTATGTATTCCCATTTTTTCATTGCTTCTGTTTGTACTATCTCCTTTCACAAGTACCCAGTGTACTGGCTGAGATATGAAGTCTGTGAAAAAGAATATGTGTAGGAAATCTATAATCACACCAGACTGTAGAGCAGTTGCTGAACAGCTTCAGAGGGACTTGGTGCATTGTTTAAAGCAGATATCACCTACCCTTATTTGCACTATCATAGAGGGAAGGGGAAAAAAAAATTCCTTCTCTGGTGAATTATTTGTCTTTATCTCATTATCTCATTAGAATTGCAAACCTGAAGATTAAATCCACAAAATTATGTGCTTGTTCAGTTGTTGACTAATCCCAACATTTAGATCCTGAAAATCCACACATTAATGCCACCCAAGTATGAAGTCATTGAAATTCACTTGCCAGTGAAGTTACACCAGTAATTTTCCCTTGGGGCATTTATACACATGTGCTGGGAGTGGCAGGAGGGGTGATCTAATTAGAGTGGCTCCAAGATCCACTCTAATTGAAGTGCCCAGAGAATCATGTGCATCAGTGTCCCAGTGCTGAAAAATGACTGCTGAGTCACTTTCACTAAAGCTTGTTCAAATACTTTTAGTTAAAACACCTCTGCCACCATTTTTCAGCGTGGGGACATTGATACATTTGATACGGAAATCTTCTGGAGCACCCAGTAATTACTAGGGCTGTGTGAAATTTCACTGGCTGTTTCATTTTGACTCATTTTGAGGTTGAAACAGCAAAATCAAACTGAAACAAAGGGCATTGAAATAGCCTTGAACCAAAATGAGGCTAGTTAAAATGTTTTAAAAGTTGAAACGTTTCAATCATAATGCTGGGGATGGAAAATTAGTCCAGCTGGGCTGACTTCCCACCCTGGTATAAGATCCAGCAGGGAGCATGAAGGAAGCCCAGCTGGGTTGACTTCCCACCCCTGGCCTGATCTAGTATGGGGGATGGGGAGTTAGCCCAGCCCCATAGTCAGGTGAAACATCAAAACAGTGTCAAAACAGCCTCACTGTTTTGCTTCATCAAAATAATGAGGCTGGTTGGACTGAAAATGAAATTTGGTATAAAACATTGTTTTGTCCAGACCTTGAAACTGAAATCAGAATAGAACAGTGCTGTTTTGCTCAGAACTAGTAATTACCACAATTCAGCTAAACAGGGGGAGCTGGAGCATTCATTCTCATGCTGTTTAACTCAATTAATTGAGTCTGCTCTAACACGTTGTAATTACAGCGTGTCAGAGCAGCCTCACTGCTTGTGTATAGGTGCCTGGTGCCTAAATGCCTACTAACCTAGTATTTAAGATGGTAATCCAGGATGTGGAAGATGTAAGCTGAAATCACTATTGTGCCAAATCTCTTAAATTACAGAAGACTGCAGTAACCAAAGGGTTATAATGTCATTCACGGTCCCTCTGTTTAGCTCTATAAATATTTAATTATTCCCCACAAAGTGAAACAACTCTAACTGGAGGCTTTAAGAGACTCCTAAACCCTACCCAAATACTCATATGGCTGATTGTTTGAGTTAATGAGTGGGTGGGTAGAGAGGAATACTGCTTTATCATTATGCTGTGTTTTGAGAGTAGAACTCCCTTTCATCCCAGATTCCAAAGGAGCACTTTTTAGATGTGAATCCCCAGGGAAAGGAAGTGTTTTCTTACAGATCAAAGTTAGTTGCCTTGACCTCTTTGAGGAACAAATTACTTTATTATCCTTAGCATTATCTAGTGGCTAAACCAGATAACGTTTGTGTGAGACTTGCTCCCCTTTTGACCACCTGGCCTGTTGGGGTGTGGCCACTCCCCTCAACTTTGCTGCCACGACTTTGATGTTAAACATACTTTAAGAGGGGTCTGCAGTGGAGATCTTTCCCAGGTGGGCCTTCTGTTGGATGGTGGTACTTACAATCATCCAACGTGATGTTCAATGGGGCTTCACCTTCCCTACACCCCGTCTACTCGCCAACCGGTTGGTGATGTGTCATTGATGTTTTCTGGCCCTGTATGATGGCTGAGAACCTGTCTACCATGTTTCTGTAGCTTTTACCCCTCTTTTGATAGTGTTTACTTCAAAGGAAATATTCCTCTGAGTAAGAAGGGGCTGCAGGGCTGCCTCCCTTATCCCAGACCCCTCTTGGGGTCTCCAATGCCTCCTCTCCCCTATCGTAAGCAGGGAGCTTCCCTGCCTTCTTGGTGTGAGCTTCTTCCAGTGGCTGTGTATGTGCTCCTGCTTTGCCTCCTGCTTTGCCTCCTGCGGGAGGCTTAAAGCTTTCCCCTGTGTTGCCTGCTCGAGCCACACAGGCTGGGTTACCTCCTCCCTGTGCTGGAGCCCACCTCATAAGCTGCCAGCCTGTGCTCTCTCTCTTCAGCTCTCTCCCCACCCCACCTCCGATGGTGCTTTTAAACTTTCCTGCAGCACCTGGTAAGGATGCTGGGATTAGTTCAGCTGTTCCTCACACTGGAAACAGCTGATTAAACAGCCGGCATAATGACAGTTTGCATGGCTGTGGCCGCAGTCATGACTCCTGCTCCAGCTGCTCTGCAGGAGGTACATTTGTAGCAGAAAAAACCCTTTTCCTCTTGTCTGCAGTTGCTCTCCCCTCCTTGGATATGTTTTTCCTCTTCTACCTTTTCTTCCTTCCTCTTTCTTTCACTTTAAGATAAGGAACTGTGTTTTAAAATT
>JAGPOW010003316.1:119403609-119453096 GCA_030014935.1 Caiman crocodilus
TGCTCTCCCCTCCTTGGATATGTTTTTCCTCTTCTACCTTTTCTTCCTTCCTCTTTCTTTCACTTTAAGATAAGGAACTGTGTTTTAAAATTTGTATGTGTGCATTTTGTATCTTCCTGTGTATCTTGGTATTTTTATCTATTTGTGTGCCATGGCATTACTTTTGTAACTTATATTTTATACTCCTCACCTTTCAACTTTCAACTATAAATGTGTTTAGTAACAATGTTAACAACAGCAGGAGTCAAACTGCTGCTTCCTTTTATCAGGCGGGCCCCTGAAAGAGTGAGTGAATCAGTGATTGAATGCATAACACAGTAGCAAACAGAAATTAACACCTAGGGAAACTGCAGATCAACCAACAGAAGAAATCAATAGAAGACATGTAACAACCGGGAAATCACTAAACATCACTGTTTAAGGTCTGGAAGCCCTGGTCTGAGTCAATCAACACCAGGGACCAATTTTTGGGATGGATATCTCCAGATCAACCACTCCCAAAGCCCTATTCAAAATTCATCAATGGACTCCCAAACCTGCATGTACATGCAGATGAACCCTGGGGTGACAGATGCCATGCAGTAGCCACCAAGGGGGAAGTCCCATGAGGGTCAATGACCCCTGGATTGGGCAAACCTGAAAATTGGGGAATCACCAAGTCTACCAAGGACAGATAAAAAGCTGTGAAAAGTGACCCTCAGCAGCACCTTCTTGATCTCCAGTTTGACCAGCAACTGACTTGTCCAGCCAGAATGACCAGCAGGTGACCCCCTTCTGGAAGATAACACCACACTAAAAGAAACTTTGACAGCAGACTCCAGTGCTTGTGGGATAAGTATACCTGACTCTTGTAGCTCGCTACTGTGTGTGTGCATGTGAGTGTGTGGGGACCAACCCCAAGGTTTATGATTTAACTTCATTACAGTTCTTCAGTCCACCTAATAAACCAGAATTTTAAGGATCCCAAGTTGGACACTTGTAGCCAACATGTTAGCCCCTCTGGGGGCTTGTTCTCAGGGTCTGGGACCCATTGTGTCTACTCTTTCCCTCATGAGAGCCTGTGGGGGTGCCTCGCCAACACAGTTTGTAATTTTTTTCTGGATCCTATTGTTAAGCACATCATTTTTCCATACACTGTACATTGAACCAAGGAGCCTAGCTTGGGACTGTGGATTTCAGTAGGCACCAAAGCACCTAAAAATCCTTTTCTAGATCTAATGCTAGATACTCTGCATTTCTCAATCTTTAGTTAAGTATGTATTCAGTAATACAAGAATATTTTATAACCCATTTGACAACATGGTCCAAATGCAGCCAAATTCATATCTAAGCCACTGCACTGATTTGTATACATTATCTAAGCAAGTGACTCCCCTAGCCATCCTCAACAAGTCCATAGACCCTGAGTAAGTTTCCAAACTTTTCTAGTATTTGTCCTTATTTGTATCTCAGCTCAATAGAAATGTTATAGAAGTCATTCTCCCTCAGGTTCATTACTCCAGCTACATTGCTTTCAGTCTTCTCTTAACCTAAAGTTTGTTCTCCCGTCTTTTATTCAAGACAAGGACAGTTTGCTAATAGGAATAAATGACTACACGCTTCATTTATTCGGCACTTGTTAATGTAATACAGTTTCTTTTTCACCACTGTGAGAATTTCATTCAAGACTTAATTTTAGATATCAGTTACCTTATCTCTTACAGAAAAAGACAGTTAAATTGTCTGCTGCTAATAACCCATTGAGTTCAAAGACACATATTGCCCATAACTAAATTAAATGTATCTATAATGGCTCTTTACATCTCCATGAGCTCCTCTCTCATGTTTATTTTTTTTAAATCATAATTTGGAGCTTTTGGTATACATAATTACACAATATGAAAGAGGCCTCATCATTCTGAATTCCATGTGAGACAGAAATTCCAATGATATATTAAATTAAAATGCAACACTTTTTTTTTACTTAAAACAAGTACTCTCTCAAATAGTAATAATTAAAGTAACTTCTATATATTTTATTAGAACTTTTACAATTCTATGATCTCTAGATTTTCATTTTCAGCTTCTATATACTAAATGCTGATAGTACCTGCACTTTTCTGCTTTTAAACAGTCACGTCACTTCAGCAAAATTCATGGTCCTACACCTACTCTCATGTTTGCATAAAGTATCAGATAATTTCCCATGTATTTATTACCAAGTTCATGCTTTCATAATAAAGCAACAATTTTAACAATTTAGTCACTAAAAATGTGCTTAATTTTTCATTATATATGTACAAATCTAAAATGTGTACATTGTTCCGCATATAAGTAATTTGTTAAAGAGTGCTTTAAGGTTACACAGAGTTTGTCTATATGAGCCGCTTACTGCTTAGTAGCCTAATTCTATTGCACAGTAGTGTTCAGGGCAAAACCTGTGTTAATACATTACTAAAAAGCTGTGCATTGGTGCTACTGCACAGTTGTGCCCATTACTGCACATTGATTTTGTACTTGTTTATCTAAGTACTAAACTTAATGTGCAGTAAGTACAGTGCACTAATGAACATGTAGATGCGCCCACAGTCTCCATCAAGCATAATGGGCTAAATGTTAAATTATTTTCACAATGGGAAAAGTTATGAGAATACTAAAGTGTCTTTGACTTTGCTGTTTGCTCAGAGCTATAGAAAATGTTTATTAGCACCAAAATCCTGGAGGTGGCCTCTCTGCATGGTCCACAGTAAACTTAGAAAGTTTGTTTATAATGCTTATGCTGCAAGCTACTTTTTCATTCTGCTGAAGAATCTGAGCAAGCCACAGAAGCTACCTCTCTGAAACTCATGTAATGCTTGCTGTGTAAACTCTTATGCTCCATATTACTATTGTCAAAACTGTTTGACTTACATCTTATTGCAAACTGCATGGCTTTTTCCAGCCTTGTACATGTAAAAAGCTTGAGTACTTTTAGTACTTGAAAGACAAGCAATGATTGGCATCTATGGAATCCAAAATAGATTGTTTCATAGTCTTTCTTTTTCTGCTCTGGGTTCTGTTTTCAGATAAAACAACCTATCCTTTCTTTTCACAATGTCAGATGTAGTCAATGTTTTGCCTTCAAGTTCTGTCATCAGCCTCACATTTTTCTCTTTCTGCACATACACACTTTCAGTTGTTTTGCCAGAGAACATAACTTGCTTTCTTTTAACAAACATTCTTTTATTATTACCTTGTATAAAGCTGAATAATAATCCTACAAAAAAACTTGATTCCCAGGATAACATAACAGAAAGACATTATGGTCTACATTCATCACCTGTGTATCTTTTGACATCATATTACATTAAATTGGGGGTGAATTTGAAATAAAGATGGCTAGATAATTAGATTTCATATTTGTTGTTACACTCCTGTAGTTTTTAATTACACACACACATGGTGCATCTATACAAGATGCTTTACTGTGCAGCAGACTAATTTGCTGCACAGTAAAGTGTCTCCGTTTGTATGTATATAGCAATCAGGGCACAGTAGACTAATTTACTGTGCTGCCAGATAGTCCCATCAGATAAAAATGGTACCCAGCAGTTCAGTAAAGTACTAAGCTTTAACACACATGTAGATGGTGATGTTGGGATTATTTTACTCTGGCTCAAACTGGAGTATATTCAGTCACATTAATTTCATGTGTAGATGCACCCACAGAGGTACACACACACACACACACACACACAGAGGTATATATGTCTATTTAATATATTATAAAATATTTTAAAGCCATCAATATATATGACCCTAGATAGGTTGAAAAAAATATGCCAAGATTCTTTTCTGCTACCCACATAAGTGCAGGGTCCAGGTAAATTTTGCTAGCGATCACTAGTATTACAGTGGTTTTGCAGCAATAATGATGCAGGAATTATGTGGGAGGCAAGGTTTTTATTTGGTGATAGCTTTTATTGGACCAACTGCATAGCTGGGCTAAAGCTAAACAGCCTTTTCCATGCCATGCATTCTTCTTCAGCAGTTGAAGACTCATCTAACTTTACCTCATCTGTAGAACAGTGAATGTCCATGCATGTACCGTATGACTACAGGTGAGAAGTTTCTAGAGGGTTTGAACTCTCAAACTCGATGAAGTCATAACCTACTTTTAAGGTCTGGGCATGCTCAGTGTATAATGGTAATGCAACTGTTTATCAATGTTGATATGTTAATTATAATAATGTTGCTTGTAATGAGTTGAAATAGTTTGAACTGACTGGTCCTTTTAAGTATTGCCCAGGTTTGAATTGGATTGGGTATTGTGTAAAGGGCAGTGATTGGATCATTGGGTGAGTGACAGGTGGTGTGATAAAAAGTCTACAAAGCCTGTCCAGAGCAGCCAGCAGGGGCTCAGGCTCAACTTTGATCTCACTCTGTCTGAACAGTTATGACTCTGGGCTCTTGGGGTATGGGAGTTCATGGAATGTAGGTTCCTTGTTGTGATCGGTTCATTTAAGAGCTACAGTTGAGTAAAGTATCATCCCTTCCCTGTTTGAGGTGCTGAGTAGCTAAACAGGGAAAAGCTAGAAATTCTCAGGGACTTTCAGAGGGTTTCTCCTGTTGACTAGGCCCAGGGTGTGCTTGCCTGCTATCTGTGGTTTCTGGGTTGTCTGTGAAGTTTCATAGTAGTTAATTGTGTAGTGACTGAATCTCACTGTAATGTGTAGTTGATTGATTGTGTGACCAGGGACATGGGGTTTGGGACATGTCTCAGGTTAGTGTCCCACTGGGTGTATTTTATTTTGCTGTGTCTCGGGTGTTACAGGAATATTGCATTGGGTAGTTGTTGCTGGGGGGTGGGGGCGGTGTAATACAGCATATATTGCTCAACCTACCTATGTTGTAGGATGTAGTTACTTTTTCTAAACCTGAGTGGGGTCAGACAATAGATCAACACTCAGGGAAATTAACTTATTTTAATGCCCCTGAACCTGACTACTTGTGGGTCACAGAGGATTAATGACCTTCTGGATTAGTTAATTGGCATACCTACAGGTGGTCCTTCACAACAATGAAGTTGGTCCAATAAAAGATATCACCTTATAAAATCCTAGTCTTTCTATCAGTGTTATTATTATGTTCTACTACTTTAGAATAGTGTTAGTATTCCAAAAGATAGCAGAAGAGGGAATTGCCTTCTTTCACAGAAGAAAGAAGAGATGGTGGGTGAGGGATGAATAATCATAGCATTACTCATGGACAAATTTAATTTGAAAAATGTTGAACACCCACCTCCAATTTCCCAGGAAAATGCCCTACCTCACTGGGATATACTGTCTTAAAAGCATTCTCTATCCCTCTTGTTGAAGACAGTGCACTGGGAAGCCAAGAGTTCCAAATTCATGAGGCTGAAAAAGTAGCATGCAAAAAGGAGCTGGACTCTGTAGTCATTAGGCAAGCACTCTCCTGAGATGGAGAAAGCCCTATTTATTATCTATAGTAAATATAGATATTTACATTATGGTGATTATGGGTGGCTTCCAATCAGTACAATTTATTAGTTAGTCTTTCACTTATGTTGTGTTTTCTAACATGTTTTAATAACTGTAAAGGAGTAACTCCCATTGCCTAAAAAAAAAAAGAGCGAGAGATACTATCTCAAATTACTGCTGCACATTCAAAAGTTCCCATATTTTTGTGTTTCTTCTTTATGTCCTTGACTGTATTTCCTAGGCAATTAGTTGATTTTCATTCCAAGCTATCAATTATCTGAGGAAAGAACCACATTCAGAAAATGCTATTGTTCTGTGTAAAAGAAGTAGTTGTAGTTTTCATAAATAAGATATTTTTCCCTCCTAGCTAAACTTGTTTTGTGCCATACAAACCTTTCAGGAAAAGACTTTCATGATATGCTAGATTATCCTGTTTTGGCCAGTAGAATAAAATACAGGCTTTTTTCTAAAATCTGATCCCTTCCCATTATTTTCCTTACAGGTAAGATTTCTTCCTTCTTAAATCATACTATTGATCCTTTATTTGTATTTCTACATATGCATTCCTCTCCTTAGAAATTCAGCATTAGGGGAGGTTTTACTTTTTTTTTTTGTCTTGGTCAGCGAAACATTTTGGTTTATTTGCCTTCTTTTGAGTTCTATTACAATACATTGCAATACATTCAGATTTCTCAGAGCTATTTAGATACCAGATTTTCAAGTTCATTTGGTTTAAGCATAAGTCTCTAAACTAGCCAAATAAACCTCTCTTCCTTTTGGGTCTTATTATGACTAATGACTTACCAATTAAAGACCAGCTGAAGAGCAAGACATTGAATGGTGTTTGTTGTGTTTGGTACTTTACCACAGCAGTGCATAAAACAGGAGATAATTAAGCTGTCCATTATTAAGAAAATAGGATAATAACATATTTATAGGTGGAGTTAAAAGAATATGAAAAAAAAGCTTATTGCTGAACAAATTAGAAGTATGAGAATAATTCCAGTTTAATTTTAAATGTGTTAAGTAAGAGCCTTTTTTCAAAATCAACATGAAGGCCATTGGCTATCCTCTTTGAGAACTTGTAAAGATCAGGTAAGGTGCTGGATGATTGGAAAAGGAACAATATAATGCCTGTTTCTAAAAAAAGGGAAAGAAGGAGGATCCAGGGAACCACTTCAGGTCAGCCTGACCTCAGTACCTGGAAAAATCATACTGCAGATCCTCAAGGAATCTATTGTGAAGCACTTAGAGAAGAATAAGATGATTAGTAGGGATCCTAGTTTTCTCTGAAAAAAAATCCCTACTTTTTGGTTGTACTAAATGATGGTGCAGTAACAGCCTGTACTGTGCTGTGACCATGGGCCATGGTTATTTTTAGCCCCTAGATCACTGTAGTGATGCACTGTACTGAGGGTACGCATCACTATGGTGACATAGCTGCAGTATCATGGTTTGTAGCTGCCAATGCTTTGTCAACATAGTGTGTTGCAATGTAACATCACATGTATACGTTCCCAATGAATCAGATGAGATTCAATTAGGTCAGCTGCAAAGTCTTGCACTTAGGATGGAATAACCACATGCACACATACAGACTGACAAATGGCTGGGCTGGTGACAGTGCTGCAGAGAAGGAGCTCAGTGGGCCATAAATTGACTCTGAGCTAACAGTGTGCCCTTGCTGCAAAAAAAGGCCAACAGCATCCTGGGCTGTTTTAGCAGGAGTGTCACTTGCAAATCAAGGCAACAAATTTTGTTTCTTTGTCACTGCTGGAAAGGCTTCACCTGGAGTACAGTGTCTAGTTTTCAACCCCACACCTCAAGATGGATGTGAACAGATTAGAAAGAGTCCAAGGGAGGAAAAATAAAATGATTGGAGGCATAGGAAGCATGATTTATGAGTAAAGTCTGAAAAAGCTAGTGCTAGTCAGTCTGGAGAAAAGAGTACAGAGAGGGGGATTTGATAGCAATCTTCAAATATCTAAAGGGGAATTATAGAGAGGAATGAGGTGGACTTCTCTCTGTTGTCAAAGGGGACATGAGTATAAGTAGTGGCTTCAATTTGAAGAAGGAGAAATTTAGATGGTAGATTAGGACAAACTTTCTAACATTGAAACAGGTTACCTAGAGAAGTTGTATTATCTTCTTCCTTGGGAATTTTCAAGAGCAGGTTATACAGACATGTGGTTTTGAGGATAACAAAAGCAAAGGCTGTCATATTAATTATTTTCTTGACATAATCATTCCATCCTACCTATCCACCAGAATTCAGAATTCAAGTTACAGTAACACGATTTCTCATTGACTTCTCATGTAGCTTCTGAAGCCTACAAAACTATAATTTAATTCTTTATCTGGAGTAAAACAGCATAATGTATTGTTTGACAGGAAATCAGAAATAAGGTGTTAAGGAAAAATATATTCACTTAAAGCATACTGTAAAATAGCATTATATTTGAAGCCATGATGGTTCAGGGAATATGCAAAAAAAAATGTTTGATTGATCCAACTTTATTGTAGATAGAGATGTTAGGTGGGTTCTTGGGTACAAAATGTTCTTCAGGTGTTGTAAAGAAACTGATATAACCTAAACTCATGTGCATTCTCCCCTGCCTTCTGCCTAGATCCCACTTAAGAGAAAGACTTCTATTTAATCACATTATGGGCACTGTGGCAAAGTGGGGCTCCCCTCCTAGCCACAGAGCTAGCTCCCCCACTTATCTTTGGGCATGCCACCCACCTGACTTACCTGCCATGCTTTGTTCTTAATTAATTAAGATGTTAATTAATGCGGGAAGCTGCCCATTTGTGTCCCAATGCCAGGGGGCGCTATATGCAGCCCTGTACCTCCCCTACACTGCAGCCCATGCTTCACAGATGACATCCATGGATAGTAATTCCATCAGCCCCACACTGGCCCCAGAATCCTCCCATTTGGGTCTTTTAAGATCCTTTCATTCTGGTGGTGTACCCCATCTTCATTCAAGCTGCCTAGATCCCTGAAACTATTTCTCCTCTTGGGTGTGGTGCCCCTGGGACCTTTGGCTATACAGACCCTGGGCCTTGCCTCCAAGGCCAGACAGGAACCCCAGGCCCTCAGCTCTGTGTGACCCTCACAGTGGACTTTTTGACTGTTCTGGTCCTGGCCCCAGCATTGACCAGTTGAGGGTATTCTACATCAGACCTCTGAGCCTCTAGCCCCTTCACTCTCTTGGGTCCACCTTCTGGCCCTTACTAAGGGGTAACCCACCCAGATGTGGAAGCTGGGCCAACTCATACCATGAGTGGTGTTCCAAGGTCTCAAGGGAACTCTTACCCCCCCACTGGAGCAGCATGTGATTATGCTCTATATATACAAACATACTAGGCTCTTAGCTCTCTGGTTCAAGTAAATATTGGAAAATCTTCACAGGAGGTTACATTTAACTTATATAAGTATCCAGCTGATTGAATGAAACTATATATGTTTCCAAATAACAAATACCTGTGGCAATCCTCTTGCCACAAGAGGGCAATCCTCTTGTGTCCCCCTCAGGAGGCTGATTAATTCAGACTAGAAGTGTACTATAATGTGGTACAGGTTGATAAGTATTGGCTAAAATTTTAATCATATCATATTTCTCATACATCCATTGTATTTTGTAGTGATTTTTCTGAATTTCAGACTCAGGGGATTTAGTTCCCCAAACTGTCTTTCAAATCAAGATAAACTAAATTTAAAAGTTAAAAGTTAAATTAGACCTATAAAAGGCAAAAGAAGGATAGAATGAGATGGTGGTTACAAAGTTTAAATTAATACATTAAGATATGACTACCTATACAGTCAATATATCAAGGCACAATACATCAAAGTATTACAATGAAAGATGCATTAGGTTATGCTATTTTATAATGCATCAACATTGCAACTGCATACCCTTAATACAGATTATTTCTCAAATTATCAATCAAGAAATGTAGGTGTCTAATGCCATAGGGCTATCAGTGACATTTTAACCAAAAAAAAAATCTAAATTTAAAAATGGAAAACATATGGATTGAAATGAGTTTTTATACTCAAAATTGTCTTCTGAAACAATATTAATTTAAAACCATATATATGGTTGTAAATATATATATTTAAATATATATATATTCCCTCAAACAAATTTCATTAAACTTGAATACATAAAAGTAACCCCTTTGCAGAGTAGTACAGGATCAACAAACCACTTAGACATCTCTAACTTCCTATTTTGCTGTTACCATTTTACCATAGTTAAAATGCATTATACTTGTATAATATTAACAAGTTATGTTTTTTACTTTGATCTTTGCAAACTCATATAATGGAGAATTCTAAAATGTATTGGGGTTTCTTTCATTGATTACCATGGCAAGATAACCCTGTCAACAAGTACTTAATATTTATGGGACTTCATGAAATAGTAAAAGGATAACACTACTACAGCACATGCACAATTGTGGAAACCTCGTCTTGGCTACTCAGTTAAACAGATCTAAAAGGAGTAATCTGAATGAAATCTGAATGGCTGCAAACCAAATAAAATTGGAAGATAACTAAACCTGTATGTACCTTCAAATTGAGTATCTTAATATAGTGCAGGATCCCCAAATGGTTAAAAAAGAATAACAGAGAAAGGCCCATATCCTATTTCACCAAAAAGTGTTTATGGGCTATGTTACATGGTAACTTTGTGGCTTATGGAGCTCTTATCTCAGGGGTAGGCAAAATATAGCCTGCAGGCTGGATCTGTCCCACCAGGCCATTTTATCTGGCCCACAGGGCTCCTAATTTTTTTTTTTTTTAATTAATATTTATCTGTCCCTGAATGCCTTTCAAAAATGACAAGAGCCACAAGCAGCAGGACCTAGGGGAAGCTGGCAACAGGACCCAGCAGCAGCAAGGCCTACTGGCCTTGCCCCCGCCCCCCTCCACGTGGAAGCTTTTGCCTTAGCAGAAGCTTCTGGCCTGGGAATCTTGGGCTGTTCCCTGCCTCCCTCCATAGGAGAGGGAAATTAAAGTAAGAATGGGTGGAGGTCAGGGTCAGAGCTGTAGGTGGTGAGCAGCAGGACTGGGAGGAAAGGGAAAGAAAGCAAAGGGGACAGGTGTGGGAGGGAAGTGGCAGCAGGTTGGCATCACAGGGCCCTGGGGGTCAGGGCTGATGGCAGCAGGAAGCATCTGAGAACTGTGGAACCAGGCCAGCTTCTGCTGGGTTCTGCAGTTCCAAGGGTGCAGCCAGAGACAGCATGTTGCCAGGAGATGCCCAGCTGTATTGCACTGCACCGCTTAGTTCCTAGCTGTAATGCTGGGATGAATTCACCAGAATACAGCCCAGTCCCTGTGGTTCCCAGCTGGCTCCTGCTGCTGCCTCTACTGTGGTGTGCCTGTACCTCCTGCACTTGCAATTAAGGAAGCCCCAAGCTGGAGCCTGCTGCCTTCCTTGCCCATGCTGTGCAGATCCCTAGACTCTGCCTAGAATGGAGGATACCCTGCTCCCTTCAGAGTCTAGTGCAGGGTTTCCTCACATGAGGGCAGGAGCTGCAGGCACCTGGCATGCAGCCCCCATGATAGAGGTGGCTGAACAGGCTGTGCTCCTCTCCCCCACGTGTAGTGCTAGCTGGACCCACTCCCCACTGGGCAGCAGTGCCTGTGCCAGGCATGAGCTCCCTGAGACCCCCCCTCCCCCAGCCTGCTGCTGCCACTGACAGTGGTGGCTGCATGTTATGTGGGGCAGTTTGGGGAGGGTCCCTAAACCCCACAAACCCAGCCCCCACAAACCCCATTGACATATACACACAGCCAACATATCTTACGCCACCACACATGCCTCCATGAGACTTTATTTTTGAGTTATTATTCAATCTCTTCTATATACACTACATAAACACAAATCATGACAAATATATTTTAAATATATTATATTAAATATATTTAAATATAAACAAATATATTTCAATAAAATTAAAATATATTGTAATAGGTGTTTGGCTTGATTTGTTTTTTTCTGGTTCTAAGATGGCAACCCCCCTCCCAAAAAGAGTATTTCTGGGGACAAGGGGAGGGACTTCTGGTGGCAAAGTATGGGGTTAGGGAGTAAACCAGGGGTGGGGCAACTGTCAAGGGGTGGAGCTACCTATGTGGCCCCCAGCAGCTCACCAAAACTTGTTAGGTGGCCCTCCAGCTGAATTAATTTCCTGTCCTTGTACTGGCTGCTCTTAAACACCTTTAAGTGTCTTAAAACACTGCTTATTTAGCTTAAATTTATGTCTTTATGCCTTACTTAGCTTTACTTTACTTACTTTGCAAATCTGAAATACTTTTCAAAAGAATCAAGAACATTACTCCTACATTACGTATAGGAAAACTGAGAAGCAGAAACAGGAAGTGGGTCATATAATTCACCTAGAAGGCAAGTGATAGAACAAGTGCTAGGCTAAAGCTCTAAAGCTAAGGCTAAAGCCTCTAGGTAATACTGTTGGAGAAGAAGAAATATTTTGTAGGTTAAGCACAGGACTGGTATCAGTTTTTAGCTCTGCTGCAGACTTCCTATATGGTGTTTGGTAAGCTGCTCAATATTAACTTGTGAATCTGTAAATCAATATTTATACAAATCAAAGTAAAATGGAAATCAATGCTTAATTAGAAAGGCCATTGCAATATTTCTTATCTAATTCTGTGTATACATTGCCTATTTAGAGCAGAATGTGTGCATTTAAGGGCATGGGCTTAAATCTTAATCTGTGTCTGAATAGCACATTCTATGAAGTCCAGTCTCAACAGCAGCTTTTAAATATTATTATTGAATGAATAATAAATTAATGATTATATATTTTAAGGCATCAAGCTTCCTTACTTTAAGATGTATCTGACCCTTTATTTAAAATAAACCAAAAAAACATACATCTTTACATGGAGGCTAGAAATCTGTCTTCAAAAGGAGGCTAGACAATCACCTAGCTGGGGTCATTTGACCTCAGCATTCTTTCCTGCCCATGGTGGGGGTCAGACTTGATGATCTACTCAGGTCCCTTCCAACCCTACTAACTATGAAACTATATAAACATATACTGGGAAAAAAAATTGTGTCACTTAAAAGGTAAACATAGGGAGAGTTAATTTTCTCTCTTCCAGAAACTCCACTGATTTTGACCATGGGATTTAAAACAAATTGTATTTCAATAGATAAAATAGTAATGAATGCCTGACTGAAAATCAGAAATGCATTTTATTTAATGCCAACAGCTATGTGAGTACAATATGGTTTTGCTGGATCTTCAGTTTCAATTTCTTCATAAGTAAAATTCTTTATTCCTCTACATTTTTAAATGGAGTGTTTCCTAGCAGTTATATCAGTTACAGCTCATGAAAGCCAACACAAATTGCTTGTTCCATCAACTATTGAGAAGACTTGCTTGAAAAAGTTATAAGTAAGTTATTAAATTCAAGAAGCCGACTGTGAAATTATCTAGATTTAAACAGTTTTTTTTTATGGTGACTCCTTGCTATCACTGTGAAAAATTGCTTTGCTTGTGTTTCAGAGCACATACAAATCATGGCAAAGTGGCAACTAACTACAGGCAAAACTTTGTCATAAATGTCCGTAAATTTTTACAAAGAACATGCCATTTTACATTTTTCTCCTAGTGTTCAAAATATAACTGTTATCACCATACTTACAGAAGTAACCTATTGTAATGTGAATGCAATGTTTGTAACAGCAGTTCGAACCAGAAGGCAGTCTAGAGGTGTGCTGGCTATTAATTTAGACTGCAACTCCCAGAAAACCCTAAGGACTGTGGGTAGGGACAACAAAAGAGGAACATTGAGGCTGGAGTAAAGGGAAGAAAGAGCAACGTAAACATGGAACTTGGTCAGTCCTACATTGAGGAGTTAGCCAGGACTGCAGTCTGAAGGAGTTGCATTCAGACTTGGGGGCAGCTGCAGGCTGCTGTTTGAGGACCCTAAAGACTAAGGGGTTTCTGGGAACACCTCCACGGGTGTGGGGAGAAAATAAAGTTCTGCATGTATATGACTAGTGTTGATGTTTTTTTACCTTTTACCTGTTCCCTTCCTTTGGCCTGTTGACTTGTGACCCTAGCCCCTATGATATTCTACATAAAAATTGGAACTCACCCTTGTCTCTTGTGCTAGTTTTTGGATCTCCAGGGTTGATGCACTATATCCAAACTCCTTAGCTGGGTGGATGAAGTATAGAACCAATCCAGGAACGGGGGAGGCTGCCAGACTACCTGCTACTAAAAAGATAGTAAGAGGGGAAGGCATGGAGGTACTCACCTATGCCCCCCACCGCACCCCACCCATTGTGCTCCCCCCTCTCCCCCCAAACAACTTGTTGCCAACCCTTAGGGGCAGGTATGAGTTGTGCACACTAGAGAGGATATGAATCCTTAATGTGTGAATCCTTAATCCTAACATTAACACAGGCTAACATTCCTTAGAATTAACATGTACAAATCAAAACATATAAGAGTACCCTAACATGTGTCTACAGCCTAACTCTCCCTACTCATAGTGTATAGAGAACCTTTGCATCTAATGAAATCTCCTTAAGTCTTCCTGCTTAGGCCAGGTTCTTGGTTTCTTGGTCTTGCAATCCATAATCTCTGGTCTATATTGGAGATTCCGAAGGTTCTGACATCTGTCTTTTTATGAGGGAGACAAAAATCCCAATTATTTTACTATAAAATATTTCCTTTTAGAGTAGGTGCTTGTTTGGCTCTGCCTTGTACCCTAATAGATTTTTGCTTATTTATTTGTAAAAAAATACAATCCGTATAGCTACACTATATTTCTCCCTATTAACATACTTATTCTCAGAAAACCCAGCAAACCTCTCAACCCTAGTGAACTCTTATCACTGATAGACACCATTAATATTGTTATTTTCTGGAATGTCCTGCAGCTTATTTTTCTTTTAAAAAACCTTATGTGCATTTGAAACTTACAGTAAATGGGGTACCTCATGTATCAATACAATAGCACCCTCCCTAAAAATCTGTGTTTGTTTACCCTGCAGGTCCAAGGAGGTGATCCTTGTGTGGCACTGGTCAGGCCACAATTGGAGTACTGCATCCAGCTCTGGGTGCTGCACTTCAGGAGGGATGTGGCCAAGATGGAGAGGGTCCAAAGGAGGGCCACTCACATGATCAGGGGTCAGCAGGGCAGGCCCTACGAGGAGAGGCTGAGGGACCTGAACCTGTTCAGCCTCCAAAAGAGAAGAAGGCTGATGGCAGCCTACAAACTAGTCAAGGGGGACCACCAGAGATTGGGAGAGTTCCTGTTCCCCCAAGCACTCCTGGGAGTTACAAGAAACAATGGACACAAGCTAGTGGAGGGTAGCATCAGACTAGACATTAGGAGGCGCTCTTTCACTGTCAGGGTGGCTAAGACCTGGAACCATGATCCAAAAGAAGTGGTGATGGCTCCTACCCTAGGGGGTCTTAAAAAAAAAAGCTGGAGGAACATCTGGCCAAGGTCACTTGACTCCAGGAGTCTTTCCTGCCATGGCAGGGGGTCGGAGTAGATGACCTCCTCAGGTGCCTTCCAACCCTATGAAACTATGAAACTATGAAAATCATCTTTAATCTGACAATCTCAAAAAGATTTAAACATTTCAATAAGCATGTGTCATAATTATTATATTTTTATCACTCATATAATATAAATTAATATATTACTAATCTAGATATTAATATAATACAAATTGATATAACACTATTAAATTCTCCACAGTAAAAAAAAAAAGTGAGAAATTAATTTCCTGGGAATCAGATACTGCAGGAGATGATCATTCAGAAAGACATAACTGTCTATAAATGCATTCACGTATGGATTCTCAATGCTCTAATACATAGCATTATATAAATTAGAAACTGAAAAGTTGATTAGGTTAACTAATCTACCTCCTTGTAAACATAGGACTGTTATCATTGTTCTTTATATAATGTTTAAACAGTTTGATTAACTATTCAAAACAATGAGGCTTCTTCCTTTCTCAAGGAGAGATCATTTACATCTTAAATCTAGGCTGCTCTATAACAATTTTTATTTGTGATTTTTGTTTCATTCCATGTTATAAACCTTTTAACTTTCCTAAAAATGTTGCTAACTATTTGCTGTTTTCACCTTCAAAGACATGTACTATTATTGGTCTTGTCACCAGTGTTTAGCTAAGCTGCACATATCTTGCTCTTTTAATGATTCCTCATGAATTGTTTTTCACAAAGCTAATTTAGTTCATTGTACTTCTTTGAACTCCTTCCTTCTTGCCAATATCTATTTGATAATTAGTTAAGGATAATTTTATTTGATAAAACAGACAGAGCATGTGTGTGTTGAGCTGGTGGCAATGAGCTATTTGGAAGCAGATTTGTTTGATATCCCCCAACCAGCTGAGCTGCTGTGATGGGAAGTATTGTGGGGCCTGCCAAGACAGGGGCCCCACCCAAAGCTCCAGATGGTACAAGTGGGTGGGGACTACCCTTGCAAAAGACCTCTTGGATGTAGGCAAGGGCAGTGTTTGGCAGGGTGGATGCAACATGGGAAGCTCCATGTACCAGGCCAGCACAAAGGGGTCACCTACTTCAGCTTGACATATTCCACAACGTTTATTCTATGATTCATGTTAACCAGAACCACCCTCTGGCACACCCAGGACACTTCCATCTGAGACAGGGTACTGGCTTATATGATCCATTGATCTGATTAAGTATGGCCCTAATTGGACATGTCCACAAATGCAGGCACATAAGCTTGCAGCAGCTCAAATAGCAGCTGCATAAATTTGGGCTGGACATTTGTGCCTCAACACATATGTTTGAACATACACTTTTATGTGGGGCAAATTGTGCCACGTGGGGAAAACTGACCTTGCTCAGCTCCTCCCAGATCTGCATCCAGCTGTGCTAGTACCATGCTACTGAGGGACTCCAGTAGCTGTCAAATGTGGTCTCCAGTGGCTCATGGGATCAGTGTGGAATACAGGTTGGTCCAACACCAGGGCCCCACAATCCCCTCCACCCCTTACAATTCCCCCACACTCACAGAACCCCCACCCCTCACGTGGGAGCCATAGACATAATCTGGTTAGATGCCTGAGCATTTTTCTGGGGAACCCAGCCTCAGGACATGCTCCAGGATTATGTCCTGTGCTGCCTTTTTCTAGTGTGGATTTTTTTTTATACCAGGATTTCTTGGTATCTAATTTAGAGTACACACTGCAAATATGCACTGTGGGGAACATTTTTTTTTTTTTGTTCTAAGCATGCCTTTTGCAGCATCTCAAGCTGCACCAGTGGACATGCCTATTATGTTCTTATGTTTTTAAAAATAAAGATTCTGTGCTCATTCTTTCAATATATTTAACAAACTCCAAGCTAGGAGAAGAACTTAAAAGAGAAGAATTTTATTTCAGTTTACTTAACAGCAATGTTCCAGTAACAAAGTAACATTTTTGGCATTTTTGCACAGTTTGAAATTCTATTACCTGTGCAGTGTGGATCTGTAAGTGTTAACACAGCTATTGAGCATGTGCAGTATGCTATGCATTGGCTCAGCAGATGCACCTAATTCAGCTGTGACTGCACAGTACTAAGTAAAGCCTTAACAAATTACTTCCCATATCTCATAATAAACACGTCTGTCAGTACATCCCAAACTGAGGGTTTTTTAAAAAATTTTAAAAATTTTAGTTTGTAATCCACTATAACTATGAGATCTGTTCCTGTTATATAGCTCCTTCTTCCATTATTCTACATATTGTATTTTTGCATTTAATGTCTTTGTTTTACATGCTTGCATTTGGACTTTTTGGTTGATTCCAGACCATTTGTCCAAGTTATTTTGATATTTGACCTTGTCCTGCAAAAGTGCTTACAGTGCCTTCCAGCTTGGTATAATCCTAGTTTAGTATCATCTGTAATTTTTGTAAATCGATTTTCTAGTTCATTGTCCTAATAATTAATTAAAATTTTAACTAGAACTGTGCCCAGATAGAAACTTTACAGGACCTCTCTAAAGATGGTCTCATGATATGACAGCAAGGCATTAATAACCAAGGTTTAGTGTTTTTTTTAAACCAGCTGTGTACTCACATGATGATGTTTACATCTAGACTACATGTCTCTAGTTTGCCCATGAAAATGCCATACAGGATGGCATCAAAAGTATTAGTGAATCTGTCCAGCTGTTTTTAGCGTCAAAACAACAATGCACCTACATCAAGGACTGGAGACTTTGCCTGTATATGTTTACACCAGGAAGAAGTAGAGGAAAGCATTTTTTTTTCTTCTTTTTTCTTGTTTTTTTTTTTTATGAAGTTTTCTTTGCATATGAATGTCTAAAAGTATCCTTTATTCTGATCATCTAGTGCCATGTTAAATCATCAAAACACTTCCTGGTTTCCTCCTAGAGTTCAAAAACATATCTTCATATGGTTTTGAAAGAAACAGACCAAGAACTTTTCCAAGGGCCCAGAACATTTGTTTTCCTTAATAGAAGTTAAAAATGTTATGAGTATGTCCAAGAGATGGTGATAAATAACCTTGCCAGGTCACTATTTTATATTACTTTTAATATTTGAAGCATTATAGACTTGGGTTAAATTACAAGGAATCTTCTCTATGGATATTACACTATAGGTTAAATATAAATTAATATAGGTATCAAGTAAGACAGGGCATTTACACAGAATAAGGTCATGCAGCTTTTTGCGTCCTGAATATCCTTTGGATCATTTTCTCTTTAAAACAAAGTTGACAGCCTGTTAGGTTGCCACATGAGTTACAGATAATTTGCAAAAGCGTGGGTTTTTAAGAAAGATTGAAACTGGAATGAAACGTATTTAGCAGAGTCAGTCAGTTGAAACATGCTGGATACATCTACACATGCATTAATCAAGGCTGCTCTACACACAAGTTGACACACCCAGCGCTCCATCTCTTGCATTTATATAAACGGTGAAATGTGCATCAGCACTGGGAAAATTGTAGCAATGTGCTTTTGAACTACAACGCCTTTGATGTGTTTTAGTTCAAAAGTGTACCACCAGCATTTTTTCAGTGCTGACACACATTTCACTGTTTATACAAATGTAGATGATGCAGAACTGGGTGCTTTCAAAAGTGCCTGGCACTGTGTCACACGCATGCCTAAAAATGCCCTGTAATAGGAGGTACTAACTCAATGCACAATAACTGGTCCTATTGTTCATTAGCACCGGCACATGCCTTTTTAATTATGCTAATGAGCATTAGACTAATTCTGCTTCACAGTAGCACAGCTTTCACCATGACATGCTAATGTGCAGTAGAATTAGTCTACTGTACATTTAACATCTCATGTGGACATACCCCCAGACTGTCAAGCCTGGTGGTTCAGAGATGTCACCTAAATCCACTAAGAGGTACCTTTTATCTTATTGTGTATTAAGCAACACTTGTATTTAATCTAAAATAGATTTAGCTCTAGACTAATTAATATCCTTCTTTTTAAGTATTGAATTCAACAAGTCAAATGATTACCTCAAAGCATTTTCTCATTTCTAATTTTTACTAGGGCCTCACAGTGTTCCAGGATGAGCATGACAGGCTCATGTTCAGGGTGCAGGGTTGAGGTGAGAAATGGAGGTGGAAAAGAAGGTGGAAGTTTTACATGCCCCTGGAGACTCCACGCCCTTAGCTGCTGCTACCATGGCATGCATGCAGACTGATCCTGCTCTGTTGCAGGTGATAACAGAATTTAAAAAATTGCTTAAGTGTTCAAAATTGGAGGTGGAATATGAATTAACCTGTTATATCCTAAAATATAAGGATCACTAAAACATTTATACTCCACCTAGAATTTTGATTTTCTGCAAGCTTTTGTGCTCATGCCCTTCATCAGGCTGAGGGAAAAATAAAGGTGTTAAAAAGTCCCTGTAGGTAGGAAATAAACTTCATTTTTGCACAGAAGAAGCTGAAGATGGAAGTCTGTCCCTCTGGATCCATGCAAGTGTCCTTGTGAGTTGTTTTTTGTTGCACAGATCAGGCAGGATTCCTTCCCTGGGTGTTTCAGATGGCAAGCAGTGAGATGTAGAAATCTTGCTGTTTAGCAATAAAATTTAAAACCCAAAATTGGCTAAAATTTGGCTTCTGCAAAAATGAAATTTATTTCCTACCTATGGGAACTTTTCACCATCTTTAATTTTCCCTTTTACTTTGCCTGATACCATAGCCTTGCTTCTAATTCCCTTTCACAGGATGATGTGTTAATTTATTATCTAAACAACTTGGATATGAAGGATTTTAGCATGTATGTTTCCTTTGAAGGACGGTTTTGAAGGCATAGTAGAAGAGCTGTTTGTAGTAATTATTGAAAAGTGCTTTCTATATAATGTATCAGAAACAGAGGTAAAATCTTTGTGGAATGTGCTGCACTGCCTACATGAATTATTTTAAAATGAAGTGATGTGATTTGAGGTTAAAGATGCTGTAGTAATAGATCTAAACAATTAATCTAAGTCTCTAATATAAGGAAAGATTCGTGAAAGACTATCCAGTACGAGGAATAGGTGTAATTAGAAGCCCTTGGCAGGTGGTAAACTGGAATGCATAGGCTGATATAAAAGCAATTTTCTTTTGATCAGAAATCTGTTGGGGGAGAAAACATATTAAAATCCTATTCAATTGTATTAGGTTTGTTTTGTTTTGCTTTGCTTTGCTTTGCTTTTAAAGTCCAATATGTAAACAGGCTCAAGATTCAGTCTCTGGAATGAGATAGGAGAGGAAAACATATACAATATCATGGTGGGTGTATACCACAGACCAAAGTAAGAAGGGGAAGTGAATGAGCCTCTTAAACAGGGGTGTCAAACTCACTTGATCCCATAGACCACACAGCAATGAGGTGCAGTCCCACAGCAGCTACTTCATGCAGCATGGCCTGTAGGTATTCAGGGGCTTGTATCTCCTGCGTGTCTGTGTTGCTCATGGTTGCTGTTCCAACACTCTGGGAATGGGTGAGGATGGGCACCCAATGCAGCATACATGGCCATCTGAGTCACTTCACATGTTGCCTGTGGGTCATTTCAAGATCCATGGGCTGTGCCAAGAGCCACATAAGATAGCTCCACAGCCTGGATCCTGCCCATGAACTGTGTGTTTGACACCTCTTCTTGAAAACAAACAAACAATCAAACATAACATATACACACAATTTCCTAAATTTAATTATTATGGTTTATGCAGTGTAGGTAGTAGGGCTGTGTGAAACCCCACTGTTTTGTTTTTACTTCTGTTTCATCATTTCAAAGGGACAGTGTTTTGTTTCAACATTTCATTAGTTTTGAAGCACCATTCCATTTCATTTTGTCAAAACTGTGTTTCAATGATGTTTCAATGTTTTGCCCAGCGGTTATAACAGGGAATCATGAAAATGCCTATAACTTTGTCATTTCTTGCTTGATTCAGATGGCAATTGCAGGGATGGTAGCCCCTTCTGAAAGTATGATGACCGCCAAGCTTCAGGGAGATAGGTGTGGGGGTTTCTGGGAAACTTCACCTCAAGCTTCTGACAAGCAAAACTCATGTCACTTGCCAGCAGCGGCAGCCTCCTGTCATCCTGCACACAGATCTGGGGGGCCTGATCCCTGGGAGGGCTGTTGGGCTGTTCTGGACTCTTCCCAGGGGTACAGGCCCCTGGATCTGCATTCGGAATGACAGAAGGCTGCTGCTGCCACCTGGGACTGGCTCTGGGCACAGCCTGAGCCCAGCACTGAAAAGATACCTGCTGCCACTGGCCCCAGGCAGCAATGGCAGCCTCCTGTCATCCTGCATGCAGATGTGGGGGGTCTGTGGGGCTGAGCTCTAAGGGGCTGGTGGAGCCAGTTTGAGTGCAGCCCAGTGGCAGGAGGCAGGGGAGCACCAGGGGTGAGCTTCGCCAGCCCCACAGAGCTCAGCCTAATGGGTTAGGTGCCCTCATTTAATTTTGAAGCTGTTTTGAAGGCTTTTGTTTCATTTTGATTTTGCTGTTTTGGGACAAAATACCTGTCAACATTTCACACAGCCCTAGTAAGTAGCATAAAAGGCCACAGATAGTTCATTCAGTTATCAGATGTGAACAATTTGGAAATAGTGCAGAAGAGAACAAAAAAAAAATGATTAGGGACCTGGGAGACAAGACTGATGAAGACAGGCTGAAAGAAGTAGGGCTATTTAATCTGAAGAAGAGAAGACCAAGCAGGGGTTTGATAATAGTCCTCAAATGCATATAAGATAGATTCAGGGAGGATGGAGATGGGCTTTTCTCTGTGACCATGTGGAACAGGACAAGGAGCAGTGGCCACAAGCTTCAGCAGGAGGAATTCAGATCTGAGATTAGAAGGAACTTTTTGACTATGAGGGTGGGTCAAGCATGAAGCAGGCTTCCTAGAGAAATTGTGGAATCTCCATCTTTGGTAGTTTTCAAAAGTAGGGTAAACAGATACTTGGCAGGGATAGTTTACTGAGGGAAGCTTGGCCTTAAGCAGGGGACTGGACTACATGATGTCACAAGAGCCCTTCCTGCCCTACTTTTCTGTGATCTCATGGTTATGTTGGGGACAAGTTTTTGATACTGATAATGGAGAAACCAACTCAGGGGGGAAGATCTTGATTTGTTTCCTACTTAAAAGAAGCAATTAGCTGAGAATCGTTAAGTGGAAGTTGAAAGGCCATGACATGATAACATCTATGATACTAAGGACATGAAAAAGGGGATGGGCAAAATAAAAATATTAGACTTTAGAAAAGCAAGCTGTAACAAACTGAAAGATCTGGTAGGTAGTATCCTATGCCAGAAAAGTTTAAGACAGAAAAAAATTCAAGAGAACTTATTGTTTCTTAAAGATAAATATTAAAGGCATAATAGCATGCTATTCCAAAGATGTGTCTGGCTAAACCATGAGTTTGTCAATGATTTGAAACTTAAAACAAACAAACAAATGGAAAAACCCTTGCAAAATATGGAAACATACCTCAATACTGATTCCTAGTAGTCTGGATTCCTACATACATGTATAGGTAATATCAGAAAAGACAAGACAAACTGAAATATATTAGGGTAGCAATAATTTGGATTATTGAGGAACATTGAATCTGCAGCTGGAACAAGGCTTTAATATGTGTTATAACAGAGCTGCTGACAACAAAGCAGAATGATATCTAAGCCCACCATTTGCTTATGCTAAGTAACCCTCTTAATTGTGTCAACCATTTTCTGAGGAAAAAGCAGCAAGTGCATCTGTGTGAGTCTGTGTGATGTGAATGAGGTGCGGAGATGTGTCTGTGGTACCAGATAACTCAGGACCGTGCTTGTTTGGACATGGTCAAGAGGAATATGAAAATAGTTTTCACATATCAAAAGAAAAATGTTGCTATAGATACCATGAAGAAGATATTGATCAGTTGCTCTATATCCACTTTCGATGGGGCAAAAAGTAGTCAGCTGAAATTTCAACACTCACTTTGAGAATGGTTAGGCACTAGAGCTGATTACCTTGAGAGATAGCTGAATCTCCTTCACTGAAAGTTTAAGTCCAGGTTAAAGAAGCATTTTGCTTGAATGGTTCACAGGTAATCATGCCCCAAATCATCTTTTGGATTAGATAACCTTTTGAGAGCCCATCCAGCCTTGTTTTTTTCCTAAGATTGTGTGCTGCTGAAATAAAAAACAAACCCACAATTTTGAGGATATTATGGTGGTAAAGATGAAAAGAAAGAGGGTTCAGCCCAATTCTTAGGCAAAATATAAAAGCATCAGCAGAGGTCTGTGTTTTTTATTGTTTTCAGTCATAATTTCAATAGGGTTAAGAGTGAAACCAATCCTTGTGCAATATCCTGAAAAAAACAAATCCATATTATAATGATTCTTTGGGCTGATCCTTTCAGAGACTGAGCACCCTCATCCCAAACTGAAGTAAAGGCAACCTCAGGGTGCTCAACCTCACAGGAATCAATCCTTACTTTTCATATGGAATTTCTTATAACTATTTCTGATAAGTAGTTTCATGAAGTTACCTATGTTTTGGAGTGTAGTATATCCCCTCCTTCCACCCCAAAAATATAACTTCCTTCTTGGGGGAAAAATACTATTTCAATTAAATGACCAATGTTTATGTACTTTAGAAACATGATGAGCACAATAATTATCTTCAAAGTTATTCAAGTTTTCAAATGTGTTATGAAAGTAAACAGATTGTCAAAGGTCATGTTGTATATAGATAATTATTACAGCTATCAAATAGAATAAATTGTTATCAAATCCAGGCTCCAAGATACTTGGATTTTCAGAAAATGTAGGATAATTGTTACTTATAAGCTCAGTCTCTTATTTAAATCATAGAACATGCTTTTTATTCATATGAACAAGGAAGACTTTTTCTGTGCCAAATATATTATTTTATCATTAATATCAATATGCCTGTATTTATTCCTTATTTCAACTATGCCTTATCTTAAATCACATCTAACTTGTATAAAACCTTTCAATGAAACCTAAGCAACTGTTATCCTATTTATTTTGATCTGTCTTTCTCACACTTTCTAAACTATTCTCATCTATGATATTCTCTCTTGCTTATTTCCTTTGCTGCTTCATCTCTTCTCCAAACTCTGGTCAAGGACATGCAAGCAAATGTTGCACTATATCACTATTAAGCATTTTAGGTCCACTACATCTCAGATGAGAGTAAATGAGTTAAATCTGAGACAATAACAGCCCAAACCAACTCCACCTTTAGACAAGTATGTAGTACTTATGTGGCTAGTTACTACAATAAGTATCATTTGAACCTAGGTATGCAGATTTCAGAGCATGCTCTCTGAGAAAAGCTTTCAACTCCTTTTAGGTCACAACAAAATGGAGAAGGGCCCTCCTACGTTATAGCTTAATAGCCTGGTGACTATCACACTTGTACAGGCAATGGGAAACTTAGGTCATAGCTCCCAACCTTGTCCTTGCTTGGAGGAGTTGAATCAACATTTTCCATTCCCCAGGAAATTCTCTAGCTAGCAATCAATAATCTAAGCAGAATGTAAAAGCACTTTTCCCTTGTTGGGCATCTGGAACTATAAACTCTCTCAAAGAACTAATGGGAAACAATGATTTGGGGTTACAGACTAGAAAACTAAGTAATTAATTATTTTGCTTTAATCAACTGGTCATTTCAAACACCCTCTTCATTCAACAACCTACATATTATAAATTTCATAGTTTCATAGCTTCATAGTTGGTAGGGTTGGAAGGGACCTGAGCAGATCATCAAGTCTGACCCCCTGCGATGGCAGGAAAAAGCACTAGAGTCAAACAACCCCAGCTAGGTGTTTGTCTAACCTCCTCTTAAAGACCCCCAGGGTAGGAGCCAGCACCACTTCTCTTAGAAGTTGGTTTCAGATCCTAGCTGCCCTGACAGTGAAGTAGCATCTCCGGATGTCTAGTCTGAATCTACCCTCTGTCTGCTTGTGACCATTATTTCTAGTCACTCCTGGTAGTGCTCAGGGGAACAGGGATTCCCGCAATGCCTGCTGATCCCCTCTGACTAGTTTGTAATAGGCCACTAGATCCCCGCTCAGCCTTCTGGAGGCTGAACAGGTTCATGTCCCTTAGCCTCTCCTCATAGGGCCTGTCCTGCTGCCCCCGATCATGCAAATGGCCCTCCTCTGCCCCCTCTCAATGCTATCCACATCCCTCCTGAAGTGTGGCACCCAGACTTGGACACAGTACTCCAACTGCGGCCTGACCAGTGCTGCATAGAGGGGGAGAATCACCTCCTTGGACCTGCTCGAGATGCATCTGTGGATGCATGACTAGGTATGGTTGGCTTTCCTGATCGCGCCCCCACACTGTCAACCCATGTTCATTTTGGCATCAATAATGATTCCAAGATCCTTTTCTGCCTCTGCACTGACAAGAAGGGAGCTCCCCCGCCTATAGGTATGCTGCTGGTTCTTCCTCCCCAGGAGCAGCACCTTGCACTTGTCAGTGTTGAAACCCATCCTGTTCTCATCTGCCCACTTCTGTAACCTGTCTAGGTCCAATTGCAGCTTATTCCTCCCTTCTAGCATGCCCACTTCCCCCCACATCTTAGTGTTATCAGCAAATTTGAACAAGGTGCTTTTTACCCCTCATCCAAGTCACTGATGAATATATTGAACAGTGCGGGTCCAAGGACTGAGCCCTGGGGGAACCCCACTTGCCCACATCCCTCCAGGTTGAAAATGACCCATCCACCTGCACTCTGTGTGCGGCCCTCCAGCCAGTTAGTGACCCATTTGACTGTGTAGGTATCAATGCAATAGTCCCATAGTTTTTTACTGAGAATGGGGTGAGAGTCAGTGTCGAAGGCCTTCCTAAAGGCCAGAAAGACTATGTCCACTGTTACCCCTGCGTGTAAGGATTTTGTGACCTGGTCAAAGAAGGTTACCAGGTTGGGCTGACAGTATCTGCCTCTAATGAACCCATGTTGGTTGTCCCTAAGCATAATCTTCCCTTCTGGCCCCTCATGGACATGTGCCAGGATGATTCTCTCAAAAAACTTACCCAGGGTCAAGGTAAGATTAACTGGCCTATAGTTTCCTGGGTCCTCCTTCCTCTCTGTTTTGAAAATGGGAACCACATTGGTCCTTTTCCAGTCATTTGGCACCACACCAGAGCACCATGAGTGCTTGTAAAACCGTGCCACAGATCCTGCAATGACCTCTGCTAATTCCCTCAGCGCTCGGGAGTGGAGATCATCAGGACCAGCTGATTTAAATTCATCCAGTCTCTCCAGAAGTTCCCTGACTAGATCCTCACTGACCCTAGGCCTGGGTGTGCTTCCCCCAGGGCCTGAGGGAGTCCCAGCAGATGTGCTGATCTGGTCCCTGCTCAGGAAAATGGAGGCAAAGAAATCATTAAATTGGTTAGCCTTGTCATCTGGTGTGACAACCAGATTTCTTAGTGTGTCTTGCAAAGGCCCCATGTTATCCAGTACCTTCTTTTTGCCCCCTATGTATTTAAAAGATCACTTCTTGTTCTTTATCTGGGTAGCTAGTCCTAGTTCCAACTCCACCTTGGCCTTCCTGACTGCTCCCCTGCAGCCCCAAGCAACTAAGGTATAGTCCTTCTTGGTGATGCCCCCTCCCTTCCATTGGGTGTACACCTCCCTTTTAGCTAGGAGACGTTCACGTATGCTTTTGGTGAACCATGGGGGTTTTTGTGCCCTCTTGCCCCCTTTGATCTTTTTTGGGGATTACTTCCCTTTGGGCCGGGAGGATCGTCTCCTTAAGGAACGACCACTCTTCTTTGACACCCAACTCCCCTCCCCTCCAGGACCTCAGTACTCATTCTTCTTACCTCATTGAAATCCTTCCTCCTGAAGTCCAGGGCTGCTGCACTGCTGCAGGCTTTTGCTACCTTGTGCTCAATGGTGAATTCCGGCAGGTCATCTGATAGGATGAGCAATTCAACTTTCTAGTGGTGCAAGTCAGACCCTGAGGGCCATGTCACCCCCTGCAGTTCAGTTACTTCCTGGAGCCAGGGCTACTCACTCATTCACTGATCTCTCAGAGGCATATCCTGCTGTCTCTCCTGCCATGCCTTGATTTAAAGCAAAATGGGGAAGTGATCCTTAGAGATCAGTGAGCTCAGGATGTCCTTCCAGCCTTATTTTTCTTCAGGATAAACTTGGCCCTCTCAGGCTCTGAGGCTCCAACTCCACCATCTTGAGTTCTGGGCTCCCTGAATTTCAGCCCAATCCCTGGCCTCTCAGGGTCTGTGTCCTCCAGCCCTGGCCCCACCCTCTTAGACTCTGTGCCTGGACACACAGTCCTTGGGGCTTCAGTTTTCTTTCACGCTCTGCCCCTTTGGAGTCTGGGCTTATGCTCACAATCTATTAAATTGCAGACTCTAACCCTGTTCACAGTCTAGTCCTCCAACAAAGCAGAGGACTAGACTGCCTGTAGTCTGCATCTTCTTTGCCCTGGCAAGTCAGTGCCTCTCTGTCACCTCATCCATTACCCTAGGCTTATGAAGCTTGTAGCCAAACCTCACCAGGTCTCCTGACCCACCAGGCCTGTCAATCATATCCCTGATTGTGTCCCACCCCTGCGGCAAGTAGCCCATTTTCTTTAAAGGATATACATTCCTAATGGTTCCAATGGGGCCCTGGATCCATCTGGTTGCTTCCTGGCTTCCTCCTCTCCAGTAATGTGGTAAAGGCCCCATTACATAATGGCAGAATCCCAGTTCTCTAAATATCCATTTAACTTGTGGTTAAGTGCCACTTATGTGACTATGCACCTAAATACAATTCTAATCCCCCACTCCCAGAATTAACTCATGCTTATGTATATAGGTATACTAGATAAATTGCCTATGCAGCCAGTAAGTATGCTTCATACAACTCCATATGGTCTCCAGATGTTTAGAACAAGTTTGGAGTAGTCACTTGTGCCCAGACTGATTCTATTACATACTCTTAACTGTATACAGCCTGTGTGGGATTTGAGTAGGCTATGCAATGGATTTCTACTAGCAGCATGGCTAGGGTGACTTTGCTGCTTGTTCTAGGTGCAGCTCTTGAATTACTTAAAAGACACTCATATGATCAGAGACTTGCAAGGCAAGCCATATGAGGAAAAACTGAGGGACTTGGGTCTCTTCAGCCTAAAAAAAGAGACTTAAAGGGGACTTGGTAGCAACTTACTGCTATATCAGGGGAATACATCAAGGGCTCAGTGAACAACTGATCACCAGGGCACCCTTGGGGAAAACCAGGAGTAATGGCCACAATCTCCTAGAAGACTGTTTCAGACTTAACACTAGGAAAAAACTTCTCCACAATTAGGGTGTCCAGACTGTGGAATAAACTCCCTCCTGAGGTGTTACAATCACCTACCCTGGAAATCTTCAAGAGGATACTGGAAAGTCACCTCACTGGGGGTCACTTGACCCCTAGTTGTCTTTTCTGCCTAGTGCAGGGGGGCTGGATCTGATGATCTTGCAAGGTCCCTTCCAATTCCATACAATCTATGAATCTACTTAGAGGTCTAATTGCACCTGTAAATAATAAAGAAGGGCCCCAAGGCTGGCTGTAGATAGTATGGCTGATAATATCTGAGTCAGGCAGTATTGAGAGAGAAAGAGAGAGAGAGAGAACTGAGAGGACTTCAGACAGAGTAGTTGTTCATTAGGTTCAAGTACATGGTTTATATGTAGAGACTGGTTGGGGCTAGATTAGAGATTTAGAAGGGAAGTAGGGCTAGGCTAAAGAAACATCAGGTATCCAATCAGAAAGGAACGACAGTGTTTACATTAGAGGATTAAGTACTGACAGGATGGGTACTGGACTAGGGAGTAGGATGGGAGTCTCAAGGGAAAACTGAGTGGGGAGGTGCTGGACCCCATGTTTCCAGTGAATACCAATATACTTACCAGTTAGAATACTGCACCACACAAGGGGAAACCCAGCCTTGAACCCAAATCTAGTGCTGGGAAACCCTGAGATGTGGTACCTAGCTGTGCAAAGTTGCCACATATTCTGCAGACATGTCCCCAAGCACGCCCTGAGTATGCATTATAGGCCAGTGTTTCCCAGCTTCATCAGACTTTCAAGACTGGCACAGCATCCAGAGCTGCTGCCTTGCACTGGGGGTATTCATTCATTTCTGACGTCATCTGAGGGTAAATCTGAAATCCTTCCATCCCACCAACATTGCCTTATCAGTACCTAATGAAGTCAGTAAGCACTTCCCGTATTGGTCATTGGTCTCTCTTCAGAGGGTGGTTTCACAAAGCATAGGAATCATTCAGTCCACAGCCTCTATGGTCTTGACTCCATTCTTGGAATCCTGCATCCTGAATACTCAAGACTTCATTTTGTTCCCAGAAGATCCAAGCACACTACTAGCACTGAACTATTCAGTGCTGAACTATGCAGGCTGAATTAATTACAAAAGGACTGTAACCCTTTCTACAAATGTAGGCTCATCTTGGTCAGTCGCTTTTGCCCCCAATAAATGCCTTTATTCAAGAGGAACTGGCTTCCTGCTTGAAATATAGAGAATATTCCTCCCTAAAAAGACGTAAAGTTTCTGTCTCAGGATCTGATCTGTAAGGTAGTTCCCTAAGGATTCATTGATAGCCAGAGCAGATCAGGAACTGAAAAACTGGGATCTCAGACTCAGGAGCTTAGGATCACTCTACAGTAGAAGCCACACCTAGCCCAGCTTCATGGGGTATTTAAAGAGTTCAGACAAATCCAGAAGTCCCAAACAAGTAAAATCCCCTGGGTTTACTATGACAAAGGATTATGTCCCCTGATTAAATCTATGACAAAGGATTGCATAAAATTGTTTTATATCACTTATCTTCTGATTCACTAAGGAGAAATCACAACTCAACAATGGTAGACATTTTTGCCAACCTTTGTAGACATGTTTCGAAGATGCATACTTTTCTTCCATTTTCCACTCTGACAGCCACCATTCAGTTTTTAGAAGTTAGACAAATGAATTTCTGGCATACTAATGGATCTATCCTAAAGGATCACTCATTATGCACTCCAATATATATCTAAATCCATTGGTATGGCACAAACCCATTACACACACACACACACACACACACACACACACACACACACACACATTTATACACATATACTTATACGTAACAAATTTACATGTACCGCCATAGTTACATCATAACTTGAACATTACTACAATAGAATAATAGCTTTTGGTGCATGATTTTGCAGTTTTTGATTCTCAACCATCAGTAAATCGAATGGTATTTTTTAATATGAAAACAACTCAGAAGGAGACTTAGAATATCTATTTACTCCACTTTAAATAATAATCACTAAAAAGGTTTTATTCTGATTTAGTTTTTCAATCCTGTACTCTACTCTAGGGTCATTACACTTTCAGGTTAAATAAAAGCTTGTTACAAAAAAAAATAATAAATGCTACTAAAGACACATGAATTTTGTCACGTGCATTGGTACATTTAATCTTGCTCTAATAAGCCTGTTTAAAAGAAAATGAAGACTAGTTAGGCATGGATTAAATCACTACTCCTGACGTCAGATAGGACTTAGTAAGAGCTTCTAAACAAAATAAATAATAAACATTCAACAAATTTAATTTTAAGTGATTGTGAAGGATATTTGCCAGATAGAGTTTTAGTGACCTCAGTCTAACACCCATCTTAACACTGAATACATGTTTTTTTATGTATGTTATTTATTTCATTGTCTGTGTTTCTTGGAAGATCCCTCTCTCACATAAAAAAAATAAAACTTGGCAATCTATATATTATATATTGAATATGTACATCAAAGGATATTTCTGTTATGGTAATTTCATTTTTCCTGCCAGGAAGTGTAAATTTTATCCTCATTTCCTGAAGAAAATGTCTAACTGAAATATTTGAGATTATTTCTTGGTTTGGCATAACAGGATGCATGGGCAACTGGTGGCTCCTGAATCAGGGTGGGGCACCAGATTGCTGATGGCAGGGGAACCCCCAGCAGCCGATAGCCAACCAGGGGAAAGGGTTCCCCAGCAGCCGATTGGTGACTAAGGGGGAAGGGTCGGTCCTCCAGTGGCCAATTGTCAAGACAACAGCAAAACTGGCAGAAAAAGAAGTGTACTTCTGCTGGCACTTCCAGTTTCACAGCTGGTGCTTCCAAGGGGTGCACAGCCACTCTCAGGGGGTGTATGTGCACCCACCTGCACCCCCAATGCATCATCAATGACAAGATTTTATATTTGTATTACATAACCAAAACATAGAACAAACCCCACCCCCCCCCACACACAAGCAAAGTATGTTGATCTTTGGTTTAACATCATTGCCATAAGTGGCATTTCACCAGGATTCAAAACAGTCTGGAATATCTATTTATTGATAAAAATAGAAATAAAGCAGATGAGGCTGATGAAATTTTAAAAAGTAATTATAATGATGGTGATCAGCTTGGTCATTTATTTCACTCCAATTAAATTACAATAATTCTTAGTAAAAAAACACTTTAAGTATCTATTAGTATGTTTTCTCCTTTAAGTGAAATATGTGCAGCATAAGTTGTTAAAGTGGTGGTTATAGACCTAGTTGAAAAGTTTTTTGACATGTGTCATTACAGGCAGAAAAAAGAAATTTGATGCCTTTCACAAAAATCAACATGTGTACATTCTTTGCCTGAGGGCTTTTTCATCTGACATCCAGTAGAAATAGTTTCACTGTACAGTTTCTCTGAAGCAGAGGATCTATAGAATGTAGAATCTTCAAGGAAGTTCAGGAATTCTGTAATGACTCATATTCTAGTCTTGGTCTCTTGAACTGAGGAACACTGCTTTTCATTCAGCATTGTAAATTTGCTCACACATCAGACAAAAGCAGACCTTTGATAAAATTCAAGAACAGATTAAAAACATTGTTTGTCTGTGTCTGTAAAATGATTATTTGTGCTGACATGTATCCAAATATAATGTAACAAATTTTCAACCTTAAAAAAATCTTTTTGTTTTGAAGGCAAAATGAACCAAGAGAAAAGTTCCAGAAACTCCCCTTTAAAGTAAATATGGGAAAACAGAGAGATTAGTCCAAAGTATATTTCATTCTACATAGTCAGCAGGGATTCTGATTTTCTCTGATTTAAAAAAATCCCCAATTTTTTCATTAAAAATGTACCCCCAAATTCACATTTCTCTGTGATTTAAATGAAACAACACATATATAGAGAGAGAGTTATAGTGGTGTGCTCTCTCTCTCTCTCTCTCTATATATATATATATATGGATTTGGGTTTACATTTTTTTAAATAAAAAATTGGGGATTTTTTTTTTTAAATCTGAGAAAAATCAGGATCCCTGATAATCAGAATAAAGAGGGGAGCCACAATCATAATGGACACCTGCCTCTCAATGTGCCTTTGTTTGATACAATATGTGTCACAAAGACCCAAAATATAGGATGTGAAAAATTTAATCATTCTAAAAATGTAGTAGTGACATGCTTTCTTTTAATGTGGATAGCACATTTTACTGCAATTTTACATTAAACAATATTTCTGATATAAGTAATAGTCCATATTAAAATGGAGAAGACATACAGGTTGTTAATGAAATAGCATGAGTGCTTTCACACAAGGTGTAACTTTGAGCTTTAAAAGCCCTAAAGCTATTTCTGGTACTATCATGTTATATGAAATTTAATTCTCCATTTCCTAAAATATTTACAGAATAGGTCAAATATTTTAAGGATATTTTAAATGATTAAATTAAAATACTTCAAAATAATTTTACAAACGATGTAATGGGGAACAAAGTATCAAAAAGAATGGCATGGAAAAGTGTTGTGTCCATATGCTGCTATAGTGGCTCTTATATCATGCAAGGAGACTAAAATATGGTTGTCTTAAACTAAAAGTAAGTTTATTGAACCCTAACAGATACAACTTCGATTAGAATTAGAGCAGCATTAGCAGTTAAAAAAATTAGGTTAGTAGCTAATCAAAGCAGATACTTACTATCCTGTAACTCTGTGAATGCAACTTCACTAGTTGATGTGGCCACAAAGTCTTGTCTGCGGCTCCTGGCTTCCACATCTGCTGATGTCAAAATAGAAACTTGGATAAGATCTTTTCAGGCTTTCATGAGAAGTGTTCCAAGGGAACACTCTCTCACCTTTCTTTATATAACATAGAACTTCTAACAACACAAATGGGGGGTACTACTATGCAGAGACACCTGCACAGGCCAAAAACCTCACTAGCACAGGCCAAAAACCTCACTTCAGGAGGTGTGGCAAATGTGTGGGTCACTTTAAGGGCTAGGTCAGGTATCCAGTAGGTGCTTGATGGTGGCAGCCATTTTGAGAACCTAGTATATAAAGCCTGCAGTCTGCTACTGCCAACTCAAGCAGAAACATCACCAAGCTGAGCTGTAGCAGGAACAAACTAGGACATAAGGGCAAGAGATTATGGGAGGCTCTTGGTCCTGGCTTTGACCTAAAACTGCACCCGGCCAGGAATGGGTGACCTGGTAGGGCTCCTAGTGGCATGGAAGCCCCCAGGAAATGGTAGGCCAGTTACCACCCCAGTGAAAAGTGGGTTGGGATGCCTTAATAACTTAATAGCTCCCACACCTGGGTGGATAACCTGATAGTAGGGCTGAGAAGATGGACCCATGCCAGAGAGTGGGATACATGCTCAGAAGCATGACTTGAGGTACTCTCAACTGGTCAGTGCTGGGGCCAGGATCAGAAGAGTCAAAAGGGCCACAGGCCCACTACAAGGGATGCTCAAAGCCAAGGGTCTGGGGTTCTGACTGGCCTTGGAGGTGAGAGCAGGGCCTGTATAGCTAAAGATCCCAGGCAGGGGGGTATACCCAAAAGGGGGAAGTGTGTAGGGAGCTAGGCAGCCCAGAATGTGGGCAGAGTAGGCCACCTGATTGGAGGGATTCAATTCAGGTCTGAACTGAAGGATTATGGGGCCCAGTTTGGGGCTGGTGATGCTAAAAACTGTGATGCCATCTGCGAGGCATGGGCTGCAGTATAGGGCAGGTTGGAGCAGCAGGTAGTGCCTCCTGACATCGGGGTGGGAAATGGGAAGCTTCCCACATTATACCACCAGTTTATGATTGTGAGCGAGTGTCCTTCCCTGGTGCTTGGTTCCCGGTAAACTTCCCCCCAATTTCCGCTTGCCACGACTTGGTCTCTCCTAATTTATGAGGGAGAAGGAATGGTTGTTAGGAACCGGCACCCTGATAAAGAGGACACCCAGGTCAACTCTTCACCAGCAGCGCTTTATTCAGTGTTGCCTGACTATCTACAGGGATGACTCTATTCCCGGACACTCGCTGAAATGGGGGAAGGGTGGTTCTCGCCCCCGCCTTCCAGGATCCAAGCAGGATTATTGTTGTCTCTTTTGCTCAGTCGCTAATAGCCTGATCGGAGGTTGATTATCATGGACCCTAGGGTTCTACGGCTGTGGCTCGTGCCAGCCGGAGGAGCCCAGCTTTGCTACTTCACTATCTTGTTACTTTCTTTCCTTCTCTTTTCTTTTCACTAGATGGCCGGTACTCAATGATCAGATGTTAATTGTCTCATTGGTGGCTGATCAACGTCGACCCCAGGATTCCTAGTCTGCATCTCGGGCGGGCTTGCCAATTACAGCTCGTCAGTTTCCTTTTCGCTTCCCCTTTATATTGAGTTGCTTTCTTTCATTCTCTTTCTTCCCACTAGCTGGCTGTTTATTCAGTGATCAGCTGCTAATTGCCCCATTTAGCAGCTGGTCAATACTGATGCTGGGATTCCTCCCTCTGCCGCTTGTGCCGGCTTAATCAGTTTCCCTCGTCAGTTTCCTTTTCTTTCTATTCTTTTCCAGTCCCTGTGACCCGGTGCGGGTTGCAGGACTATGAGGCAGAGACAGGGCTCTGTCGCTGTCCTTCTCTGTGGCTCTTGCCTCACTCTTCTTCTTCCCCTCCTTCTCAGGGAATCCCCCTATCCATGCTGCGTCCTCAGGACTTAGGGGAACGAGCGCTGCTCGGTTAATCACTCACCACGGCTGCTCCTTAATGTCTGGCTCATTCCGTGGATTCTCTCTGACTCTGTCATCATAGGGGCCTTATTCTCCTTCTCTCTCCTCGTGTGTGTGCCCAAAGGCCTCTTCAGTTCATCTCGTCCTTCCTTTTATTATCCCCTTATGCCTTCATATAGCCTGCCTGGGTTACTAATCACCCCCCTCCAGCAGCTGTGTCCCCTCTTTAGTAACCACGATGCAGCTGCGTCACTATTACAATCATAACAACAAAGTCACGGCAGGTGAGGTTGGGTGCACTGCCCCATAGAGACAAGAAGGCGGGCCAGCATAAGGCACAGCCTTGAGAGTTGCTCCCTGTCACAGGGAGTCTCCCATTCAGTGCCTATTTCCAGCTGTCCCATTTCCTGGAGAACACCCACAAACCTATGGTAACACTGCCAACATCTAGTCATTGGTCTCTGTTACGGCTCTGTGAAGCCCACAGCAAAGACCCTGCAAGCCTTGGGAGTGCTTTGCCTACTGGTAGTATTTCTGGGTGCTTCTTTAAGCCAAAGCCTTCCAGGATAATCTCAGGTAGAACTGAGGGAACATAAACAGACAAGCTCTGCTGGCCAGACCAGGAGCAAAAAGGGTTGCCTCTCCCCTCCACAGTGGATCAGCTAAACTTGCTGTAATCTGATACCTTTATTATTAAGGGGAAGGGGCTGGTAAGGGGGAAAAGAAAGAAGTCAGAATGCACTTTGAGCAAACATAATCAGAGTCTTACACAGTTTTAGATGTAATAGTTCTTTTAAAACATGTCTGCCTAGACACAAATCATATCTTGTGGCTAATTTCCAAGTTTTTACATACAGGAATTCATCCAGGCAGCAGTCTGGAGTCACTTTGCTTGTGGCTTTTCAAAATTCCCACTGGAGGAAGAGAGAGTTCCCCTCCACCCCTCAGGAATGTATCTGGCCCAGTCACCTGGAACTAAAAAGAGAATAAGTGAGAGAAAGAGGGGGTACCCCTGGAATGACTCAAGGGAAGGTAGAGAAAGGGGGATTTCTTTACAGAGCTTACATTTCTTAATGCATCAAATTAGCTTAAGCTGTCTTCCTAATGCATATTAATCATCTTGCTTCTGGTTGCCAAATACAGTTACCCTTAACTTGAATTTTCTGTTCAGAGGTAATCTTTTCATTCTTAGTTGGGGGGGTAGGTCTTGCTCTGACTGTTCCTCTTTTGCCCAGGTTATACTTATTCAATTTAGTCAGCCAATTTCCTGATTTGCTTTAAGCCCAGGACAGTATTTTTTTTCCATCTGTGCCTTTCACTGGGTGCATGTCTCAACCACAATACAAGCTAAGCAGAAAGGTGAAACCCAGGCCTGAAGGCCTCTGGATCCCAACAAAAGGAGCAAAGGCAGAAAGAAACTTAAAAAAAAAATTCCAAAGTTCAAAACCTGCAAACTCTAAGGTTAATGATGTTTGTAGTTAGAATTGAGCTAAGTGCCCAGCTTTAAATAGTTATTCATAATAATAAGAAAATCGACAATGGAAAAATAGACAGTAAATTGTGTGTGTCAAAGCCAAGTCAGCAATCACTAGATATTAGTTATATTTTTATATGGGGGATTATTATTATTTACAAAATGATAGAGTAAAATGTTTATAATTGGGGCACATGAAAAATAAAGTAGGAAGCTTGTCTTATAAAGAGTGAGGAGATGTGTTGTTTATATCAAAGAATATGGTAAACCCTCTTCTATACTTCAGAAGGATTTGAACAAAAAAAAAAATCCCTTTAGGAACTGGAAGTTATCATTTTGTATATCAATCAGTGTTAGGAAAGATTTTACAAAAAGATACCACATAACTATATTGCTGCAGACAGATCTATAAGATGGATAACATATCTTGAATCTGAATCCACTGTGAAATTCCCTAGTGGGTAGGGGAAATATAAACATTATAAGATTGTTTAGGATTGTACAGTTTAATTACTCATCCAGTTGTGCAGCATGTTATGTAGATCAATTTCTATGTGTCTTTTGGGATGTTTTGGTTTGCTGGGTATGAGAAGAAAGAGCATTCCTTGTAATCCCATAATTGTAGGGGCTGAGTTAGATCTCAGTCCCATGTAGGAGAGAGGATATACAGTGAAGAGATAGGTGTAGGAAGACTATACTCCTTATGTCGTCTTTTTTTATTACACAATTTAAGGACAGTGTCCATCTATTCAATACTCTGGTAAAAATCCATACAAATGTTGCAGGTGTTAGTTTGAAGGTCTATTATTACAGAAAAGTTTCCAGAGAAACACTGAAAAAGAAGCAAAAATAATAATTGAACTCAAGGACCAGATTATATTCCTTGTTCATATCAAACTTGAAGAAAATATCTTGAAAATAAGGAGTTTATATAGTGTTTCATTTTGTAAACCTCCATTAGAAAGACCATGAATATTCTGCACCATATTGTATCTGAAAATTGTGGTCAGCTCTGTATCTACTAAAATTAATTTTACATCTGTTTTTAGGATAATTACTGTAGTGCCACATCAATATAAAAAGGTAAATCCTAATATTTTATATAGTCAAGATTATAAACCAGATTCACCATCTAGTTCAGTCTTTAAATTTTCTGTGTTGTTACTAACCTCATGGATTCATGATAATATCACTCAGTCAAGTGAACTAAATAATTGTTTGTTGCTGGTGACAGCAAAATAAGGGCTCAGCCCAAAGGTCACTAATTCAATGGAAGTTCTTCAAATGAATTAATTGTGACTGGATCAGGTCTTAAGAACCAGCAGACTATATTTGATATATGAGCATTGTAGATGCCTCATGTTCACTTTTCACAGGCATTAGACATCTGAATTGTATACTTGTTAATTCAAATGATAACAATTACACTCTGAAAACGGATGGCACAGTACTTTGGATAAAAGTGATTTTTAGTAGAATATATCACATTATGCTCTATAGCGTCAAGAAATAAATTTCAACATATTAAATTGGTACTGTATGTCTCAAAAGAATGCAGCTGTATCTACTGTACAATGTGTTTGCATGAGTAACTTGTTAAAATACCTCAAAGTCGAAGAAAAATATAGTGTAGGGAAAAAAGAGTAAATCACTACAGAAATATATCAATAAATAGCAAGAACTTTCAGAGGCAATATCAGGGAACCAAATACAAAGAAAGAAATGAAGCAAGGGCTGTTAAAGACAAGAATAAGGGGATCTATAAATATGTAAGACAAAAAAGCACCAACAAAGCGTGGGTGCATTAATGGAAATGCAAAAGTAGCAGACATGCTCAATGACTAACTACATTCTTTCACTGTTAGGGGGAAAATATTGAAAGTTAGATAACAATCAAAACAGAAATATATAGAAAAGGAATCGGGCTTTGGATAACAGCTATTAAAAGAATACTTCAAATACACTTAATACTTTGGATCACAAGTATTACAGAGCTTTTGGCAAATGTAACAAATTATGCTGTTTGCTGTCAGGGCTTCATTAAATTCTTCCACAGGCCTAAAGGAACTGACTGAAGAAATCTCACATCCACTGGCAAAAATGTTTGCAAAGTCCTAGGATATTGGGAACAAGCTAACATAATACCAATGTCTAAAAAGGGGGAAAGAAGTAGGACTGATATTAAAGTCTGGTCAGGCTCACTTCAATACCTTGGAAGTTTCTAGAACAAATCATAAATCAGTCAATTCCCTAGCAGCCAACATGGATTTGCCAATAATAAATCAAGTCACACTAACCTGATCTCTTTCTTTGGCAGAATTAGTAATTTAGTGGAAGACGGGAGTCCAGTGGTCTTCATATGTTTGCATGCACTTTAGTGTGAAGGGGAGCAAAGGCAAGGGGCTGTTTTCCTTGCAGAGACACCAGTCTTCCACAGTCTTGCCTCAGAATGCCAGGAGATGGTAGGGAGGAAAAGGCTCTTCTGGAGTGAGTGCCAGCTCTGGCTGAGCTGATGGAGCATGACACAAGGAAGCTTTGAGCCCAGCAGGGACTTGGGAAGAAGTCCCAAGCCCAATCGGGATGGTGGGAATGCTGGGCATGTAGAGAGAAACCCCAAGCCTGGTGGGGACTCAAGGAGAAACCCCAAACCCAATGGAGAGACTTGGAAAAACCAAACATGCAGAGAGGAGATCCAAGCCTGGCAAAGATGCTAGAAAGCAGCTAGATTTAGGGAACACCCAGGTGAGGCTAAGGAGGAAAGAAAAAAACAGCCCAGAGCTGGGGAAAGGAGAGAGGGAGGAGGCATGTCCTTAAAGGGAGAGGAGTGGTGTGAAGGAGCATGCCAGAGACAGACAAGGACAGCTGGGAACCAAGCTGTGGAGGAGTCTCTGGAAGCAGGAGGATGAGGATGAGATTAGCCTGTGGTCTGTAGCTGGACACCAGAAGAAACACTCAGACAGGTGTCAATGAGTGGGACTTGAACACCAAATAACAGTTAAAAGCCATGGGGAATGGTAAAGACAGACTTTATTTTTGTCTGTTTATTTTTTATGGATTGTTTTTCTTTTCTTTAACACCCTGATAGGAATATTGGGTGTCATGCAGCAGGTAGCATGCAGATGGGGTACAGGCGATGGTGGAATCCCATATTATTGTCAGTCACTTTAAGTTGGTAAAAATTCTTCTGCCTTGTTTTGTAGTGGACATTCTCCTGTCAGGAAAAGTATATACTTACCCCTGTAATAAATAAGAAAAAGTATACTTAACATCAAAGTCATGGCAGGTAAGTTTTGTATCAACTTGGAGGGGTTAAGAGTGATATAAATTCCCTTACCTGATACAGCAGAAGAGAAGATGTCATCGTGGAAAGTGCAAAAGCACTATAGCACCTACAGGTGACATTTAGAAAGATTTTGATACGCTCTTACCTGATGTTTTCATAAATAACTGGAAAAATATGGACTAGATATAATTACTGTTGGGTGAATACATAACTGACTGAATAATCTCAAGCAAAAGTATAAATGTATCAATGTCAGAATGTTAAGAGGTTTGAAGTAGGGCTCCCTAGGACCTGTTTTAGGACTAGTGTGTGAGCAGGTTAATTAATAGCTTGCATGCAAGAACAGAGGACATCTTGTTCAGGTTTGCACATGGCATGAAACTTGGAGGGGCTGCAAACAGTTTGGAAGATAGGATTAACCTACAAATGGTAAATTGGAGAAGAGGGGATTTCATATTCCTGTACTTTAGGAAGATTGTGATATGTTCTAAGACTAAGTACAGACGTTCAAAAAGCCTGAGGCAGAATCAATCTAAGTTGCACAGTTTTCTGTAAGTGTTGTAATTTAGATAAGTAGCAAACAGAGCATACATTCTCCCTTTGGTGGGGGAAGGGTGCAAATCATAGGGTGCAGACAGATGTGCAACTCCCAGTGGTAACTCAGAATGTGATCTGCATCACATTCTGAGTTACAATGATACCCCAGATGAAACAGAAGTTCACTGCTGGCTCCAGTGGGGAGGGGAATCTAGCTCCTGGCTGGGAGCTGGTACCCAGATTCCCATAGCAATGGCCTTGCTCTCATCTCTGGAGGGAGGGGGTCCAATACACCTGCCCTACTCTTCACAAGGGGACTGAAACCCCCCCCAGACTGAATTCCCTCCACTCCCTTACCCCACTCCCAGCCTGAAAACAGTGACAGCCTGGGAGCTCTACAGACACACGTTACAGAAGATGCTACATTTTTGAAGTATCTGTATCTGATACCTCAAGCAATGAGGAGCCAGATTCTCACCGGATTGGCCAATTTTTAAGCTGTGTGCATCTGTGCACTTGTGTTTGGTCATGGCTTTAGGTTTTCTGTGGCCAGATCAGGCAAAAATCATGACTTCTGTCTACATGCCTTTACTGGGTTCCACCATATTTAAACAGGTCTATGCGTGCCAATTTTTTGTTCTGCTACAGGTATAAACTGGTTTTGTGTGCCAAACATCTGTTCTATTATGGGTATAAACTAGTTTTTGATCACTTAAACCAGTAAAAGTGTAATGTCCATATCTGGTCTAACATGAGCTTTTCATAAACTGACATTTTTCATAATTTGCTAAAACTAGGGAAGATAAATCAAATATAATGAGCAACATCTGCTCCCACTTTTCCCATCTACCCCATCTGAACAAGCTGCACTCAACTGCATTAATATATGTTCTTTATTTATTATATACAGCATAAAATCAAGGCCATACGTGTAAATTACACCTGCTGGATGTCTGAAAATCTAAGGTTTAATTAACTATCATTGTGTGGCTTGCTTGTTGTATGAATCTTGAACCTGTTTACATATCAGGCTCAGAGAAAGTTCTATTTTAGGTAGCCTGTGCCAATACTTAGCCATCCTCTCTAGAATTGCCTATCAAGTACTTGAATCTATCAATTCTCTTCTCCTCACAAATCCTCTCCAGACCAAATAATACTAGTTCTTTTGGCCTGTTATCATAACTTATGCTTCCCAGGCCTTTACTATTTATTCTTATTCTTGGCTGGAATCCTTCCAATCTGTCCACATCCTTATTGAAGTGCAAGGCCCAAAACTGGAAACAGCACTCTAGGTAAAGTTTCACCAGTGCAGAATAACTTGCCTTATTTTGCAAGTGAGACTCCTGTTAATACAACGCAGTATACTGTTGGCTGTTTTTGCAAAAAAAGTATACCACTGGCTCAAATTCAGCTTGTAGTCCACTGTAACCTTCAAGTCCTTCCCTGTGGTACTGTAGCCTAGCCAGTCATTCTCTAGTCTGTATTTGTGCATGGTATATTTCCATGCCAATTATAGGAAATCCTAAGAGTCTATCTGTTTTCAGTTCCAGTGTTTGATCCACTTCTTGCTGTCAATGCACACACAGCTTGAAGCACCTGGAAGTAGGTATAATAGGAAAACATCAGCTTTTTTCCCCCTCTTCCCCAGGTTGGAATATGCTCAGTTGTTCTACAGAAATTAATATGAAGTTCAGGCTTTTTCTTGTTGGGTTGTTAGTTTGTTTTTTCCCAAGGAGCTTTTGGCTTGGTCATATACAGGGTTGTATTCATAGAGGAGACAAGCATGCCTGAGCCAAAGCTTGGGAGCAGTAGTGCTGTTCACAAAAAAAAATGTTTTCAAGTTATTTCCCCTGAATGTCATTCTGAGAAAAATGTTAGCTTTGAGACTGGAGTTTTCCAAGAGGGTGGGGGGGGAGGGGGGAGTGGGTGGAAAGAAGGAAAGAAAGAAAGAAAGAAAGAAAGAAATACAGCCATCAACTGCATTAAAAGAAACAAAGAAAATATTCTACATGGTTAAAAGTTGGCAATAATTAAAAAATTAAAAACAGGATCATAAAATTGAACTGTTGGACTTGGATAATGGACTGCATTATCACCATCACCTATAAATTAGGGTCTCTAATTATAGCCATGCAATAAATATTCCTGGAGAAAAGGTTTTGTAAAACTTGTAATTAGATTTTTATTTGTGTTGACTTAGTGGATCAGTAAATCATTATAAATACAACTGAAAAAAAAGGAGGGGAAGAGGGATAGTGCAGGAAGACTTTCAGGATTAAAGTAAAATAAAAGAGAGTCAGAATACAAAAAAATAAAATGTTATAATGAAAAAGAAATTAAAGCTATTCAGGATGTGCCATTTATATAATATGGGAAGTTTTGAAATTAGAAAATTAATTTCCATTTCTAGTACATGCATGCAAATGCATGTATAGAAACACACACACATAACCCCCACCTCCACACACATTTTCTGGACTAAACTATTCCTAAAAATAAGTTAACTGGACATATTGGAAAGAAAATTTAGAAAATGGAACATTTTAACTGCACGTTCATTTCTTTATGAGATAATCAAAGTAAAAAATGTTATTTGAACTACATGAAAGAAAAAAAAGAGAAGAAACTTTATTTAAAGAAACCTTGTTTTTAGGGACTTTTTTCAGATCAGATATAAAATTGCATTTAGCAATAAAATACATTTCAATTTGTGAAAATTAAAATTCTTCTTTTACATCTTTCTTTTAAGAGTAGTCAGAAAGATTTTTCTCTGGAGTAGCAATAGATTTCTTGGTGTACATATATTAATTAAAATTGTTTGCTCTTTTTAAAAGAGCACTCAAATGCATTTAACCAGTTCTTAAAGTTTGCATCCTTTTAAGTGCATTGCTAAATTGCTGGCTATGTTCCTATAAAGAAAGGTTCTTTTTAGCAGAAGTTACCAGGGACCTGAAAACTGACATCTTAATGGATAGTTTAAATCTGGTCTAACTATGAAGACACTACTTAACTCTGGTTCCATAAAAACAGATGAACATTCTTCATTGCTGTGAAGTGGTGAAACTGTTTTAAAGAACACAAATTGTTGTTCTCTTAGAAAAGGTTTGTTTTTGGGAACTGGCTTATAGGTATAGATGTATGCATTAGAAGGATTTAAGACAAGCAGCAGGGGTTAAGTGATTTCTATGAAGCCTGGGTCTCAGATGCACATAATTCCATGCAGCCTTGAAGGCAGACAGGCTGTCTAACACAACAAAGCCAACAAGGACACATAGCTTGTAAAACAGTCTGGGAACCAAATGAGTGTGTACTATACTGCACCCAACACAAGATAAGTGTCACCAGCTAACAGGACCCCAGAGCAGGGAAAGCTGAGTCCCAGTTTTGAGGGAACAGACCAAATTAAGAGAAAGCCCAGAAGGCGATGTGGATATGTGACCACAGAAAGACAGCCAACCAGAGATGGTCATGGATCAGGAATCATCATCAGGGAAAGAGAGCCCAAAAACAGACACTTGAGAGTAACAGAGGGGCCCTTTCTCCATTTGTCCTATCAATTCTTGTCATTCCTCCCTATCCTTCCTCAGAGAGTCCCCATCCCCCATCTCCATCCCTAGGAAGGGTCCCCTAGGCAACCATGGACAGAAGGCAGATGGCCAGTGCATCTCACCCACCCCACTGAAGTGGGAGCATGAGCCTTAGCATCCCACCTTCAGACTGCTGATGTGCTGATATCTGACACCTAAAAAAGAGCCTCAGAGTGAAGACTGCATCCTGGCCAGATGTATTTGATAGCCCTAGGATTTGGTAGATATATAGAATTGTCTGATAGCTTGTATTGCTTTTTTTCTGCTATCCTTATATATCAATGCATTTTCCTATTCTTCCATAGAAAGGTTGTGGTCAGGTTGAGCGTGGGTCTGCCCAACCCCTGGATGAGTCAGAACAAGGTCTCTGGGTCCTAAATCCAGAAGCAACAATTGTGTTTACAATAAATATAGTATATATTCAATTTAGCAGGAAGAAAATGAAGCAACATGTTTTTCTTCAGTATACACACATGCATACACACACACTTTGTGCAGGTATTCAGCCGTAATAACAACATACTGCCTATTTTCTACATATTTCCAGTGCTACGAGAACAGCTATGCCTTCCCCCTTTCCCATGCAACAATGTGCTATCACTTCAGAAACATCTACAAGATATTATAGATTTCTTGAGCTAGATGATAAACCAGTACCAAAGCCAGAGGAAGGTCCAGGAAGCTCCACAGAGCCAGGTAGTGCTTAAAGTGGGAAGTTTCTTCATAACAATGGACGGTTTGTTGTTGATTTCTACCTTAAAATGACTTTATTTTTTACCTTGGAATTTTTATTCAATCCTATGTAACTTTGGATCATATTATTTATTAAAATGTCTGCTTTTAGTCCCACTGAATAACTGGTCTTGGTATCTTGTGACAGTAAGTTCTACAGGTTAATACCTTGAAGCAGTGAATACTACACAGTGTAATTATACATTATGTGCAATAGTATTTCCTTCTGTTGGTTTTATATTTGTTGCCTCTGAATTTCATTTTCTTTGTGCTCATACTAAAAGATTCAGAATTATTTCTCTCTATCATTTTTATACCTGTGCTATATATACCCCTTTCATATTAAGCCCCTGTGTAATTCTAATTTTGTTGTGGCACATTATACAGTACACATTTGTCCAAAAATGTGAGGTAGATTTTCTAAAGAGAAACAGCTTTTGCTCGCTGGATGATGTGATAGGACAAAAAATAATTATGTAGTCTCAGATGAGTGTCATGTAGTCATGTAATCATCATGTAGTCTCAGGTTTGAGTGTATAGGCTTTGTGAAGACATTTTAAACCCAGTGTTCTTTGCCTTGTGGGTTAAACAATGTTTGATTCTTTCCCCACCCCCACCTTGCTTTTTTGGGGGCAGGGTGAGGGAAAGAAAGTCTTTTCTAACTAAAAGTTACTCTACTCTGACTTGACGTCAGTGTGCTTAGGTGTGGGTGCAGGTCTCTAAATCATAGAGTCAATTTCCCATCTGTAAGAGGTTAATACCTCTGCCATTATAGTTCCTGACACATCATGGAACATCAGCAATATTACCAATTAAACTATGCCGCCTACAGAAAACCACATAATTTAGATGGATTTTACCTTGGGCTTTTTGAATGTTTGTGCCTTGGCTTAGATATCAGAAGGAATAGAATGGAGCTCTGTGTAGTTTGACTTATCTGAGAAATAGGGTAAAAGGAGTTAACTTAGTTATTCTACATGAAACTGAGGAGTGCAGCATAAGCATACCCAATGTCTCATTACTCCTGTGAAAATGTCTCAAATATCTGTTTTGCTATTTGTGAATTAAAATAGTCACTCTAGGCATCAGGTATCTACCCACCTCCTGACATAAAATTGTGAGGCTGAGAAAGCACTGTATTTTACATAGTCTCTTTGTGAAACTGTTTTATTTTGGTTTTTTGGGTGGGGTTTTTGTTGGGTTTTTTTTTTGGGGGGGGGAAGATGGGGAGGAGGTCATCATCATAACCATAAAAGTAATCAGCAATGAGACATGAAGCTAGCCAAAGAACCAGAAGAAGGTTATTTCTGATAGCACAGAGTTCTGGGCAAGCTAAGCTGCATCTAATACATAAGCTATCTCAGATATTTCTACCGCATAGCACACAGGGCACAAACATAAATTCTCGCTGCTGAACTACTCCTGTGATTATGATGGCACACTTTGGTAAAAACACTATTTGAAGATGCTGTATTTAAACAGATTTTCTTTTGGCTGTAAAAATAAGTCTAAAATTATCCCCAAGCACTACTGTTATGCCAAAAAGGAGATAGATGCCTAAGTGCCCAAAGTGACTATAAGGCCAATATTTGAACACAGAATAATAAATAGCCAAGCAGATGTTTGAGCATCTGCACAGAAACAACCACAGGCATCACGGATTAGGAACAAGATGTTAGATTCCACAGATTTGAAATGCTATGAGCTAAATAAGTATAAATATCTGAACTGAAATTCAGTTCAAGACAGATGTCCAAGTGAAAGAATTAGACAACTGGCTATGAGTTAAATATTCGTGACAAAGCCACCTGCTAATAAACTGAAGGCAGTAGGCACCAATCCCAGTATAACGATAGGCCCATGGAATTCAAAACAGGATGAGTCATGAAGTAGTAGAACTCAACCACAGAAGAGGGACATAACAAGAAATACATATGAAGCACAGCAAAAAATACTACCAAACAATAAAACTAAGCAAAGCTTCTATAACTTGCTATAAAATGTCTTAAAAATGATTGCAAATAATCTTTGGATAATTAGAAAGGGGGAAGGGGAAAGTACACAAACAATTAACAGATTTTAATATTCACATTTTGAAATCAAACTATCTGGAATATTTAACAACGTAAATTTCTAGCTTAGAATAATTCATGGAATGAATGCTTTAAAAATAAAAATAGTTCACAATTACTTCACAAATAAGTACTTAAACAAATAGGATGAGTGAAGAGATGTATTTTACTGAATAAAAAGTCATTGCATGTAATATTTTTATTTATTTTTCAGAATTAATTAATTTTTAATGTATCATCAGTTTTTTGTATTAGTTTCAAAAAAGCCTTCCAGGTGGTATTAACTTATATTAAGCACCTCAAAAGTAGTCTCACCAACCTAGTTCAGGTTTCCACAAATAACCTATTAATATCAAGGAATATTTGCCTGTGGCTGCATCTACGCGAGACCCTGACTGCGCAGTTGTCACTGGGCACTCATTTAGTATTTTTGTATACCTGCTGTTAGTATTTGTGATTACCTGCTTTTGAGCTGTGTATATAAGTACTAAATTACTGCAGTACCAGTTACTCTGGTGCAGTAACCAGAGTTGCTCAACAGCTTTTAGGTGGCACTGACTGCAAAGTAGCTCATTACTAGTGCGCATTAGCAACACGTCATGCTTCATGCCATGCAACACTACTGCACAGTAGTAATGAGCAGGGATCCTGGTTATCTCTGTTAAAAAAAAAATCCCCAATTTTTGGATTTAAAAAAAGTTCCAAACACTGTTGGATTTTAAAAAGCTCCACACGCTGTTTCTCAAAATCTGTAACAGAGGAAATTCCTGCTGACCTAAATGCCAATATTGTCACCATTTTTAAAAGGGGAAATAAGTCTGAATGTGGAAATTTTCAAGGTATCACCATCCTTTCCATTGCTGGGAAGATGCTTGCTCAAATTTCACTGAACTGGCTTGTTCCTTTTGCCAAAGAAATACTTCCTGAATCTCAATGTGGCTTCAGACCGTAGTGAGGCACTATGAACATGATTTGTGTGTCCTGGCAGTTCCAGGAAAAATGCTGAAAACAATGCTAGGAACTGTATATGACCTTTATTGATTTGACTGAAGTCTTCAACTCTGTTAACCATAAGGCCCTATGGCAGATCTTACCGAAGTTTGACTGCCCCGGAAAATGTAACACCATCTTAAAGACACCGAGGCAGTCATCTGATCCCAGACAACCTCCATCCTATACAGTGGCTCCAGTACAGAGCTGTTTGCCATTCAAACTGGCATTACGCAGGGCTGCATGATTGTACCAGTTCTGTTGTCCATCTTTCTTGCAGTCTTCAAGATGTTCATCCATAACCATCTGTCACATTGCATCAACATTGACTACAGAAAGGATCAATCTCTCCCACATTCATGTCAAAAATAAAGTTACTTCAGCTTCACTTGTGGAACTTCAGTACGCCAATGATTGTGCTGTCATTATACATACAGAGGAGGACCTATAAATGTCTCTTAACTGTTTCTCTTAAGCATACCAGTGCCTGAGACTGACCCTTAACATGAGACAAACAAAGGTTCTTCACCAATTTGCTCTGGGAAAGGTGCTTCACCAGTCAACTCCCCCAGCAAAGATCCTTGCTGGTGGACAGGCTTTGGAGAAAGTAGAACACTTTGCATACCTCAGCAGCCATCCCCCAAAAGGTGGCCAGCATCAATAAGGAAATCTAGTATAGGATCTAACGTGGCATATTTGCCTTTATAAGACTGAATCATTATGTGTTCAAGATCATGACATTAGGACTCAAACAAAGGTCCTATTATAGAAGGCCGTCATAAATACCAACTCTTCTCTGGGTCTCTGAAGCTTGGGTGACATACAAGGCTCACCTGAGAAGCCTGGACACCATCACCAGTGCTTCCTCTGGAAGATGCTTGGCCAAAAGTGGGAGAATTATTGCACAAATGCCAGTGTCCTCAGGGATGCTACCACCACCTGTATGGAAACCTTGCTTATTCAACAACAACTGATGATGATTTCAATTACCCGGACATCTGCTGGGAGGAACAGTTGGCCAAGTCCAAGAGGTCCCGGAGATTCCTGGCGGAACTGCAGGACCTCCACTTGGTCCACGAGGTGCATGGCCCCACCAAGGGGGATGCACTGCTGGATCTGGTCCTGGCCTCGGGGGATGATCTGGTTGGTGGTTTGCAGGTACGGGACTCCCTAGGAGATAGCGATCATCACCTGATAGAACTCGCTGTCTGGAACAGTGTAGATAGGGCCCACACTATAACTAGGGTCCCAGATTTCAAAAGGGCCAATTTCAGAGAGCTCAGAAGGCTGGTTGAGAAGATGCTGCAGGACTGTAGAATTGAGGACATGGATGTCCTCGAAGGGTGGATGTTCCTTAAGGAGATGATCCTCCGAGCCCCAATGCAAGATGGGCAAAAGTGCCCGGAAGGCCCCATGGCTTAATAAGGATATTCGGGGGACACTGAGGGCTAAGCGGGAGGCATACTATCTATGGAAGAGAGGAACAGTCTCCAAAGAGAAGTACTCATCTTGTGCTCGGGAATGCAGGAGGGCTATTCAGAAGGCCAAGGCAGGAGTAAAGCTCTGCCTGGCGACTAGGATCAAGGACAACAGGAAGTCCTTTTTCAAATACGTGGGGAGCAAAAATAGAGCCCGGGCAACGTCGGGCCTCTGAGGGACACATCAGGCAACCTGGTGCTCGCAGCCGATTGGAAGGCTGAGATCCTCAATGAGTTCTTTGCCTCGGTCTTCCTGAGGGGGGACCAGGACTTCCCTCCCACTGGAAGCCTGTATTCCCCCTCGGGAATCA
>JAGPOW010003316.1:119453196-119535097 GCA_030014935.1 Caiman crocodilus
TGGCTGGGGTCCTGTGACCCCAGCACTCATTCCTGCCATTGGCGGGGGGTCAAACTAGATGGCCTGCTCTAGGCCCCTTCTGACCCTAGATACTATGATGCTATGATAAGGTTCCTTGGGCAAATGTGATATCTTTTATTAGACCAACCCAAATAGTTGGAGAATAGTTATTAAGCAAGCTTTAGGGTTCAAAAACCCTTTGTCAGGCTGAGTTTTCAGCAGTTGGTGTGTGCTCTTCCTGGATGGAATGAAAAGTAAAGAAGCCAGAGGCTGGGCTGGGGAGTCAATTGTTATCAGGCAGGTTATGATGTGTCAAAAATCCAATGTCTATATTTAGTCCATGATTTTTAGTATCCAGGAAATTGATGAAATGGAGTTCATAGGCTTGTCTTTGGGAAGTGTTGTGTAAATTTCCTTTGAGAATCAGAATTATGAGATTGGAGAGAGAGTGGCCCTCCTGTGAGAAATGTGCCCCTACCAGTAATTGAGTATTTCTGTCTTTGATAAATTTCCGGTGTGCATTCATTCTGGTGTGCAGTTGTTGTTTGGTCTCTCCTACTTATTTTCCATCAGAACATTTGGTGCATTGGATGAGGTATATTACATTTCTGGAGGTGCAACTGTAAGATCCTGGGATGCTGATGGCTCTGTTGTGGGGTGTAGTAATTGTGGGGATGGTGGAGATATGTTAGCAGGTTTTGCATTTCTTGTCATGGCACGGTCTGGATCCTTTTGGTGTGTTCTGGGCTTGAGGAAGTTTGTTTCTGGTGATGAGGTTAGCAAGGTTTGGTGCTTGTTTGAAAGCGAGGATGGGTGGCTCTGGGAAGATCTTTTTAAGAATAGGGTCCTTTCTATCCTGACAACTGACTCCCCAACCCATCCTCTGGTTTCTTTACTTTTCATTCCATCCAGGAAGAGCACACACCAGCTGCTAAAACTTCCTTAGCCTGATGAAGGGTTTTTGAACCCAAAATCTTGCTTAATAACTATTCTCCAACTATTTGGGTTGGTCTAATAAAAGATATCAGATTCACCCAAGGAAACTTGTCTGTCTATATTTTCAAGGCTTTTCCCCACAAATAATCTAAATTGCTAGCTCATTATTCAATCCGTATATCAATTTCTGAAAGAATCAATTTATATCATATAAAAAATTCAATCCTTGCATATAAATGGTTTTGGATTCTGTCACTTACATAGCAATAATCTCTTCATTCAAAATATTGCTAATACAATCCACTTCAGGGATGAATACAATGTATTTTTAATGTCAGTGAAAACATGCAAGAGAAAACCCCCTGACATAAGGCATTACACTTAATGCAAGTCTTTCAATTGTTTTCCCTACATGATTCCACACTAACTGGATTTATAAGCATAAAAACAAAAACAAAAAGTCAAAAAACAGAATGATCTACTTGATTCAACCGATACTGATTGTCCTAAAAAAGGCTGTGCTTGAATAGTCTGCTTGAAATTGGATGAGGTGTTTTAAATTTGGATTAAACAGAATTCAAAAGGGCTGTACTGCACAGAGTCTGTAGGATAATATTCCACAGTTAAGGACTGTCCTATCTAAGGTTCTTTCCTATATGCACTTCAAAAGAAATGCTGTACATAGATAACTATATAGTAATAGTAATAACATATCATCCACGTCAGCTACATAGTTAGATACCTTTTCTAAAATGTATGTCCTTTCTGTTTCTAACACTCTGCTTCTCATATAGCTTTGAACCAAAGTCCCTTCAAAACAACAGTAGACTATTTTTTTGGAGTCTTTCTTCATTTTTCAGAGGACCTGGCTCAATTGGTGGAAAAAATGTTGAAATCTATAATTTGGTTCTAGCTTTCTTCAAGTACAGTACTGGTAAACCCAAACCATACCAAATCTTCTACAAATATGGGGAGCATAGGAGAAAGCAGTGGTAAATCACTGATATGCAGTTCTTGCTAGAACCAAATGAATTAAAACATGTAACCTGGAACAAAATGGAGAGGTAGGAGAGCATATGCTCCCTCCAGCTTCATGACCATTACCCAGAAAAATTAATATAGTCTCAGGGGGCATGTCCAGATGAGTTCACACACACCTCTTGAAACATCTCAAAGCAGTTTGAGATGTGGCAAGAGGTCCACTGGGAATAAAAAAAAGTTCCCTATGCATCATATTTTCAGTGTGGACTCAACATTCAATACCTGGATAACCAGGTATAACCTCCCCCACCCCCAACAAACCCACAGAAAAAAAGTGGTGCAGGAAACTGGAGGCTGAATTTCTCTAAAGACACGGTCTGGTAGCTGGTCAGAGTGGCTGTATGGCTGCCCCTTCCCCTGGTGTTGCAGCAGGGACCTGGACCCAGGCTACATCCCCAAGTAAGTAGGTACTGGAGATGGGAGGAACTACAACTAGCTTGGTGGGTGTACGGGACTGGGGAGGAGGGGCACTGTGGGGTGGGGCTCCTTGGGAGCAGTGGGCTCCTGTCTGTTCCCTGCAAGGTCCATTGTCCCTCCTCCCCCACAGCATCAGTGATCATCAAAGCACTCAGGGCCCTCCAGGCACAGCCCCCTGTGTGGTGCAGGGAAGCACAGTGCTGCCCTGGCTGCCTGGTACCTGGTGCTGCCTGTGACAAATCATGTGGGGCCAGCTAGCAGAGCACAGGGCCATGAACATTTGGGTACCTCTGGGCTGCTTGGGCTGTCACTCGGGGCCCTGCACCACTCTCAGGGACCACCCATTGCACCGGTCAGGTCCGGCATGCACGGGATCTGCATGCCATCAGGCTGGTCCAGTTCCATGCACACAGGATCTGGCCCACTGTGACAGGTGTTCCTTGTTAGTGGCTTGGGGCACCAGGTGACAGCGAGCTGTCTCAAGACACATAGCCTCGTATTGAGCTGGGCCAGGACTGAGCAATGTGGCACAGACAGCACTGTGCTGCCCTGCACCACATGGGGAGGCTGTGCCAGGAGGGTCCTGAGAACCCCAACAACTGCTGCTGTTTCTGGGGTGAGCTGTGGACCCTGTTGGGGGGCCTGTGACCCCTGTTGTGGGGATGTGGCCCTGCAGGGAAGATCTGTGGTCCCTGTGGGAGGACAGTCTCTGAGCTCGGGGAGGCGGGTGGGCTGTGCCTTGCAGGAGACAGAGGACTCACCCCTCCTAAGCAGCACCCCCAAAACTGCCCCACCACAAACATGATCTCCCCACAATCCAGACACAACCCCCACACCCCTAAGCCACCCCCACAAACCTATCACCCACATACTCTGACCCTGTGAGGCAGGAGTAAGGGGACTGGGGTGGAAGCATGTTGTGAGTTGAGAGTGAGGGACAAGGATAGAGGCAGGGCACTGGCATATCAGTGCTGCTCTGCACTGCACATCCTGGTGAGCCAAGGGGATATGGGCAATTCTGATTTTTCTATGACAAAATAGCCAAAAGCAAATGCCAAAATGTATAGATATTGAGATTGTATTTTGTTATGATGATAGAGGCACTGGGACACTTCCATATTGCTTTAAACTTGTAAGTACAGGAAACCCTCACTTCACAAATCCGCTATTCACAGATTAGAATATTCACAGTGTGCCATGGGGTGAATCAATGGGGTGGGTCAACACGGGAACCTCCACAGCTCCCTTTGATGCTGCACCGAGCTCCTGTCTCTGTGTAAGCAGGCCCTGCTGCATGCGAAGAGGGGGGGCAGAGCTGGGGAGATCAGAGTGGAGAGGAGAGCCGGGTGGGCAGAGGGGGAGAACAGAGCTGGGCAGGTGGAGAGTGAGCCCTGGGAATGGAGAGGGAGGTGATGATGACACTAGTATCTTTTCCCCTGGAAACAGCTGTAGTCAGTCCCCTGGTGCTGCAGAGGAGCCCCACGCTTCCAGCTTCTCACAGCAGGACAATTCAGGGGAAGATCTGGGGTCTGTTGGGGAGCCCTGTTAGTATTCATGGATTTTGCCATCCATGGGGATCTCCAAAACAGATCCCCCATGAATCGTGAGGGTTTTGTCTTATATCAATAAAACTTTGCCCAACTAATCTCTGTATATATATTGGTATTTCAATTTAATAATGGAAGTATTTTGGTATTTTAGTGAGATAATTTGGTTTTTTAGCAGATAATTTGCAGTTAATAAACAAAGAACACCACAACCTCAGCTGTTGAGACAAGTGGTGAGAGGATCCTGTCCAGAGGAGCCTATCCAGGGCCAGCATAGGGACACATATAGAGGCCAGATGAGATGGCTGACCTCTTGGCCTTTTGGTACCAAAGGGGCACACTTGGACAGATCAAAGTGGACCACCACAAGGAGAACATCTTTTAAGTGATAGCTGCCTAGATGGCAGAGCAGGAGCACCCCACCAGGTCTTGCAGGTGCATAGCCTGGGGCTGCAGGTCTAAGGGGAAGGCTGCTGTTGCAGGTGGAAGCAGGTCACAGCTAAACAGCAGTCCCCACATCACACGTCTGACTGCTCCAGTGCATAGAGGAGGTAGGGGACACTCCCTGCTGGTTAGGGGTGCCTCACCATTCCAATAGTCCAGCTGCTCCAGGTTAGAGCTGCTTTAGCAGTTCAGTTGGCACAAAGGGTAGTATACACAGACAGCAAGTGGCTGGACCTCAGAAGCTCTTGTCTATTTGTAACATTCATACCATAGGTGCTAAGGCCTACCTTGCTAACTAATAACCCTGTGTGGAACTAATGAGTGAGTGGTACAGCTAAATTCTTGGGACAACTAATGAGAAAACAGGATAGGAATGTTGTGTGGGTCAAAGCATCAAAACATGAAAATAAGTGTGCCTGAGGGGGATACTGAGCAGAGACCCACCAGTCCTCAAAGGCATCCAAGGAGCTGGTGGATGCCACCCAGTGGTACTCCACCAATAAATGTGCATGGATGAGTGACAGAAAAGCAGCCCCATAGTACCTGGGCAGCTTCCTGGTCAAAGCCTCCTTCCTGGTCAAGTTCAGGGCCCACTTGACCAGGGCCAGGAAGAGGTTGATCAGGAGATCCCAAGACTTGGTTGGGGCATGGAAGGGTTGCCCAAAAACAAAAAAAAGGTGGGAGGTGAAGTTCAACCAGAACTTCAGGAGGAGGTTCTGGAAATGGAGGTGGATGGACTGCAGCCTGGTGCACTTGCATTTCATATGTGCCAGCATCTTCCTCTGCCTGCAAATGGGGCAGGAGACCAGGGTGTCTGTGAAGCCACCACATACATGCCTATGGTGATGGCTCCATAAAGGAGCTGGCATCTGAGGTCCCCAGTGGCTTGTGGGATTTGGGTGGAATACAAACTCAACCACTGGGGTGCCCCAGCCATGTCCTCGCTGAGCAGGTTCCACCACTTGATGTCTGGGTGGTACACAAGGGTGGCATAATGGATTGTGTGGCACATGACCATGCAGAGATGGTGGTGATGGATAGTGGAAAAATAGACGTGTCTGGTGACCTCTATCTGGTGCTGGTGGTGGAGTGGGGAGTGCTGCAGAATGGGGTGAGGCACCAGCCCCACGATAAACTCTGGTGGGCTGGAGGACATGGGTAGGGGGCAGAAACTGCCAACACTCTGAACCTGGTCAACAAGGGCAAAGGCATCAGGAGGCAGGGCAGATTTCACCTCCTGAACCAGATGGCAAGTCGCACACATTATGGGTAGACCCATGCACTAGGCCTGTGCAGCAGGGTCCACTCATGCCTATTATAGTCCAGGAGTTCTCCAATACGAGTGGCACCAACCAAGATCAACCTCTCTCACAACCGGGGTGCCTCTGCTGTCAGCACCTCTGGCTGGGGATTCCAGAGGAGGGGTTTGATGAGCAGATTGGTGCCCTGAGTGAATGTTGCAGTGGACCTGGAAACAGAGACAAGCCTCCAGGCCCAAAGGAGGTCCTGGTAGAACTCTGAAAGTCTTCACAGGCCCTGCAGGTAGAAGTCCCACAAGCCAAGGAGATGCCAGGTGTAATGGAGCCCCTGGAAGTGGCAGAGGAAAGTATTCCTCAGGTGGTCCCAAGCTGTGTGGCTACCAACACTGTATAGCAGTCACTGTAGGGTCTTACGGCAGAATGTCAGGACCTGGATGTGGAGGCAAACCAGACCCTGGTTGCCCTCCCACAATGGGAGGCTCAGAACCTGTGCAGTGACCCAGTGCCATCCTGGCCAGAAAATATTCATTGTACATCTTTGGAGCCCTGCCAGGACCTCAGGGAGCACAGGCAGGGTGTGTAAGCGGTGCCAGAGCATGGCCAAGACCAGCTGGTTCAGCACCAGCACTCTCCCATGCAGGGAGAGACACCTCAGGAGCCCTGCCCAAGCCCAGTGCTTCTCCACTACCCTTGTCTCCAGCTGGTGCTAGTTCTCTGGTAGGAAGGGGTCTGTGGGGAACAGATAGACCCCAAGTAGAGCATCAAGCTTCCACCCAAGAGGATCCCATGGAGCATGGGTGGGAGTGAGCCCACCTGCCACCCCCCTCCAGGTCAAAGCTCTTGACCCAGTTGACCCGGGCAGAGGAGGCCACTGAGTACAATGCCTGGCAGGCCTCCACTTGTGCCAGGCCACCTGAGTCCTGGACCATGTTATCAGCATGCCCTGACAGGACTAACCGCACCACTGGCTCCCAGAGCATCAACCCCACCAACCACCTCTGCAGGAGAATGAAGAAGGGCTCCAACCTTGATACACACCTCTCCTGAATGGAATGGGCTCCATCAGGGTCCAGTTGAGCTTGATCAAACACTGCAGAGGGGTACAGCACCTGGAGAGCCTGCCTGAAGCAAGGCCCAAAACCCAAGGCCCTCAGGATGCCTGTGAGGTATCTGTTATCTACTCTGTCAAATACCTTCTTACAGATCCAGGGAGAGGAGGGTGAAAAACAGACCCTCTTGGCATGCTAGCTTCAGGTACAGGTTGTCAAAGATGGAACATCTAGGCACCATGTATGTCTGTTTGGCATGGATCACGTTTGTCAGCACAGATTGCAGATGCAGTGAAATGACCTTCACTGCCAACTTGTAGTCTGTGCAGTGGAGAGACATGGGACACCAGTTCCTCAGGTCATGGGGATCCCCCCTTTTCAGCCCTCCAATTTTATGGGAGAGGTTCCCATTTCCTTCAGATTTTTCCATGACCACAGCAAAGTCTGGACTAAGGATTTCCCAGAAGGCCTGATAGAACTCCGTGGTGATCCTGTTTATGCCTAGTGCCTTGTTGCCAATCATCAGGAAGAGTGGCTTAAAACTCAGTCAGAGTGACAGGAGCCTCCAGATGGTCCCAAGCACCCACACTGACCTGCAGGAGTCCCTCCCACAGGTTCTGACAGGTTTCAGCATCAGCTGGATCCAGGGAGAAGAGCTCTTCATGGAAGGCCCGTGTCCCTGGCACATCTCACCTGGATCAATGAGGGGGGTGTCATCACTTACCAGAAGGCAGGTGTTGTACTTCTTGGCCCCCCACCTCCTTTCCAGGGCATACAAGAAGGACCTGGATGGCAAGCGGACAAGCTCACTGCAGGTGTGGTGGTTGTTCAGAGCATGAATCTCTTCCTTCCTCTACACACTCTCTGCAGAGAGATGGGTTGGTTGGGTCAGTGACCAGATGCCTCTCCAGCTGTAGCACTTTCTGCTAGACCTGCTCTCAGACCACCTCCCTCTGCAAGGTATGCCCCCAAGTGTCTCTGTGGCAAAAAAAAGCCAGATGAGTACCTTCCCCACATTCCACCATCTCCAAGCCAAAGGGACAGCTGCCCATTGCTCCCACCAGGACAGCCAGAACCCCCAGAAGACCTCCCTAAAGCTCTCATCCTCCAGCAGGCAAGCATTGAAATTCCAGTAGTTTGACCCCAGGTGCCCAGGCTGTAGCATAGCCTGGGCTCAGACAAGGTGGTGATCACTGAAAGGGGTCAAATTCCAGAGGAGTGGGGCCAGGCAAAGTGCAGCAAATAGATATAAACCTGGGAGTGGCATGCCTACTCCTCCCCCACCCTCACATAGGTGAAGGCAAGGGGTTTGGTAGGGTGGCAGGTATCCTATATGTCCACCAAGGAGTAGTTCATCAGGATCTGCCTGAGGACTCCCACAGCAACCTGGTTCCACTCCCTGCCTGACTGGTCTTGTGCATCTAGGGTGACATTAAAGTCCTTACCAAGGGACAGGCACTCATAGGCGGTTGAGGGTGATGATGTAAGTGGCAGCCTGGTAGGAAAAATTCACCAATCTGCATCCTTCACAGGAACGTATATATTCAGCACTTGGACCCAGTGGTGCAGCAGGTGGCCAAGGACCACCTCAATGTCCTGGATAACCTCTGGCTGCAGGCCTGGGGAGAAAAGGGTAGCCACCTTTCAAGAGATGGCCAAGAGATGACTAAAAAAGACCCTGCACAGGGTCCCCATTTTTTTCATGGCTGTGGGGTGGAAAGAACCTTTCACATCTCAATGTCTGGTGTGGGATCTGCTAACTCATACAGTGCATTCCCATAAGTATAGGAGGTGTCTATGAAACTGTAGGCCCACTTATAGATCTTGGCATTGCAGCTTTTTGGCCCCTGACCTTCCCCCACCAGCATCCTTGCTGCCAAATTCTCCCCAGCAGCCCAACGTGAGCTGTACCTTGCTGGCAGACTGTCGGGTATACTTACAGTCAAGAAATGGAAGTAACTCATCCTTGAGAGCCACCAGGACCCAAAGGTTCACAGGCTTCATGTAGTCTATTGGTTCTTGGGCATCCTCCTCCTAGTCCTAGGGTTCAGCAGGCTCCTTAGGTACCATCTGAACCCCCTGGTCCACTAAGACCCTGGACTCTGGCTGGGATTGGGAGTGCTCTGCAGCCCCTTGGGATGAGGGCGAGGGTAAGGATGGAGGCAGGGTTCCTTCACAAGATGGCAGGGCAGAGCTGGAACTCCTTGGGGCCTGCACAGGGTCCCCATCAAGATCAGATTGTTGGTCTGGGGACCCCACCCTGACTCCCTTTGTGTGGGACCACAGGGCAGGTTGGAAGTGATTTTTTTTTTTGGCGGGGGGTGGAAAGAGAGCCATCAGGCACGGGGGTGGCTTCAGTATCTGCTTTGGGTCCAGGGAATGGGGACTTCCTCTTGGCTTCGCACCTGGAAAGGACTTGCACCCACTCAGCCATGGTGTAATCCTCAGATGGACAGGCTCCAGTAGGAGAAGGTGAGGGTTGGGAAGGTAGGGCAGCTACAGCAGAGGCATGACTAGCAGCGAAGGGCGGGCTTTCCCTCTCTCTCCTTGGCTGCTGATGCCTTCTCTGGGACCCCACCAAACTTGGTTTGGGGGCAGGTTCCCCTGAGTTCACAGGGTGGCTGGATGCTGTGGCTGTGGTGCCAGGGAGGTTTGCTGGGGGAGGGTTACTGGTGGCAGAGGCACCCGTCTCACCAGTGGGACCTGCAGATACCCTTTTCTCCTGGGCCATGGGGCACTTGTGATGCAAGTGCCATGGGACATGACACCAGAAACATCACACATCCCCCATTGTATAGAAAACCCTCACCAGAGCCCCTGGAAAAGGAATCATGAGGCCTCAGCCTCCAATTTCTTTCCTGCCACCAGCTGGATGATAACTTAGCAACAGAAAGAGTGCACATGGTGAATGTGAAGGTCTCAGCACCCCAGCAAGAGGCCCACCACCAGGGAGATAACTTTCCCCAGGGTTTGTAGCTGGAGGAGAAGCAAGGCCCAATTACAGATATAGGCAGGGATGGAGCTCAGGACCACCCTGGTCCCTAGCTTTTCTAGGAGCTTGAGGGGGATGTGCTTGTCCTCTACCATGAGCCCCCTTTCCACCACCTTTTATGTGGTGGCCTCTGAGGCAAGGGAAAAGACCCCTTGATATGAAAGCAGGAGGCTGCCATGATTTTGGGGGCCTCACTACCCAATCCAGGGCCTGCACTCAGGTCTCAAACAGCAGATTCTACCACTTGGGCAGTTGGCACTTCATCCAGTGCCTGCAGGTGAGTGCCAGAAAGGGGGTCCTGCCCAAGCTGGAAGGGCCACCAGTGGAGAGTCCAGGCCCTGCAGTTTTGGGTTGCCCCACATCTGCCTGTGCATAGCTGTGATTCCCACGCTGGGGGGCGTGCACATTGGTGGGGCTGGGGCCAGAGCCAGGGAGAGTCTGAGTGGGTGTGCTGGCTGGTATAGCACATCTGGACCTCCCAGGTGCCAGTGGTCTAGGTTTGGGGGCAGGGTCTTTGCCCTTCCAACCCTCAACTGTGGAGAAGACTGAAGAGGAACCCTTCCCACTGCCCTTTCCCTTGGTCCCTCATAGTGGAGGAGGGGGCTTGGGAACCCCTCCAGGGAAGGCTTTGCGAAGAGAGACCTGGCCCTGTTGGGTCCCTGCTGAAGTCCTGCCTGTCCCTGCAGTGGAGGTTGCAGGCTTCTCCACCCCTGGAGGAAGTTGGTTAAGCTTTGCCTCCAGGGTGGGGGCTGCAGGGGCATGCATCACTTTGGGGGCTTGGCTGGGATCCATCCCTATAGTGGGAGCTGCAGGAAGCTCTGTGGGGGTATCTTCCCACCTCTCCAGAAGATTTCTGCCCTGCCACTGCTTCATGTGAGGGATGGGAAAGCAATAAAGAAAATCAAAGTATACAGTGGAGCTGGTGAATCTAGAAGGGGCAGGCTGGGGTTGTTGGGGAAATGGGTGGGGGAGTGGGATTGAAGTTTACTGAGCTACAGCCCCACAGAAAACAAACAAACAAACAGGATGGCTATGCTTGCAGAATGTGAAGGAGGGGAACACACACACATGTTGGGGATACTCAAGCTGGTTTACTCAACCACACAAGAAACACCAGGGCAGAGGAGGCGGACCATGAGAATTACCACACAAGGGCAAAAAACACAAAGGGAAGGCTGCCAAGGCAGATGTAAAAGGTGGCTGGAGCAGTGGAGGGACTTTTTTTGTCGCGGAACAGTCCAGGAGCCCCTCAGGCCTTCAGCCAAGCACTCAGCAACAGAGCAATCTGCAGGAAAACAAAGCTGAGTCAAATGCAATGAGGCAGCTGTGAGAAAGGGCAGGAGCAATCAGTCAATTAGGGAGTAATCCAGTGCAATTGTGGTGTTGAGTGGTGCAAGGTAGTGCAGCAGGGAATCTCCTTCTATCCTGAGAGGGAGCAGCAACAGAACAGATGGCAGGAGCAACAGCAACAGCAGCAGTGGTGGTAGTAGCCATCCAGTTCAGTCACTCAGGATGTGCTTTGGGTGAAAGTGGAGGTGAAGGTGTGGGGTGGCCTGCCAAGGAAGCTGGGGCAGGCAAGGCACCTTTAGGCTCCAGTAGTGATGGTGGGGGAGGAGCCCACAGGCAGCACAGGCTTCCTCCCCAGGCTGCCCCCCGACTGTAGCTTGGCAGCTGCCTGGTCAGGAGGCTGGAACAGAAGTGCAGAAGCTGGGGTGCATTGCTGGGTTGCAGTGCAGTTCTGTAGGTCCACTCGGGGGGGGAGGGCAACAGCATGCAGCCAAGGGCACCCCCTCACAGCAGCAGCAGCCCAGGTCAGGAAAAGGTGTGGCTAATTTACCCCCAAAAGCTCTAAAATAAGCCAGCAACTATCAATAGCCAGAGGCAGGAAGGGGTCTGGCCATCTTGTCCTCAGAAGCTCCTGAGACCAAGCATGGAGCAGCAAGAGCAGCAGCCTGGGACAAGAAAGGGCATGACCAATTTCCTCCCAGAGGCTCTTCCCCCAGAAGATCCTGAGGACACATAGCCCTGAACTTCTGGCCAGGGTCTGTTTTTTTAGTTCTGGGGCCAGCACAGGTGCTGGCCCCAAGCTCTAGCCCCCACTGGCTGCAGATCTGGAAGGAGCTTGGGCTGGGTTATTTTGCCTTAAGTGGCACAACTTGCCCCACACCAAAGTGTCTGGGTATGTGTGCTGAGACAAAATTCTCTGGCTCAAATTTGTGCCGCTCTTATCTGAGCTGCTACAAATACACATTCCTGCATGTGTGGACATGCCCAGAATCTTTAATGCGTAGCATATCTCTATACTCCTTTCCTGCTCATGACCTCAGCATCCCAGAATGATTTTCTAGGGAGCTGTTGGCACCAGAAAGCTGGAAAACAAAATGCAGGAAAAAACAGAAGTAATGATTTGGTAGATTCAGGTTGTAGGTTTCCATGAGAAAAGTGCAAATCCTTTATACCAAAATAAATTAACAACATGGCTTTATCTTTTTTATTATTTCATTAAACCATGTTTTCAGGTAGGAAATCTGTATTACTTTACAGACTTTGGAAATTTATCTCAGTTGGACATTAGTTCCTATGGAATTACCTTCCCTAGGAATTCTGTGGGCTTGTGATCAAACTCAAATTGTCTATACAATTTTGTGCAGTGAAGTATCTGTATTCATTTTTCCAGGCTGACAGTACTATTTGAATTCCAAGATGATGATGAGGAAGTGTTTCCAATGACATCTATAGATTGTCACAGGAAAAAATCAAATATTTATATCTACAATAGCACTATTTTTTTCCATTATGAGTATTAGACACATTCTTGGCACCAAGAATTTGTGAACCCAATAACTAACCAGTCTTACTTCCAGAATTATATCTATATCTATATTGAAGACTCTCCATAGTTAGAAGATATAGATATAGATATATTTCCATGTTCATTTGAATAATGCAAGAGCCGCCTTTTTGGCAAATATGAAACATTATTTAATTATTTCCTTACCTTATTGATAAGTATTGAATCCATTTGAATATTTAATTTTTATTGTAACTATAAGCATCACAGAGAATCTGAAAAAATGAAAAAAATTCTAGACTTAGAAAATCAGCTCATAAACTGGTGTAACTCTTTAGAAAAAAAGGCTGTGAATATTTTTAAACCTTTCAAAAATATTGTCACATGGACTAAGTAATGTAACTCCTTATATTTAAACAAATATAGCAAAGCTGATACACTTGTCCTTAACTTCAGAGTGGCTTAAATAAAAACGAGCATTTTCCTTTGACTATTAAAATATGCATTTTTTAAATTACATAATTATATCCTTTGCATTTATGTGACAAATTAAGGATCTAAAAACTTCTCCTAAATATCTAGGCTAATAGAAATAGAGAGAAAACTTATTTATTCAAATAGAAAGATATGTCAGTGGACTTCCAAAATGGAAAATTGAAAAGGGGCAAATCCAGATACACAGCTAGGTACCTAGCCAAGACTTAGGCAGAATTTAGACATTTAAATCAAAAGAGCAAAGCAAAATGACCATGGTGCACTGGTAGTGAAACTCTTTACACACTTAGGGTGGAACCGTGTATCTCTTGTGTGTCTAAATTCTTACCCTATATTTGGGCAAGTGACATTATTAGCACTTGTACACAGGCCAAGATTCTACTGTCTCTGCATTGTAGATGCTTAAATGCATGTATATAGACAGAGCGGGTACAGCAGGAAATGCACTAGTCAGGCAGCTATGTGCCTTTGTGGATATGCATGTGTGTCTGATTAATGAAAATTTTCCATCCAAAACTCCATTACTGAGGGGTGTTAAGCAGGACAGCCCAATTGATTTGGCCACAATAGCCAGGAGGCAAAAAATTATCCAGAAGAGATTCTTACCTGCATCTCTCTAAGGCACTTGTTACACATTAATTTTAGATGGCTCCTGGAGCTCTTCACCCTTGGATTATTCACACATTAACTCCCAAAACTAGTTTAAGCACACCTTAGGCAGCTGATAATCATACCACTTCAGGTTTTCCTCTGATCTGTGTTACTTGTGTTTTATCAATGTGTGGTGACACCCCATAGATGAGGCACACAAGTTGCAGTCCTCCAGAATCCCAGGATACAGTGTGCCTTCCCCCTCCCTCTGGTTTTGTGTGGACAAACTTTCCATTTCCTGAACTCTACTGCCCATGGAGCAGTTTTGGCACCAAATCAACTCCCCTCTCTCTCACCAGGGGATATGACCTTCCAACCCTCATGGGTATAACTCCATGCAAACAGCTTGCAGAGAACATGCCAGTTATCCAGGTTGCAGGACTTAGATGATTCTTGGAGGGGGTCTTGATTAGGTCCCCATGAGCTAGGGCCTCCTTCCTGGGGCTCGGGCAGTAGTTCCCACAGAAGCACCTTCCCTCACAGTTCCCAGCCACCCCAGGAAGCACAACCAGCACTCCCCACACCTCAATCCCAATTTATAAAACATGAGGCCATCTTTAATTTACTTCTTCTTTATTTATTTTATATATGTTTTACTTGTTTTTATGTTATACTTCAGTAGATGGCTGACTTCCTTTCACCACCCATCCCTCATGCCTATTTCCTTTCCATTTCCCATTTAATTACCCACCCCATCCCATTAACTTTCCACCCAGATTCATGTACCTGCCCCTCTCCCATCCATTTCTCATACATCCCAACTTGAGGCAGGGCTAGAAATCTGTCCTAGTTCACCAGTTCTCTAGTTGAAAGTTTGAACTGTACAAGTCTGGGACAGTTATGTGTTTAGACTTAAGGTATCACTGCTCCAAACTCAAGCTAGCACTAACAACAGTCACATTTTGGGCCTCTCAAAGTGCAATGTATAACAAGGCCCTAAGTTCTTAGCATAGTGCTCTAACCACCATGACACAAACTAGGTACCAAAGTGGGCTCTTTTCCAACAGTCCTTTTGAAATTGCCCCTCAGGCCCCCCCCACCCCCCGCCAAGTAGCCAAGATCAGGAAAGGTGGGTCCAGGTGGAAACAGGTAAGCAACAGGAGGTGGTGACAGCTCTGTGAGATGGCTGCTACAAAAAAAGCACAGGTCATCAGTTCTAGCTGGAAGTCTTGCTCCCACTGGGACAGAAGTTTCTCTAGCATGTGGTTTCTATTTATTTTAGTTAATTACTATTAAATAGAAACAGCAGTGGTTCATTTGCAAAACAAGCCCTGGAGAAGGTAATGGATAATGCCTGATCTGTGGTGACTAGAGCACCTTACTGGAAGCTTGAAGAGCTGCTGATTTCATTAGGTTTAATAAGAAGTGCAAAGTCCTGACCTTAGAAAAGAACACTCTCTTGCATTGGTATAGACTGGGGACTGACTGGCTAAACAGCATCGCTGCAGAAAGTACCTCAGGGTTACAGTGGACAATAAGCTGAATATGAGCAAACAGTGTGCCCTCATTGTGAAGAAGGATAACGGCATACTAGGCTGCATTAGTTGGAGTGTTGCCAGCAGATTTAGGGAAGTGATTCTTGCCCTCTATTTGTCACTGGTGAGTTCACATGTGGAGTACTGCGTCCAGTTTTGTGCCTTCCACTGCAGAAAGGATGGAGTAAATTCAGTGGAGGGCAATGAAAATTGTTAGAGGCCTGAGGAAGAGACATTCAAAGGAATAGACTGGGGGAACTGGGCTTATTAATCTGGAGAAGAGAAGACAGAGGGGGGTTCATAGCATCGTTCAGCTACCTGAAGTAGGGGTTCAAAAGAGAATGGAGCTAAAATGTTCTCAGTAATGGCAGATGACAGAACAAGGAGCAACAGTCTCAAGTTGCAGTAAGGGAACTTTAGGTTAGATAATAGAAATAATTTTCTTGCTAGGAGGGTAGTAAAATACTGGAAGATATTCCCCAGAGAGGTTGGGAAATCTCTATCCTTGGAGGCTTTTATGACTCAGATAGACGGGGCTCTGACTGGGATGATGTAGTTGGGGATGGTCCTGCTTTGAGTAGGTGGTTGGACTATATGTCTTCCTGAGGTCCCTTCCAAACTTTATTTTCTATGATTCTATGTTTTGGCTGCAGGGAGGAAAACAGAATTACTCCTTAAAGTTCTTTAGTGTCTACAGTTTGGCCTGAGAAAAAACTGTTAGGTGCCCACATTTTTACCACACATTTTAACATTTAGAATCATAGAAAAAAATGGTACTAGATAGGACCTCATGATTTTATCTAGTAGTCCAACCTCCGCTGACTCTCCGCTGCAGGAACCTTTGTGCCTTAAGCATCTCAGACAAATAGTTATCCAACTTGCTTTTAAAAATCTTCTAACTATGGAGATTCTTTAATTTCCCATGTAATCTATTATTGTAAAATTGCAAAGTTCTTCCTAATATCCAAGCCCTATTTTGTCTCAATTTAAGCTCATGTTCCCAAGAATAGTGTTGATCACTATGCTTTTTGCAACAGCCCTTTTATAACTAAAGACTTACCAAATCATAGTTTCATAGTAACTAGGGTCAGAAGGGGCCTAGAGCATTCAATCTTTTCTTCTTTGAGAAAAAAGAAACAAACCAAAAAGTCTTCCCACTTCTCCTTTAATGGCATGTTTTGTATATCTCCAAACAGCTTTCTTGCTCTCCTGGGGAATTCTTGCAATTTCCTTGACATTTTAAAGTGTGGTGGATATTATTTAGGTGTGACTTCCCTACTACTCAATAGACTAGAAGAATCATGTCTCTTGACTTCCATGTAACATTCCAGTCAATAAACACAATATACTATTGACTCATTTAGCAATAAAAGATGCTTATTCATCTTGAAATCCACTCTGACCCTCCGTATTCCAACTGAGACAGTTGTGCATTTGAGTGATCCTTCCAATGTGTAATATTTTTTACTTCTTATTGAATTTTATCTGATTAATTTTCAAGCATTTCTGCAAAGTATCAAGGTTATTCAGAATTCTGATCCTATCCTCCATCCATTTTGATATCATTTGCAAATTTACTAAGGGAATACTTAATTCTATTTTCCAAGTCAGTAATTAATATATTGGACAGTATTAGACCCAGGGAAGACTCCTGAAGAACTCAATTTAATATCTGCTTCTACTTACAATTTGATCCACTGATGACAACGCATCAAACCCAATGGTTCAACCAAATATACACTTACAATAGTTAAAACTATGCTATACTCTCCTAGCTCAGTAATGCCAGAGAAGATAGTTTTTACACACTTGCCAAAGTCAAGGCATGTAACATCCACTGCTCTCTCAACATGCACATAACCTACCATCTTATCATGGAAAGAAATCAGGATTATTACACTTGACTTGCTTTCAACAACTTGATGGTCAAGACCTGGCTGTACAAAATTTTAACTGGGATGATCTAGTTGGGGATGGTCCTGCTTTAAGTAGGGGGTTAGACTAGATGACCTCCTGAGGTACCTTCCAACCTTAATTTTCTATGAATCATCCCTGTCTTAACCACCCATAAAAATGTTTATCTATTTCACACTTAAAAACTTCTAATGGCAGTGATTCCATAATGTCTCCAGGTAACTTCCTTTTTTGGCTGAACAATGAGCTTCACATTGTGCTATTCTTAGGAGCCTAACTCTTCACATTTTATGTATAGGAAATGCTGCTGCCAATGTTGTGTTACTTACTGGATCTTTGAAAGCTATAAAACACTTGAAGATAACTGGATGCATGTTTTCAAATGAGCAAGATTCCAAAGAATAAAATGTAACACTCTCCTCATTTAAGTTATGAAATAGGATTCAGGATTAGTGTATACAGGATTGACACAAAAACTCATTTGATAAGTGACAGAAAGGATTTATTTACTACAACTATTCACTGTTAAAGCAAAATACAGTATATTTCTCTATAAAACTGATAGTACCTCACCAATACAGGCAAAGAGGTGGTTTCAGTCTCATCAGCCTTTCCAGGAGTGAATCCATTCACCAGAAGATCAGATGGGTGCAGCAGCAGTTCTTGTGTTGAGTAATTGAATGTTAGCTGCTTCATTCCTGTTTTTCTACCCTTCAGCTCTGCATTTTCAAAGTATTATTACAGGTGTTTAAATCAAGAAAGAAACGAAAGCAATAATTAACAGGAGAATCCTATAAATCAAACTTTTCATTATTGGTTATAAGTAGGGACTCCAGTTCTCAGATAAAAAAAAAAAAAATCCCCAATTTTCTGATTAAAAAAGTAACCCCAAATCCACATTTTTCTGTGGTATATATATGCACATTTTTCCATAATTAAAATGAAACAACTTTTATATATATAAAAAGGTATAAAATTAGAGATATAAACCAGGATTCTTGGTTATAAGAAAGTCCCAATATTGATTGAATTACCTTCCTCAGCAACAGGTTATCATTTTTTTACTGAGTTTAAACATATCAAGAAATTCATTATATACCAGGAAAAATACAAGGTAGGCAAGGCTCTTTGAGTAAATACAATATCTTTTATTAGACCAATTGAGTAGTTGGAAAAAAGTTCTTAGCAAGTTCTTTAAAGTTTCAGGTGCAGTCACCCTTCTTCAGTCCCTGCTGGTCTAAGAAGCCAAGAAACCAGAGAAGCTAAAAGTGTGGCAGGATGTCAATGAGAATGTAACAAGACAGAAATTACAAAGACAAAAGATAAGGCAGAGAAGGGAGGAGGAAGAAAGCAAGGGAAAGAAAAGGTAAAAAAGTATGGTGTTAGACTACAAGGTAGAAAAGAGGGTCTCTCTGAAAAAGGGAATAGTTGGATACAGGAAAACAGGAATGAGAGAAGCTCAAAGTGTGACAGTATGTCAGTGAAAATATAAATAGGTAACAATTAGAAAAACAAAAGGTAAAGCAGGGAAGGGAGGGGGAAGAAGCAGAGAGAAAAAGCCAAAAGGAAACATACAGAGGCAATGATATAAGGTGAAAAAGAGGCATTGATGAGAAAGGAAACATATGGAAATCATGAAAACAAAGGACAGAAAAGGAGGGGAGGGGAGAAAAGGTGGAGGAAAAGAAGAATGTAAGAGGTCAGATCAGGCAGGTACCTGGTGGATCAGATGTCAGGTAGGTTGTAATGTGTCATAAATCTAATGTCTGTATTGAGTCCATGATTTTTTGTATCTAGTAGATTTATGAAGTATAGTTTATTGGCTTGTCTATGAAAGGTGTTTTGTAAGTTCCCTTTGGGGTCTTCCAGGGCTGCAGCAGTGGTGATTCTACTGCACAGAGCCCGGCTGGCAACCACAGTGCAGCTTTGGTGCACCACAGTGGCTCTGCTTTTGAGAAGTCTGTGCTGCCCATGTGTGCACTGCTCCACCCTTTTTTCTTCTCTGATGTGCAGAACTCAAAAAAACCCTCTGTGCTGCTCCTTTACAGCACAGAAAGCAACTGAATATGCAGTATGTGGTGCTGCAGACTGATCTGTGCTGCCTCATACTGCATGGACACACTCATCTGAACATGGTCAGTGTGTTCAGAAAGGAGAGAGCAACTCAAAGGGTATGTGACTTAGTGAAGTGAAGGCTGCCCTTGGTCCAAGCCCATCCTCTTACTCCCAGTGGGGCAGATACATTATTTGGAGAAAATGGATGAAAAGAAAAGTAAAATACAAGGTCCAGTGGGTCAGTTTCAGGAAGAGGGGTAGAGTGGGCCCTATGCAATATACAATTTATATTATGGTTGTTAGAGAGTTTTTTGTTTTTTTTATAAACATGGCAAGCAGATTTCAGCCAGGGTGAGGACTAAGCAACTGAGATCCCTGCTCCCTTCACAAGTGCCCTAAGAATACTGAGTTTCATGGTGGGAGGAGCCCTCCTTCTCTGCTTTACTTTCAGTAGGGGATAAAACATAAGTATCAAAATAGAATTGCTAACAAAGGAATATATGAACCTGTGCATAAGTTCCAAAAGGGCAGTAACTGAAGGTAAAAGACAAGATATACAAACACAAAGTAAAGTTAAATAGAATTTATCCCTACATGATTTGTCCGTGTGTGTAAAATGTGTTCTCCTTAAGGAAAGAGCTGTCTTTTTTCCTAATCAAGAAGTAAAGCGCATAGTGTGGGTGCTTTGAGTGAATAAATACACCCAATATTACTGTTAATTTATCATTATCAACTTGGGGTTGAATCCAGGTAGCTCTATACCATGTTTCTTTTCTCTTAGTCCTGAGGGCACGCAGAAGCCAATTCAGTTTTTTGTGCAAATAAGAATGGCATCAAGTCTACTCCATTTTAGCCCCCAAGTGGCCATGTACATGCAATGAAAAAAAATCACCATTTACCTTGCCTAATGGCATCACCATGTTTACAATTTTTTTTGTGTATTAAATTTTCTTTTAGCATGGCAACTTAGACCACCTCCTATGTATTTTAGTTTTATCATAGAATCATAGAAGTAGGGTTGGAAGGGGCCTTGTAGATCTTCAAGTCTGACCCCCTGCCTGGGCAGGATGGAAACTGGGCTCATGTGACCCCAGCCAGGTAGACATCAAGCCGCTTCTTCAAGACCCCCAGGGTAGGAGCCAGCACCACTTCCCTTGCAATTTGGTTCCAGATCCTAGCACCCTAACTGTGAAGTAGTTCCTACAGATGTCTAATCTAAACCTACTCTCTAACAACTTGTGGCCGTTATTCCTTATTATCCCTGGAGGTGCTAGAGGAAACAAGGTCTCCCCCAAACCCTTCTGATCCCTCCTAGTGAGTTTATAGATGGTCACAAGTTCCCACCTCAGCCTACTTTTGTGAAGGCTGAACAGGTTCAGGTCCTGTAGCCTCTCATTGTAGGGTCTGCCCTGCTGTCCCTGGATCATGTGGGTGGGCCTCCTCTGGACCCTCTCAATGTTGTCCACATCCGTCTTGAAGTGAGGTGCCCAGAACTGGACACAGTACTCCAGCTGGGGCCTGACCAGTTTCACATAGAGGAGGAAGATCACCTCCTTGGCCCTACTTGAGATGCACCTGTGGATGCATGATAAGGTCTGGTTAGCCCTGCTGACCATGACCTTGCATTGTCAGCCCATGTTCCCTTTCTGCCTCTGTGCTCTCGAGAAGGGAGTTTCCCCATCTTATAAGTGTATTGCTGGTTACTACTGCTCAAGTGCCGCACACTGCACTTGTCCTTATTGAAATGCATCCTGTTTTTGTTAGCCCACCCTTGCAACACATCCAAGTCTTTCTGAAGTCTTTCCCTCCTTACTAGCATGCCCACCTCACGCCAAATTTTGGTATCATCAGCAAATTTGAACAGGTTGCTTTTCACCCCCTCATCCAAATCACTGATAAGGAAAATGAACAGTGCAGGCCCAAAGACCAAGCCCTGGGGGACTCTGCTACCCACTTCCCCCCAGGTTTAATATGACATGTCTACCACCACCCCCTGAGTATGACCCTTCAGCCAATTCACAATCCATCTGACCGTATAGGCATCACCTAGTTTTTTTTTTTTTTAATGAGGATGGGGTGGGAGACAGTGTCAAAGGCCTTGCTGAAGTCCAGAAAGACTACATCCATGGAGACACCTGTATCCAATGCTTTTGTGACCTGATCGTAAAAGACAATCAGGTTGATCTGACATGACCTGCCCCCAAATGAAACCGTGCTGGTTGCCCCTGAGCAATATTCCCAATGCGGGCCCATCACAGATGTGCTCCTTGATGATCTTCTCAAAGAGTTTTCCCAGGATTGAGGTAAGACTGACGGGCCTATAATTGCCCGGGTCCTCCCTTTCTTAAAGATGGAGAACACATTGGCCATCAATCATAACAAATTGCTCTATGAAACTTAGTTTCATCATGGCAAATCCATCATGTGTACAGGCCTGGTTTATCAGTCAGGATTCTCATCATATTCTAGCCCTGCCTTAGATATGCTTTCCTCTGACCTGACTGGATAAAATGGAGATGCCATAGTGTGACAGAGAGCTCCTGTCACTTCTATTAGAGAGTGCAGCAGGCCAAGTCTGTTGTATGGGGCTGCAACAGAGGAGTACAGGGTAGCCAGTGGGCATAAAGGAAACCCTTATGAGTAGCTGGGAAGGCACCCATAACCAGAAGGGCTGGGGCTTTGAGGCTCATAAACCTAGGGACTGAGACAAAGCAGTCAGTCTTGCTCTGCATGCTATGGGAGAAGGAGCTCTTGGGAGAGAGGGCTGCAGGGAACAGGCACCATGAACATCCAAGCTACCTGGGGGAGCCCTTAAAAAAAACAAAAAAACAACAAGCTGAAAATATGGCTTGTTGTGATGCACTGACCCAAAGTGAGGTCCAATGTTTAATTTGGAACCAGTTTGATTATACATATGTTCCAATTAAGTCTACAATTTGAGGATTGGGTTGTGGCAAAAGAAGTTGTATGGAGGCCACAGGGTTGCCTAAGGCACACCCAACTTAGAGGTTTGCCTGGCACAGAGATCCCCAAAGGCCTAAGCAGACAGGGCAGCCTGGCCAGAAACACCAGGGGACTGCCATAAGGGAAAAAGCCATGGGGTCCAGAGCCCAGTAGGGTGAAACCACCATGAGGTGGTGAGAGAAGAGGACAAAGGGTCCTGGCATCCAAGAGGATGAGAACAGGGTTGCAGCTCAGAAGTCAAGGGCTGAGACAGAGGACTTGACTGAGGGGCATAGCCAGAGCAAGGGGGGCAGGAGGCTGAAGTCCAGACAAAGGTTTGAGTCTTGAGCAGCCAAGTGCTGCACTGGAGGGTCAAGGAACTTTCTCCAAATTGGTACTGAGTGACAACTGTGAGGCATGAACATGGCTGGGGAGGGGGATGGAAGCCATGATAAACACCTCTAAGGTGATTTGACTGCCTAAAGACAAGACTGGTGCTACTTGGGCATGTAGAGCACAAAGACAGCTGAGGAACTGAGGCTCACTCTAGACCCCTGGAGAAGTCTCCTGCAATACTATAAATTCCTTTAAGGCATGGCAGATAAGCTAGTAAAAGGGAAGGTACCCCAAGGATCTGGAGTGGTACAGGAGTCACTTGTCCTTTAGGGAGATATCATGACCACCCTTTGGGCCAAGACCTGTCAAACACATTACTGGTTACATTAGCATTCTGCCAGCTGAATTTTCCCCTATAATAGGAAACTCCTCAGGTATTTCCTTAAGATATCTTTAAGTTCCATTTATATCACTGAAGTGGTACAGTGAATATTATAAGAGGATTCAAAGTTTCCAGTTCTGACTTTCTGAAATAAAGTTCCACTTAATGCATTACAGTTATGTCAAATGCTTTCTACATCATACTCAAACCGTTTGAATTAAATGTTATTCATGATATTGAGAGAAGGTCTTAATCATTTGCTTTATAACTTGATTCCTTTATTATTCAATTTTTAAAGATGAAAAACTGGTATTTAAGCCTTCAATAAAGCTTCAAAGAAACTGCATTTTGGTGCCAGAAACTTACAGGAATTGTTGAAAATGTATAGATACATGCACATTACCAGTTCTCAACATTAAGTAGTCTGAAAAAATATACTTTAATTCTTCTTCAGAAGTTTAGAGATAGATTTCTCATTTCTAAGCTACTGAAGCCTGCTCTGTCACTCTACTGCAGATATGAGGTGGAATTTTTAGGGAAAAAAAAAGTTTAACTGGCAAACTGCCAGACTCTCTAAAATAATACTTATTCTTTGAATGAACCAGTTTCAATGAAATGCCAGTTGAGAAGAAGGGCCGAGGGGTGAAGGGAGGAGGTCAGTTGTGAATGATGGACTCTTTGGTCAAAAACCAGAGTGAAAGAGAAGGCAGTATTGAATGGTTAAGTTACTCCCTAGTAAGCATGAAACTTAGGTTCAAGCCCCCTTTCTGAATCAGTTCCCTAGCCAGCAGTTTAATGGAATAGAATCAGAAAATTATAGTTGGAAGGGACTTCAGGAGATCATCTAATCCAACACCCTGGTAAAAGCAGGACCATCCCTAACTAGATGACCCAAGCCAAGGCTTATTCTTAACCACTTCCAAAGATGGAGACTCCACAAGCTACCTGGGTAACCTGTTTCAGTGCTTTACTACCCTCCTCATGAGGAAGTTTGTTCTTCCTGATGTCTAACATAAGCTTTCCTTGCTTAACTTGAGACCATTGCTCCTTGTTCTGTCATCTGCCATGACTGGGAACAGTCTATTTTCATCCTCTTTGGAATGCCTTTTCATGGAGTTGAAGGCTGTTCTTCAGTTTGGAGGAAAGAAATGGAAGATATTTAAATCATGAAAAGATTGTTCCTACTTACCTCTACTCTCCTGAACTGTACCTCCCAAATATAATGGATGAGCAGGACTTTTAAGTGCTTATCATGAGCCTAACGTTGTTCCAATGGTACACTTTGGGATGTATGCCTCTGATTTCAGTGAGTGTAGAATTACTTCAAAGCTCGGCTCATCTATACATGCTATTGATGTGCATTAGACTTAGTATGCAGCAAAATACTGCACAGTAGACTTTCCTGGGAACTTACATCTGCACCCTGTTGTGCATAGATTTGCTACAAATGGTGGTAGCCAGGCCAAGGGCTACTCCTGTGCTCTTCCCCCTGCACCAGCCAGGGAAAGGATCCCCCAGGTGCTAGTCCAGGGTCTGGCATGGGCCATAGGACCTGATTTGAATGTGCATGGGAGCTATGTCAGCTGCAGGAGCAGCTGTCTCTCAGCCCTGTGCACATGGGGACCTGTCAACATGTGTGCGGGGCTGGGAGAGCTTTGGGAGACCACTGGCCTTGCCAGCACACAGCTATCCTAGCCTGTGCACATGTGGATGTCTCCATGTGCACAGGGCTGGGAGACAGCTGCCCCTGCAGCCAGCACAGCTCTTCTTGCATGAGTGCTTAGCCAGGTGGAAGTTGCTCCCTGCTGCCTGGGCTGACCAGGAGGAAAATTGTTTCCAATCAACATCTACACATGCCAAAATGCTCAGTAGCTGCTGTGTGGTTAATCTACTACCTGTATCTAAAACCACACAGTAGACCGACAGTGAAAAAAATGCTATGGACATGTAGACGTTAATGCTTTACTGTGCATCCCCAGACAGCACCAGTGCACTCCCTCTCAGGCCATGCTCCCTGTTTAGCTAACAGGCAGGGGGCAGGTGGGAGTGCCAGTGACCCCCTTGCAAGTGCCGGCTATGCAGGGGGGCCACCAGCAAAAGCGGACACACTGCTTCTGGAATTGGCCTCTTTTTGGTGAGTGAAATTAGTTTTGCCCCCCTCCCCCCTCACTGCAGTCAGTAGGATCAGCCGCCAGTTGAACCCCCACTCCGGTTGTTGACTGGTGTTGGGGGGGGGCACATGCCCCTCCCCCCACCTCCCTCGACTCAAGCAGCACCAGTCACCCATGATTTCTTAGAATGGGATTGTAATCATCCTGAGGTGCCTTAAAGTAATCTGCTGTCCCTGGCAGTCAGACCTGGCCTATTGGCCCTCTCCTTGTCCTGAAATATCTGTCTACCTTTCCCCATAGAAATTAAGCCATAGGCCTTCCATTCCATGGGAAGAAGTTAAAAAAAAAAAAAAAAAAGGTAGGCTCTCTCTCCTCTCTGTATGCACATCCCTGAACGGTCTCTAGTCCTGTGGACTCTTTGGCTCCCATCATCAGTCCAACAAACTGAACTCCCTCAGTTTTGTTTTCCTTGTTCTGTTAGAAGAAAACAGCTTGTAACAGGGTAGTAGGAGTGCCAAGCTATATGGTCTTACCTACTACTAGAATTCCTGCCTTGCCCCGAGTGCTGTAATCAGTTCTGATGGGCTTGGCCAGTCTGCATTCTATCTTTCCCAGTAGGCTCAGTAGATCTGCAATCCATTAGACCACCTGACTTGACTACCATGCAGGCTGTCAGTCCCAGTACCTTTTCCCCCCACTCTTCCTGGGAGTCTACCCAAATTGCTGTGGCTCTCTCCGTCATAGTCCTCCTGGATCCATTTACTGCAACAAAGTATCAGTACTGCTTTCTCCAGTTCTCAGTCAAGTAATCTGGATGGATCAGGTTGCTATCACTGTGGTCCAGGAGCTGAGATTATATCCCCAGGTCCACCTCTTACAGCCACCCAACAGTTTACCTTAATGATACAGTCTCTTCTTCAATTAATTCTATAGTAAGGGCAGAGTCCCCTGCTACAGGGATGAATTATAAGACAGATGTAAAATTGGGATCAAAGAAATATTGTGACATTAAGTATTAGTTGGTTAGAAAGTAAGTAACATTAGAGTTATAGGAGAGTGCTGGGTGTCCATGGCTTCTCAAAGATTCCTGATGGAAAGCTCCACCTTATCACTAAAACTCTTCTACTCAGGTTCTTCCTACAGACAACACAGCTTTCAGAGAAAATGCAATGGAAAAAAATAACACCTCCCTAAAAAGATACTACCACAGGAAGTAAGCTAATGTCTGAAAAGAACAGCATTAATGTTTACAGAGAAATCCACTGACTCTGGAGGGAACTGTTTCAGCAATCAGTCACTCCCAGTTCTTGTTTCTCATGTGCATAGATATGCATGCATGCATGCATTTGGTGTTACTTTTTAAAAAGTATATATAATTACAGAAAGCCAGGATCCCTGCTGATTGGGTTGGGAATATGATTAATGTAGGTATACAATTGTCACCAATTTCATTAATCACTGTTTTAATATATTTTACAAAATAAATAATACTATTGCATGCACACAACTTATTACAGATATGCTTGTGTTGCTTTACTTCAGGAGTTACAGAGCAGACACATTTAATACAAATATATAAATTCAAAATACTAAGAGTCTTCAAATAATTAGCACTGTAACACTGCACTAGTGAGCGTACAAAGGAGATGAATAGGTTAGTGGATTAATTAGTGATCATTGTGCTAAAACGTTGAAGGAGTCATATTTCATCTTGTATGTGACATGAAAATGGTGGTCTCACCATTGTACCTGTTGGATTATACAACTGACATGACAAATCTACCAAAACTCAGAAAACATGACATGAATTGCTGTCTCTTCCATATAAAATCCCCCTAAGCCTAAGCTGGCATGGAGATTGATTTATCTCTTATCCCTCTGCGCAAAGCTCTTTTAAGTCTGTATAGCCGTCACCAGTGTGATCAGACTAGAGCATCCGATATTTTTTCACAGGACAATGCATGGACTCAGGATTCAAATAGGAATTTGACAGTTCTGACTTGGATATAACCATCATTGTCAAAAATTCTTATTTGAAGTTGAAAAGAAAATAAATTATAAATGTACATGGTTAGATAGGCACATACTGTAAGATCCAGCTGCCATATGGAAATTTAAAGCCAAAATGAAGTTTTGAACAGATGTAACTTTTGACACTCTCACCACTATTATTTTCTACACTGAGTTAGTCACTGTTATCCTGATAGATACAGCTACACAGACTGCAAAAAAAATGTTGTCTGTGCTTTAATATTTTAAAAAGCAAACATATCCTTTATATGTCATTGGAAAAAAATGAGAACGTTACTTTTTTTACATATATACTTAGTTACAGATTTATTGATGAACTGAAGTTATAAAAAATAAATTATTTATGTACTTCAGGGGTTTTTTTTTTTAGTCGTTTATCATTTAACCAGGAAATTATCTGTGTTACCTGAAAATCAGCTAGATTTAAGTTTAGACACTAATCCAAACTGAAAGCAATTTTCAAGTACGTACTTTTATTAGTAGTAGTTGTCTTAAATAACCGAGATAAAAAGTTGAAAACAGCTGGATGGATTTTTTTCTACAGCTGTTGTTGCTGCTATTGTTGATGTTTTAGTGTTTTTATACGCAATTAATTTCATAGACATGTCATTGACATTTAAATTGATATATTTTTTAGTTTTATTATTTCCTTTAAGAATTACAATATCATATTTGCTTTTCTAGATCAATCTCTTCCCATTGGTGTTGTAAAGACAGTCTGGCACAGTTTCATTGAAAACAACTCACCCTATTTCAGTAGTGAAGGACCTGGGTTCTAGGAAAGAATGAGAAAGCCAGCATTAGAACCACATTAAATGCTTATAAACATTAAACCATTCATTTATGATGAGGAAAAATACAGAGTAACATTGATAGGGAATGTACTGTGTCATTAACAGGGATCCTGTTTTTCTCTAATTAAAAAAAAAAAAAATCCCAATTTTCAAATTTAAAAAAAAAAAAACAAAAACCCCAAATCCACTCCCCCCCCCCATGATTAAAATGAAGTGCCACCACTGTCTATCTGATGTGTCATTTTACTTGAGGGAAAATGTGGATTTTGTTACTTTTTTTTAAAAAAACTGAAAATTGGGTTGTTTTGTTTGTCTTAAATCAGAGAAAAAATAGGATCCCTGGTCATTACTAGCCAAATAAGAAAGTCAAATCAGATCAAATAGGATTGCAAGTAAAGATACAGAGGAAAAAGCCAGATTTTCAGCTGCATTTTGCAATATTTTCATTTACTTAATTGAATTGTCCCAATTTACACCAATTGAAATTGACCAATGGGTGAGTGGTTATTCTTGAAGTAGAGATGAAAATAAAATGATCACAAAGAAACAACCTTGTTTTAGGTAGTCAGTAGAAGTGTGTGAAGTGGGCCCTTTTGATTTGGATTCAGATTCAGCCCAAATCAGGGACATTGATTTGGATCACTGTCCCTGATATGTTTCAGCCAAATCCACATCTATAGAGTCTCGACACTGATTCAGATAATCAATGATTGAGACAGACACAGCTTCAAAAGTTTTTTCTACATCCCTTGAGGTAGCAGGCTTGGCTCATGAACACTGTGATGCTGGGGTGCATGGAACATCTTACAGGAATGTGTGGCGTAGGCCTCCACGTGCTCAACAGCGAACCTGAAAGTGGATCAGAAGTATTTCTGGTCCACTTCTGGGCCTGCCAGGAAGTGTGCTGGGCTCTGCTCCCCTACCCCCCCGCAATACCTCTTCAGCTCAGCAATCAGCCTTAGGAAGATCCTAGGTACCCCCCCCCGACCCAGGAGGCACATGTTGCTGAGCTGAGGGGGGTGCAGGGAGGCCCCCAGCATGCTTCCCAGTGGACCCGGAAGTGGACCAGAAGAGCTTCTGGTCACTTCTGGGTCTGTTACCGAGTCTGATGGGGACCCCCATGCTTCTGTGGGACACTCCATGTGCCCCAGCATCATAGCATTTATGTTCCCCTGCTACCTAGAGGTAAGTAGAAAAAATGTTTAAAGCGGTCTCCATGTTCAAATTTCCGTATCTTTCTGAATTTCTCTTAATCTATTCAGAGGGTTCCAATTCAATTTAAAGAGATTAAAGGGTCCTCTGATTTGATTCAGATTCAGAGATTTGGCCACCAAATTCAGTCGAATTGAATCAAGGACTGAAGCTTTGCACACATCCCTAGTAGTCAGTAGTATTGCTGCAATGAGCAAACAGATTTCTATTAATAGACACAGAGCTGTACTCAAAAAACTTAACTTCAGTAAGAGAGGAGCATAGATGGAACATATGAATTCAGCAAGTGTTTTGATTAAATCAAAGAGTGATCAATAATGTCTTGTCCCATGTAAAGGGTTTTGTACAGAAACTTATTGACATAGTACCATTAGCAGCAAAATGTATTCTAACTGTTCTTCTGCAAATACAGCAATATCTTGATAGCACTTCTAAAAATATATGCATTTTAAAATGAAGATTCAGTAAAAATGCCACTTGCGAACATCCCTGAGTCAGAACTCTTAACAGTTATGTTCAAAAGCCAACAGTCATTATTTTGTTCATAGAGAAGTACATATAAGTAAAAGAACAGGTCATCTAGACATAGGTTTGAGTATGTCAAAAAGGAGATAAATGGGCCAAATTCTCACTTTCCCTTTTCCCTAAAGTTTGGGAACTCCTTCCTGTAATAGAAGTGATAACTGACTCCTCTGGAAGATTACAGAAGAGCGTGCCAGGATCTTTTGCACGGGTTTATGTCTTAAGAGTTGTAGAATATCCATTCTAGTCAGATTTCATCTCTGCCCATGAGGACTGAACATATGATAAATCATCATTACTGGTACCTGTATTTGTTCTAAAGACGCTCAGACAAAACAGTGATAGTTTTGCCTCATATCTTAGAACAATTATGATAACTGGGGATCCTGGTGCTCAGATTTTTAAAAATCCCCAATTTTCATGTAAATAAAAGTAACCCCAAATCCACATTTTCTTGCGATTTAAATGGAACACCACTATCTAGATCTAGATCGATATAGTGGTTTTTCATTTTAAATCACAGAAAAATGTGGATTTGGGGTTACTTTTTTCAACCAAAAATTGGGGATTTTTTTTTTAAATCAGAGAAAACTAGGATCCTTGATGATAACACTGATTTTATATTTCTTGATCTACAGAACTGTGTGAAGAAATCAAAATACAATTTAGCTAGCATTTCTTCAGTTAGTGACATTTCAGCGTCTGTTGGCTCTTTCAAGCATAGACCATCCTTAATTGTAGTATGATATAAATAGTGTAGTATGATGACACAGGAATGCCAAGGTACATCCCTTAGCCAGTAAAGAATACTCAGTAAATGTGGCAAGAAATTCATTATAAACTTAAAATAAAGTCATTTGCAAATTAATTTATATGATTCCAAACAGCTTCTAATAGCCAATCCAATTAATTTTTTTTGTAAATGTAGTATAAATATATTTGTTAGAAACTGGAGATATGGAGCTGTATGGGGTTATACTGCCACCATTTCCCCACTCACACACACATGCATACTGTAGGAGATGCAGATGTGGGTGGTATTGCTTAATTGTAAGGTATGTAAGGCATTAGGTAAGTTCAGTCAAGGTTAATCTCCCCAAAGAATGAGACGGGATCAGAGAGGCTCAGCTTCAGAACTAGTTTGGGAGCTAATGCTGAGAACAGAACAAGCAGAGTTCAGAAACTGAAGTAAGAGACAAGGTAACCTGAGAGTTAATAAGGATCAGAAGCCAAAGCCTGAACTAAGATCAAACCAGTCACAAAAAGGGAACCAGAATCAGGAATGTCAAGGGCCTTACCAAAATCAGAAGTCCAAGTCAGAAGGAGGAATCAAAGCCAGAAGATCAACATGGAAGTGCACAGATGGTCAGGAGCAAGAACTTACTTGTTTGATTAGAGAAGGAGATTGCAGGCTAGCCCTATCTTTTAAGGGCTGGAGCAGGTGGGGCCTGCTACCTGTGGCTTCAGGCTATTGGCTGCCCTGATTACCTTATTTAGTCCAGGTGGGATTAAGGTACTGCTCTAGGCTTGCTACAGCTGGCATCTGCTCAGGGGGTGACTTGACTGGATCTTGATTGAGACCACCTAGGTCCAGGGTTCTGGCTTGACCTCATTATACATACACATGAAATGAATATATATTATTACAAGGACTCACTATAAATATTAACAATTTATTTGAATAGTTCCATTTTTTAATGTGAGATTCAATAGGATTTCACAGAAATGTTCTACTTATTTTATAAAACTAGCAGAATCAATCCCACAATTAAAGAAGAGCCAGATTAAAAGCCTTTATGCAGGAACTTCCATAATTTCATGGGGTCTGTATAGGAGCTGGAAATCCAAGGATTCTTGACAATTCAAATGGATGTGGGGATTAGGTTTAGACATATTCCTATCCCCATTTCAAACCAGCCTACAGAGAAAAACAATTAGACCAGGAAGGTGCACTGGACTGTATGAAGAAGTGTGAAGGTATTTGAATCCCTCTTCCTACCGCCTGGGGTAGTATAACTTCCCATTGCCTTATACAGTAAACTGAACTTTAAAGGCAAAATCTAGCCATGACATTATTAAGATTAAAAAACAATTAATACTATGTATCCAGGGGTGACTCTTCTCTAAGTGTTGCACTTTCAAATCTGACAGTGAAATTAGACTCCAGGAGAATGAGTCACAATGACATAACCAGAGGTAGATTATAGGTACATCTGTTGTTTGATATTTTGAACCAGAGGCAACTTAATTAGTTATGGAATGAAATGATGTATGTTTTTTATAATGCAGTTTGGAGATTGTGGTTTGATCAGTATGTGAGCAGTTTATAATACCCTCAACAGATGGAAAATGTGCAGTGCCATACAAATCTTTCATTTACTGCTGATGCGTTTCTCAGGAAGAGCTAATGTAGCTATCCCCTCTAGAGAAGATTGTCTGCAGTGTTTGTTCCTGTTCTTGACGATACCTGTGGTCTTTCCATTTGAAAAGGATTTTGTTGCCAGTAATTTTACTGATGTAAGCAATTAAAAAATGAAGGAAGGAAAAAAAACTTACTGAAACTAAGAATAAATTGTCTATCAGAATTATACTACCCTTGTTCTACATTTAGATAAAAATAAAGTTCTTGTTTAAATTACCTAATATTTTTTCTCTTTTTATTGACCCAACATAACAACATAGGAGTGGAGTGAGATTTTTTTTTTAGCCATTGAGTCTCCTCCTTCTAGTAGCTAGTATGATGACCCTACATGGAAGATCTTCACACAGGAAACTCCTGTCCAAAATGTCTTGTTTCACTTGTGACCTGGACAGCACTGTGGACCACCCACTCCCTACTGCATCCCAGTTTCTGCACTGTGAAGAGGGACTGTCCCCTCCCCCTCACCCCCCAGTGAAGCTTCTTCTGAAAGACATTGTGAGGTACAATTTAGAATCACTAAATCGGTATACGGAGACTACAGTATTGGTGGATAAAACAGCCTCTGAAAGTGTGTGGAGCTGGTATTGCATGCAACTCACATAACTCACTGTAGCAGCTGGCAGCAAGGGGGTTAGTGAGTCCTTAGGAAAATGTGGACCATGACTTCCAGGGAGAATCTGATGACTAGGCTACAACAGGGGGTCAGCACAGATCAGATCAAATCTCTCACAGAATATATCCAACTTGAAGACCATAACCTTGTCTTAATCAGAAAATGTCAGCCCTTGCTTTGGCCAAACTTTCAACAGTCTGTCTCAGGGAAAAGCCAAAAAACAAATCAAAGTTAAATAAATAAACCATTAGCATTAATGAGGGAGAAACATTTCTTCCTGGCCCCAAATTCCTTCCTGCCACCCTACGGCCAACTGTGCAGCCACAGCCCACTAGCAGCTGTCCCAGAGATGCAGGGGCCTCTGATGCAGTGCCCATGCCACAGCCTAGGCAGCAGTGAAGTCCCCATCCAGGTCTGGCAGGTATGCAGCCATGAGGCTACATCTCCAAGAGTGGGGATAGTGTTGCAGGTGGCAGCAACTCCTACTGCCAGCCTGCTGTAATTGGTGGAGATGCCACTTCAGGTTAGGACACTTTTGAAAATTCATCTAGTGCCTATCAACATCTCTAGGCACCCACATACCTTTAAAAATCAGTGTCTAAATCACTTCACAAAGAGTTTGAATTAGTCTTTCTGGGCATGTCTACATGTGCATATTAATGAACATGATTAAACTCCGGGACCCCAGCATGTTGAGCCAGGAAAGCGCAGCCTTGCCTGGCAAGGATTTCCAAAGTTCAGTCTGACATCCCGGGGCTGCTTTCCCCCTGCTCAGCATGCTGTGAAGGGGCTGACTGGGGCAAGAGGGTGCTATATTGTGGGACTAGCCAGGAGGCAGCCCCTGCACTGAAGCACACTTGTGCCCCAGCCACCCATGGTAGCACTACACATATATTACTGTAGAGTACAACACTCTGCAGCTGGGTAACACTTATAACTAATAGGGGTGCATGTGTAGACAATCAATGTTTGTTTACTGCAGAGCTAAATAGTCTACTGAGCAGTGAATATCTCATATAGATGTGCCCCCTGACTCAGAAAGATCTAATGAAACCCTACATTATATACTTTCCTAATCTTTTTTTCCCCTCAGTACATTTTACCATTTAGCTCATCTAACAAGTGTAAATCTGTGCTGGATTTGTGATTCTGAAATATCTTTGAGGAATATATGTATTTCTACTACTATGACAATATCTCCTGTCTTGCTAATGTCACTAGAATTGCCTAATATTTCCTATGGAGACAACATTTAACGAGGGATTTAGCAAAGGGATTACCTGTGGTATTGCACTATTTGCATTTCAGCTGGAAAAGTAAATGAAGCAGTGAAAGAAAAGAAGCTTAATTAATTAAATCACTTTGATTAGCTAGACAGATGATAATTTATAATCATCATTTACAGAAAATGAAGTGCAGCCAAAAGGCTTCTGATTTTCTTACCCATACCTTTCTTTATTTGTATGCTGTATGACTTCTGCCAAATAAGAATATGTAATGCTACCATATACGTGCTTTGCTGAAAATACATTTTCAGACTTATCTCAGCATTTTTTCCAGTGCCATCTTTCAGGCTAGGAATTGGGGTACGACATTTCTTTTGTAGTGCTCAATTTGAATAGCTCAGGGCAAACGATTTTGTTAACTCTAAAGAATCAAAATGACAAAGAGTCCTAAATCTAAACGATCACTACTTCCACATTCAAGACCAGAGCACTATAAATGGGAATCTAGAGGGGATTTACATGGTTCTATCAGAAAGATTGACCACCAACAACAACCACTAATGATGTGCTCTGCAAACACCTACTGTTGAATTTTCATCTTTACTAAAATAAAGAAAACGTGGGTGTCTTGAAGGAAACCATATAATCATTAATATCTACATATAGATTTGTCTACTGTTTTCAGAGGCAAAGAAGGAAAGGTAAGACTCTATAGGCAGAATTGTATTACCAACAGTTGTCACAAAAGTAGCTCTTAAATATCATTCCTTTTTTCCCAGAATTGAATCACAATTACAACCATAAATAAACTATGTAGGTAAATAACTTTGTGTGATGTCTCAGCATGCTTAATGGAGCAACATGCTATCTCTGGAGGCAGGTAGTAGCTATCTGTGCCCTAGAGAGAGAGTATTTCATGCTTCCTTAGCCATGCAGATCCTTAGGTAAGACAGAAACCATAATAGTGGTGCTAAAAACATGTCTAGCTGCTTCTTGCTCCAGCTGGGTCTGCTGAAATGCTTAGGCCCTTGCCTCATATTCCAGCACATATTCTGCTGAACTGCATAGCAGTTTATCAACTTGTAGCTCATAAAAGAGGCCCCAGTCTAGCTTTAGGGAGAGTGGCAGGCGGATACAGTTGAGCCAGACAGCATGAAAAAGGCAATTTAGGAGACCTCAGAAAGAGCAGCAAGAATATGTTCTGGGTGTATGGGTTAGTAGGAATTTGGATGGATGGGGCTAGATTGGGAACTAGAAGAGAACCTAAGAGGAAGGAGAACTAGACTGCATAGCACAGGGGTGGGCAATTATTTCTACTGGAGGGCTGCTTAACAAGTTTTGATGAGCTGCCAAGGGCCGTAAGAGTAGCTGTGCCCCTTGAAAGGTGCCTCACCCTCAGTTGCCAACTTGGGACTGGAAGTTACACCTCCTAAAACCCAACTTTTGCCACTAGGAGTCCCTCCCTTTGCCCCTGGAAGTACTCCTTTTGGAAAAAAGGTTTGCCAGAAACCTAGCTGTTCCAGAAATAAAACAGTTTATAACCCTTTCATAATACAACAATAAGGATACAAGGTTACAACCAGAATCTCAACAGCATAAATAACCAGACCACAACCCAATGATACAGCAGCCCAAAGAAGAAATGGCACTGAGAGAAGGATCCTGTTACCTAAATGAACATCATTACCTTCTCCTAGATCACCTGACTAGGAGAAGCCAGTAACCACATTACCACACCCTGACAAACAGGGGCCATAGTTTCCTCTCTGTGTGCAAGGGCAAATCAACCCTGTCCCCATCAGGGGCTACCCATTGATTGCCCAGAGTGGGAGCAAAAAACCCCCAGAAAAAAAACAAAACAAATTATGTAGTTGTGGCAAGCTGGCAAGTGGGCTCACTGACAGCCCAGATTGTTGGCTTGAACCCAGAAGGCTCAAGCCTCATTGGTGGAGGAATTTTTCCTTCCCCACCAATCAGGGAAAGGCAGGAGGAAGGCTGACCTGCCCTGACCCAGGGACAAGGTGAAAGAGAGGACCTGAAGGGGACCTAACCCATTGGGCTTTCCCATCGGTCCATTTCCTGTGTGGAGCCTTCAGAGGGAATTAAAGCCCTATAGCTTTCATCAAGGAATGGTGAAGATGGGGCTTGAAAAGAGCTGGTAGAGCTGACCAGTGGGATGTAGAAGCCTCAGAAGTGCCCAGAAGATGCCTCTGCTGAGCAGGGAACAGCAAGAAGCTGTGCCCCAGCCCTGCCATGGGGAGAACGGTGTCATTGGTTCATGGAGCATCCGGGACAGGACAAATCAGTGCACAGGGCTGTAGTGCTGATGGGATGTTGCAGCTATACAAGGCAGTGTGGGTTCTCATCCTTGCCATAGACAGGCACCGCTTCAGTGCATGGGCAGTCCACAGGGATGGAGAGCTGATGGGACTATAGGACTGCATGAGGCAGCTCAGGTCTCTGACTCTACATGAGGCAGAGGTTGTGCAATGCATGGATCAGTGCACAGGGCTGGTAGAGCTAAAAGAGATTGTAACAGCTGCACAAGACAGTGTGTTTCCAAAGCCCTGCATGAGGCAGAAGCCCTCAGTGCATGGATTGGTGCATAGGGCCTTAGAGCTGACAGCACACCATGGTTGTATGAGCCAGCACAGGTCCCCATCCCTGCCTTAGGCAGTCACCCCTTCAGTGCATGGGCAGTTCATGGGGTGGAAAGCAGAGCAGTAGGTGATGGGATGCCATGGCTACATGAGGCAGTGCAGGTCTCTATCCCTTTGGTGCACAGGGTGGTGCATAGGGCTGAGAGTAGGCTGACAGGCTGGGTGGTTGCACAAGGTAGCTTGGGCCTTTCTGCAGTGAGCAGTGACTAGATGGGTTAATCACCCCAGCGAGGGAGGATGCCCCATCCCAACACACAGTTAGAGATGAGATTAACTCTTCAAAAGCGGTAGGAGTCAAGAGCTACCCAGGAAGTGGATTTGCACAGGGAAGTATGGTCCCTCCCTACTGCTGGCAATCAATGGAGAACCCCTGATGGGAAGGGGATGATTTGCCCTTGGACATGCAGTGGAATCTAGGGTCCCCATTTGTGCAGTGTCGGCTGTCCATGGTGGGTGTGGGTGAGTGTGGGGTAGGATGTATGCATGTAGCAGTGAATGGTGCTCCCCCCAGAGGTCCACAAATGTGTGTTGGTGGTGCATGTGGGGAGGGTTGTGGGGTGTAGGGTTTGTGGAGGATGTGAGGGAGTGTGTGGGTGGGTGTGGTGTTTGTGGGGTGTATGATTGTGTGTGGCGGGTGTGGTCATAGGGTTTGTGGAAGAGGTTTGTGGGTATGGTGGGGAGTGCATGGGAGCACCCTGTGTGTGCCCCCCTGAGCTGGTCAGCACCTGCCCCAGCTGTGCAACAACCCAGAGCCAGTGCATCCCCACCACCACCAGGAGCACACATCCCCAGAGCACCCTGTGCCCACTGCAGATTCACTCCTGCCAGAGCAGATCAGCCTGAGCACAGCCCCAACCTGCCCCACCCCACACCTGTTCCATACTGCCTGCCTGTGAGTCCTGTCATCCCCCGGGCATGCAGGAGGGCTGGGGAGGCTCTTCAGCTGGACTGCCTTTCTAGGCAGCTCAGGTGGCAGCAGCTTCTTCTGGCTGCCAGCACTGCTGGCCCCAACCCCATGATACTGGCAGCTCAGGTCCCTACCAGTACCTGAGGGGCTCGGGCCAGTGACAGCAGCAGCCAGAAAGAGCTGCCGCCACCTGAGCTGCCTAGAAAGGCAGTTGTACCACAGAGCTACCCCAGCTGTACTGTGTGCCCAGGGGACAGCAGGATGCATTCTAGCTGGACGGCATCTGGACCAAGTGGACCAAGACAGCACCTGTACCATGATGTACAACATACCAGCACCAGTGTTTGGTGCTGGCCTACATTTATCAAGCCTAGTTTTGAGGGATTGACTGACTGCATCCTACCACCTTTATGGTGGGCACACTCTGCTGCCTGTGGCCTGCTCAATGGGTGCCATGACACCTCAGCTTCACACTGTCAATGCTCAACAAGGTCAGAACAGTCCTAGCCATACTGGCTCAGGCTTATTTTAGAGGGTGGCTGCCCAGATCATGGACAACATTCAGCCCATGGTCTCAACAGGTAGATCCATATGAGTGCACACATGCATTTTCCATGACACAAATAGTAATGGCACATATTTGTGTCACTGCTTTTTGACCCAGGGCATTCTTCTGCATGCACACTCTGGCACATGGCAAATTGGCCTGAGTCAGGTAGGGGAGGCAAGGGCCAGCACAGGATCCTGGGGACCTCCTTTGGCAGCAGTCATGCTGATCTAGCTGTATGGAGCCTGGTTGCAGCCAGAGCATAGCTCTGGATAAACAGACTTCATTTCTTGTGGGGCATACTGCAGCTGCATGTGCCACACTGCTTTTTCTCACAGCAGGTTTTTTTATTTTGTTTTTGTTTTTTTTACACTGGGATCTCCTGGTGCCAAATCTTGGTGCCATGCTGCAAACTACCATTTCAGTAAATGGGTGTACATGTGCTGTCTGTGGTTTGTGGCACCTCATGGGTGCTGTCACATTCTTTTAAGCCTTCATCCCATATACCCCAGATATAATTTCTCCCTGTGAACTTTGGAAACTGGAGACTCATGAGGAAGGATTTTCTCTAGTTAGAACTGGGTATAGTAAATAGGATCTATGTCTAGAATGGCAGGCACTTGTGGTACCTGCTTGAGTTCCTGAACAGCTGAGCTCTGTTACAGAAACAGAATAGAAGAAGAGAGTACATGTGGCCTGGACTAAAGGAAGTGCCTGGTTGTTTTTGTGTGGCATATTATGTATAGGTGCAAGTGTTGCGCAGTTTTGAGAGCAAGGTCCTGGCATATCGAGGGAACTGCCTGGGTGCAGATAGAAATGATAATTTTCACCTAATCTGGCCATAGAAAACAGTCTATAGCCATGACCATACACATGTACATGGCTGAAGACCACTTAAAAAGGACCAGTCTGGTAAAGATCTGAACCCTCATTTCATGAGGAGTCAGATTAAGACGTTTCAAAACAATGTCTTCTGTAAATTTTGTCTGTGCTGCCTCCCAGCCTCAAGCTGTTTTCAGAATGGGAGGGAGGAAAGGGAGTGGAGGAGCTCAGTCTAGGTTTTTTTCACCTTGCTGAAGGGTGAGGCAGTTGTATTGAAGCCCCCTGAGGTAGGAGGGCTCCAATTCACCCACCCCACACTCCAGCACTGGCTGGGGAACCCTAGAAAGAGCTACTTCTCCTCCCTTTCCCCCCTCCCATTCTGAAACAGGGACAGGCTGGGAGAGAGAGGCCTTTGCTAGGGGAAACTGCAGTCAGCAACTAGATTCCCCTTGCCCTGGAACCAACAGTGAACTTCTGTTTGATTTGGGGGATCATTGTGACTCAGAACACTTCCAGCAAAGTGTTGTCTGTTATAGTGGGGATCTGCACTTCTGTCTGAACCCACTGTGAGAGCGACCTTTGTTCTAGGAGTGCATAAGGCATCCTAAGAGCAACTCCTTCTCATAATCTATGGGTGGCAGGGTTGCTTGTCTATGGCTGGGCAATGCAGGGCTATGCATGTCATAACAAAAGCTTCCAGGGAGTTGGGGGCACTCTGGCTGGTCCTTCTGCAGCCACATAGACTGCCTGCCCACATAAAAGGTAAAAATCTTTCCCCACCCCTGTGTCCCTGTGGTCAGCACTATGCCCAGGGTACTGCAGAAACACACTATGCCTTTGGCCTGTACTCTGTCCAACTACCTGGGACTTGATCAAAATCTACCTTTTGCATGCTCAGCAAGGGTAACAGCATTCAGCCTTATGTGTATAGCTAAGTAAATATTAACTTCCTTAATCACATCTTGACTACTTAACATTTGCTCCATTATATATGAGCGTTTCATATCCTATCCTAAATTTATTAGGTACTGTTTCATTATCCCCAGAAGAGGCATCACTTAAGTGTTGGATAAATGGTTTCCAAATAATTCCTGTACAGAGAACATTTCTCCATCCATTTCCCTGTTTTTGAGTGAATGGATCCACTGTGTTCTCATTATTCTTTGTGAGTGTAGTTCTCAAGTACATCCTGCTCATTCATTCCACAAAAGAGAAAACTTCTGTGATACTCCTGGATGACATATAACATGCCTAGTTTTAAATGGCTTAAGCTATGGCTTGGCATGAATATAGAGCTAAATGATTTTTGTTTTTTTTCAATAGATCATCAGAGAGCTTCACTAGAAAGCTTTCAGTAGAGACTAAGGAACAGCAAAGACACAACTTCATTTTTCCTCTTCTTACCACCCTTCAAAATAGTGAGACCTGCTTCAGTCTGAGTCAGATTTTATTTTTTTCAGCTTCTTATCCTAGAAATTGTTTGTGCTTTTCAGTAATATAACTTCACCGCTAATCCCCAAAATATGAGAAGTTTCAATGCAAGCCTTATAGGTTAAAAACCAGAACTATCAGGTCAGAGCATGATCTCTTATGCCCACAGTTTCCTGGCTTATGTGATGTTTGACCAGCAGGGATCCTTGTTTTATCTGATAAAAAAAAAAAAAAAATCAAGATCCCTGGTGACCAGACCACATGGCCCAGCAAGGACATTTAGGATAGATCCAGGCTAGCTGTGGCTCAATCCTGGAGTCAATATTGCTGTTAGAAAGCCAGCAAGCAATTCAGGCATAGAGTAGACTTGGCACCTTTTAGCCATGCTCCTGCTCACCAGCCTGCTAGAGACAGGTCTGGGCTGTGCACATTATAGATGTTATTAACTTTTAACATGAGACTTATCATAGCACATGCAAACTTTAACATTGCCTAACATGCCTTAAAGTTAGCACATGCTAATTACAATGCATAACTACACCTTTAGCATTGTACCCCTTCCTACCTTCCAGACACCCTACAGCTCCCAATCTAGAAAGTTTGTTTTTTTACTTAGGTGTAGGTTGTAGCCATGTTGGTCTAAGGACATAGGCAGACAAGGTTCCTTGGGTGAATCTGATACCTTTTATTAGACCAACCCAAATAGTTGGAAAATAATAGCCAGTGGCTGGGTTGGTATACATACAAGACAGGTAGTCAGTTAAAATGTAGATTGAGGAGTTAATGGGTGAGAGACAGGCTGGGGCCAGAAGGAAAGAGAGAGAGAGAGAAGGGGGATGAAAGTGAAGAGATACCTGGGGAGTCAGATGTCAGGCAGGTTATAATGTGTCATAAATCCAATGTCTATATTTAGTCTGTGATTTTTAGTACCCAGGAGGTTGATGAAGTGGAGTTCATAGGCTTATCTTAGAGAAGTGTTTTGTAGGTTGCCTTTGAGGATCAGAACTGAGAGATTGGAGAGAGAGTGGTTTTCTTGTGAGAAATGTGCCCCCACCGGTAATTGGATATTTCTGTCTTTGATAGATTTCCAGTGTGCATTCATTCTGGTGTGCAATTGTTGTTTGGTCTCTCCTACGTAGTTTCCATCAGGGCATTTGGTGCATTGGATGAGGTATATTACATTTCTGGAGGTGCAGCTGTAACATCCATGAATGCTGGCTCTGTTGTGGTGTGTAGTAATAGTCGGGGTGGTGGAGACGTGTTACCAGGTTTTGCATTTCTTGTCATGGTACAGTCTGGATCCTTTTGGTGTGTTCTGGGTATGAGGAAGTTTGCTTCTGGTGATGAGGTTAGTGAGGTTCAGTGCTTGTTTGAAGAGTAGGATAGGTGACTCTGGGAAGTTCTTTTTAAGAATAGGGTTCTTTACTTTTCATTTCATCCAGGAAGAGCACACACCAACTGCTGAAACTTCCTTAGCCTGACGAAGGATTTTTGAATCCAAAAGCTTGCTTAATAATTATTTTCCGACTATTTGGGTTGGTCTAATAAAAGATATCAGATTCATCCAAGAAACCTTGTCCGACGATTTTTTACTTTATTTTGGAAAGATATTAGAATATAAAGATTTTTTGACCATAACCCTTCTAGGTTCACAATATAGACCAACAACACTTATTATGGAGCACTTGTCATTAAAATTGCCTCAGTGAGTAATGTGGGGGCTGAGAAATGGGCCGGAATGGGGCCACCAATGGAGTGGAATTAGGCACAGCACACATAGTGGTTGCAAAGAAAAACACTTTACTTACAAGCTGCGATACAGGGACTTGCATCAAGGTATGCAGTGTAGATGCGTTCAGAAGTGTTGCAAACAGAAAGTAGAAAGCTCTGTGTGGCACAATAGGGTACGAGGTACATCGGGAATTCGTCGACGGGGAGTCGTTGGTGGTTGATCAGGCCCCAGTTTGGCTCCAGGATGCACTCAAGGATCTTTCCTAGAGAGCATTCAAAGCTCTCATCCGACTTGGGTAAAAACCTCCCAAACCTTTTGTACAGCTAGCAAAATTGCCAGCCATCGCATGTGCATAATTTGCATCAGGCCAATCGAAAGCGTGCACTCAACGGTGCAGCTGCAAGCTTTTGGCAGGAGCTGATTTTGCACCAAGGGCTCTTTTCCTTTGTGAGGGGAAATCCTGGCACTGGATACTTGCATCGTGCTGAAACACAGCTGTGCCGAGGCACTTTTTAACCATTTAGTTCTGACAAGTAATAAAGAAACAAGTATCTAAATTTTTTAAGTCCTGTTACTATAACAACAAATGGATAATAAATGAGAAGCATAACAGAGAAAATGTTAAGAATCACAATGTATAATATATTCTTCCTCATTGGATGATGCATCATAAACCAGTGATTCTTTGAGAAATCCTAACATTTGGAGTCCATGAAAGAGAGCAAATAAAAGCAGCTGCTCCTGGATACTTTTATATAGCAATATGAACTGAAGCCAGAGTGATCATCAAAGGTGACCAGATAAGCTTAGTGCTGTAGAAACTTCCTGGCAGAAGTTTTTCTCCTTTATTGATAGAGGCTTCTAGCAAAATTGAGCATATTGTGGGCTCTCCTATACTTAAAGAAGATGGTTTCAGGGTCCTATTTCTTGTATTGGGCATGTGTGGTACACCCAATGAGGCTGCCAGCTATCATCATCTCCTCGCTAAACATAGTCAAGGGATTTTCACTGAACTTTCCAAGGTAGATGCAGTATCCATCAGGTTGAATTTTAAAAAGTTATCTCTGACTGTACAAGAAAGTGTTACTACAATACCAAGCCCCCTGCCCTGACTGCTTCTCTCCCCCCACAAAAAAAAACAACCCAAAAGCAACCTTACTCACATGTCGATTCACTTTCAAATAAATCAAGGGGCAAACAAGGTTATTAGCTAAGTTTTGTTTGATTGTTTTATTTTGAAAGGACAAAGCTTGACAACTATTAGTGAAGTCATCTGGAAAGAGGAGTTCATTTAAATAAATACAGAAAACATCTAGTTTTTTTCCAAGTCTGTTTTTTTTTTTTTTCCCAGGGTACTAGAGACAGCTGCTCCAGTGCGTGCCATATGCCTACTAGCATGCAGTCAAAGCTTTTCCCTCCCTCTTTTCAGAGTTGGTTCAGGTCCTGGGCAGGCATGTGCCAATTGGGTGGATGTGGCACCTTGTATGGTGGCCATGTGGACATGATTGAGGCTCTAGCCAAACAGATGTTGGTTTGCTAACCAATTCTGTCTAGGCAAATCTACAGTGGGAGCATGTGTGAAATCCAGCAGTAAAGGATATGTGCCTGGGCTATTTAGCAGGTGCTGACACTGTGATTAAGCTACCTTGTCAACCTCTAAGAGGTCAGCAGTGGGAAGACGTCTCTAAAGCTGGCTCTATTTCTGGAAGGCAAACTGTAGAGACTCCCCTTCAGCCCAACCCTTCATCATGTTTATTATGTTTTTAAAATTATATTGCTAAAAAAATCCATTATTTTACAAAAGAAGATATGTAATGATCTCTAATTTGATGTTACCTCTTTTAAACAAGAGTGGTCACATAATCCTACCTATTAGGTGCTTAAGTGGGTTTAGGGATATATTACATTCCACTTCAATCCCTGAAAACAAAAAACTGCCGATGTGTCTACTTTTACAACATGCATTAAGATCAAGTTAGTACTAGTTGTGAGTATTTATTCACCTTTTGCATTCACATATTTTTTTTTCAAAAGAATAAAGTAGGGTAAGAACAAGATCACATTTGAGAACCTAAATTCACTTAAGTATCTAATACATGGAATAAAATCTGCCACAATGACTATGGGTAAGAGTATATTTGAAGAAGAAAATAAACATCCACAAGAACACTTTCTTCTGTAGATTTTTTGTATCTTGAGGAACTTTATAATTATAGAACGTCTGACCTTCATGATTTTGACCTGCAATATATCTACTTTAACATTCTGGAGGTAAGAATCTGACAATGGACAAATCAAATTGGACAGCTTCAAGTCTGATGCACATTCCAAAACAAACCTGTGAAGCATGAATGAAAGTTAAATGTGGAAAAAATGCTACCCTTACAGTCCTTTTATTAGTTCCAAGGAATCTGAACAAATCTGGGCTTCATGTCTCATAAAGCTCAACTATCCTAAAACCATTCCTAAAACCATTCTCTGGAGTGATATAACATCTGTACAATGCAAAATTCTTCTTCAGCAAGTTCACTGAGCAAGCAATTTATGTACAATGGGTGAACTATATATTTGATTTTAATAATTATGAAGAGGCATGCGATTTTTCTGTTTTAATACAGCAGGGTTTTGTTGTTATCTATTCTCTTGTTTCACTGCTCAGTCAAGTGCAGAGGTTAGAAGAGAGCTTAACTAGGAACTCAGATATGCTGAAGATTACAGCTTAACCTTGAAGTTCTGTTCAGTAAGTTCAGGATAAGAACATACATTTCAAAGCAGCAATATGTATATCTAAGTTTAAATGGTGTTTTTGTTTTAACTCTACCTAAAATATGTTAAAAATGTGTTCAATAAATTAAAAAAATGCATTTTTTTCATAATAATGTTTGCCAAATGGGGAGCATCTTCTCCTTTTGCTCTGATATCTATATGATATAGGTGCATGTACAATTACTTCATAATTAGAAGAAATATGAGCAAAGGAAGGAAGGCTGTGTCAGTAATGAAACATAAAAAGAAACGGCACAAATATGTATGGACAACATTTGGAAAGCAGACATAAAACAAGGTATGAGACATGAGGGTAAGAAGGGATTCTATAAGTAGATCAAATAACAAACACCACGGAGACTGTGGGCTTACTGTTTATTATAGTTTGTTAAAGAACACCCTAAAGAAGACAAAGCTGCTCAATGTCTGTTTTGCTTCAGTTTTCATATGTGCCTGCGCTCACACACATGAATTGCAGATGGATCAGTAGAAGAACAGAAGGGACAGATTTAGATGACATTATGTAAAGAAGAATGAGATAACTTTTGACAAATATGAATGAAGTCACTAGGGTCAGATGGAATTAATTGTAGACTATCAAAATAACTTGCTAAGGAAATCTGAGAATTGCTGGCAATATTTTCAAAGACAATAGGCTAGCATATACCTGGAGAAGTGCCCCTCTCTAAAAAAATGGAAGATCAAGGAAGAGAGCCTGGTCATCTTAATTTCAAAATATTGAAGAGTACTACCAACAAGATCTGGCCATTATAGTGAGTCAGAAATATAATGGTGTTGCAAGAAATGCAATTACTATTTTGGATTGAAATAACAAAGGCACTGTTTGTAATACTTTCAAGCTGAGAATACCCAGTGCTGTTTAGCCATCAGCTATCCAATCTAAGCACTGCATTTTAAGAATAAAGTACAAAAACTGGAGAAGATTTAAAAACAGGCAGCAATGATAAACAAGGGATTGGAATACAACCCCTGTGAGGAAACAATAAAAGAAGCAGAAATGCTTAGTTTAGAGAAACGGACATCAAGATGGACACAATAGCAGTTTCCAGATATTGGAATGGCTTCCATAAAAAAAAAGATGGAGAGAAATTGCTGTTCCTTACCACAGCGGGAGGAAGAAAAAGGCAGTTGTTTAAACTACAGCAAAAACAGGTTTCAATTAAATCTCAGGAAAAACTTCTTGTGTGTAAGAACTATAAAACAATGGCACAAGCTGCCTAGAGAACCTCCCTCACAGGAGGTTTTAAAGAGAAGCCTGGATAATCATCTGTCTGAGATGATTTAAGAACAGTAAATCATGCATGAGTACAAGGGATTGAACTTGATGACCCTAGAGATTCTTTCCAATGGTATGATCTTATGATTCTATTATTGTAACAGTTAAGCTTTCCGGATATAGTAATAAAGACCAATATAATATACTTGAAAATGACTTATGGAGATATGGAAATAGAGAAAAATAGAGATGGAACTTCTAAGGTTACAGAGGGACTACACAAATAATTAAAATATAATAAATATCTGTGTTATAATTTATGTTCATAGATACACTGTGTGGGTCCATGTGTGCAGGCATGCATAGATGTATATATAGATTTATAGACACACACACACACACATTCACCATATTTACTTACATGTTTTACATACCTTTTCCCCAAAATATGGCTCTCCATAATTGGCAATATGTGTAGACCATCTAACTAGGGTTAGGTTGATATAAATGCCCATCTGTGCAAATGTTCAGGGGCTTTAAATCAGACTAAAAATGATTGGCCCCATCTAAGTTAGTTCACCTACTTACCTGATCCTGCTAAACTCCTTCTAGACCAAACACCCCTTCCCATGGACCCACTAGACCTACCACACCTTCCAAACCCACCTCTCCAACATCCCAAGTTACTTACATTGGGTTTCCCATATAGATCCCATCATTGGCAAACATCTGTACATGCCGCTATCAGTCTATGATCACACAGCTTAAAGTAGGCCATGTGTTCATTGACCAGCTATAGTAAGTGATTGTATGTACTCTAAGATGTGTCTTTTCAGCAGGAAAGTTGATTTATGCACTAGAAGTGAATAGGCACACTCAAATGGCTGTTGAGGTAGCCCTTTTGTGCCAGCCACAGGAAGAAAGGGTTGGAATGAAGTCTGCAGTGTCAGGGTTAGGTTTAACCCTTTTACAGTCTCTGCCAAATGCTGCTGCTCATTTGGAAGCTGCCGTGAGAGAATTAAAACTGTCTTTCATCTCAACAGTGACAGTCAGGATTCAGCTTTGCAATCAAGATTTCTGTGGTCAAGATGCAGCCATAATTTCATAAAAATATTTTATCTTCATTCTTCCTTCCCAAAACAGATAGATAGATAGATAGATAGATAGATAGATAGATAGATAGATAGATAGATATAGCTACAGCTATACGTCTATGCGTTTGTGTTTGTCTGTATATACATAAGCAGAACACAGATTTGGTAATGATGATTTAATTATCTAACAAATAACATAGTAACATATTACATATTTAAAATTACTAAGTCACTATGGATATATTCCTAAAGTATGCTAAGATTTCCATTTACAATTACTGGTATTTTCTCATGTTAGAAGTCAAATAATAGGGGAAAAATGGTGCAGATCCACAAGGAAACTGTTTCTAAGCACTTGGAGGAGAAGGTGGTTAGGAACAGTCAGCATGGATTCACTAAGGGCAAGTCATGCCTGACCAACATGATTACCTTCTACAATTTGGTGACTAGCTCTGGGCATGGGGAGACCAGTGGATGTGGTATACCTTGATTTTAGCAAGGCTTTTGATACAGTCTCCCACTGGATTTTCTTAGGCAAGTTAAAGAGGTAGGGACTGGATGAATGAACTGTATGGTGTATAGAAAACTGTCTCAAGCATCAGGTTCAGAGGGGTAGTAATCAATGGTTCAGTGTCTAATTGGCAACTGGTATCAAGTGAAGGGCTAGGATTCAGAGTGACCTAGACATATTGGAGGATTGGGCCAGAAGAAATCTCATGAGGTTCATCAACAAGGACAAGTGCAGACTCTTCTACTTAGGATGTAACAGTCCCATGCACTGGTACAAGCTGAGGGCTGACTGGCTGGGCAGCAGCTCTGCAGAAAAGTACCTGGGGGTTACAGTGGACAATAAGCTGAATATGAACCAGCAGCGTGCTGTTGTTGCCAAGAAAGTTAACAGCATACTGGGATGCACTGAGAAGTGTGTTTCCAGCAGGTCAAGGGAAGTGATTATTCCCCTCCATTAAGCACTGGTGAAGTACTAGGTTCAGTTTCGGGTGCCCCACTACAGAAAGGATGTGGAAAACTGGAGACTCCAGTGGAGGGCAACAGAAATTGGGAGGGGGCTGAGGCACATGACTTAAAAGGACAGGCTAAGAGAACTATGCTTATTTAGTCTAGAGAAGAGAAGACTAAGAGGGGATTTAATAGCAGTCTTCAACTACCTGAAAGGGGTTCCAAAGAGAATGTAGCTAGCCTGTTCTCAGCAGTGGACAATAACAAACAAGGAGCAATGTCCTCAAGTTGCAGCAAGAGAAGTTTAGGTTAGATATAAGGAAAAAAATTCTCACAAAGAGGGTAGTAAAACACTGGAACAGGTTACCCAGAAAGGTTGTGGAATCTTTATCCTTAAAGGTTTTTAAGACCCTGCTAAACTAAGCTTTGGCTTAGATGATCTAGTTAGGGATGACCCTGCTTTAAGCAGGGGGTTGGACCAAATGATCTCCTGAGGTGTCTTCCAATGCTAATTTTCTATGATGCTAACAGGCATAATGGGCACATCTCTATAAGTGTGCATGTACAGTTTGTGATATCACAGACCTTTCTGTGGCAGAAGATTCTGGTGCCAAAAAATCTGTGCCAGAATGTAGTGGGGGTGCTATACGTGGCACCAGCCTGCACTGCCTAAAATGGGAGCCTGGCCAGCCATAGCCACACACTCCAGCTGCTGAATACTGTGCACCCAAATCACTGGAACTGAAGCTCTGGAAGGCTCCCAGGACCCCAGGTAAGGATTGGTAAGGCTCCCCTACCCCACTCAGAGCAATTTTGCATGTACCAAAATGCATGCAAAGGGGCATTTCCTGGGGACAAGTAGCAGTGGCACAACTATGTACCATTGCTATTTGTCCCTGGGGAAATGCACGTGTGTGGTTGTCTGGACATGCCCAAGGACTATATTCCATTTTCTAACTTTTCTGCCAGTAGGCCGGTGGATATTAATAATTTAATATACATATTTTGTTAAGAGAATAGTAATATAATTTTTGTTAACATTTTAGGTCCTTGTGACTACAACTCAAGGTTATGAATCATTGAAGATTATAAATACTCAGTGAGAATGTGGTCAGATATATGTATACTTATGTCTATATAAATAGACATAAATTTAAATAAATAGAATAGCCTGTAATTCCCTGTGATGGGAAAGAGTGTTAGTTAGCAGTAAAGAATTTTGTAGCTGCACTGAACTCAGATCTGAGCATGGGACCTAGCCAGTCCCAGCTGAATGATCAGGGCAACCAAACCCCCAAGACCACACCCCACTTACTCCAACCTTTAAAACCTGGCCCCATCCAGTAGCACCCCATTAAGACAAAGGCTCTGATGGTTTGTTTTTTTCCTGAACCTCCTCTACTCATCAAAACTCTGGCTTTCCTGGCATACCCTGACTCTGATTCTGACTCATCATCAGGGAGTTCTCTGATTAAAAAAAAAAATCCCCAATTTTTGGATTTAAAAAAGTACCCCTAAATCCACATTTTCTGTGATTAAAATGAAACATCACTATATAGAATTATAACGATGTTCCATTTTAATCGTGGACAATGTTGGGTTACTGGCCATCCCCTCCAGTGGCAGGGAGTGGATATGTGGCTAGGCCAACGTGAAGGGTTCTGGCCACCTGTTGAAGACACACTAGTCTTTTGAGGAGGTGACAGACTAGGATAAGCAGGAAGGCCGAACCCCTAGCTTTAAGACCACAACCTAACAGCTCCTTGTCAACCCAGTCCCTGGACTTCACCCAATTATCAGCTGATCTTCACCAACCATCCACACCCTGGTCCCTGAAATTATCCATCATTTCTTTCTTTCTCATCTGACATTGGGAATCCCTAAATCAGCTCAAAGAAAAATGTCTATTTTCAACATTCTGTTTGAATCTTTCCCAGATGCCCTTATGTATTGTTAACTTTAAAAAAAACCAAAATAGTCAATACTATCTACCTACAACATAACATGTCTTGTAAAAATGAATAGCGATCCATATTAATAGGTCCATGTTTAATCTTTGTAATAAAATATAGTCTGTTAGGTACCCCAGGGACTAGTAACTTTTTAAGATAAGGGCCAAATTATCAGAACTTAGTTCAAAGATAGACTTTTTACCCTGTCACTTCCAACTCTGCTGCTGCTTCCACTTCCCTATTATCATTTCCTCTTCCCCCAAATTGCCACTGCTTCTCTGCGACCAAATTGCTCTTGATTTTCATGCTGCCTAAGTACTGCTGATTCCCCTATCACTGATTTCCATGCTGATGGATTGCTGCCAACATCTCACCTTTCCAGCTGTGTGAAATTACTTGATGAGCCAATTTCAGACAGTGCGATGTGGGCTGCTAACCTCTTAGGAATATACTATGGATATTTGCTTTTTTTATCAGACGGGTTTACATTCTTCTTTGCAATACATAAAATGAGCAGAGGTTTTATTAGCATCTAAACTAATTTATATACTTTTCCTTTACAAAGTATTCTTAATAGAAGGACAATAGCCTTGCACCTTTTACCATCCTCGGCCCATAATATTTATCCTTTACTCTTGTTCAGATATTCCCTCCTTAATCCATTCAATAAAAGAAACATACATACATTTATTACTTTTCTGCCTCACAAAAATGCCTTCTAAGTATTGCATAATGAATTTTGTTGAGAATAGAACTCAAACTGAACTAAGCTATTTCATCAAACAGATAGCTGTAAATATTTGGCAGACATGATTCAACTTGGTCAGAATTGAATTCAGTCCTGGATAGCATTACACATTTATTTATCTGAAGAGTCACTTGAACAGTATATCGTCTTCTTTATGGAAAGCACATGAAGCAAGAAGAAAGGAAATGGAGAGAAAAAAAAGAAAAGATGTTAATGGCTTTAAACCTCTCAGACCCCATAACTCTTGTCTTCAGAACACTGTGAAATGGTAAATGCTATGCTAACAGGGTTTGATATCAGGAATTAAAAGCTTTCCTTTCTAGACAGAAAGAAAGAAAGAAAGAAAGAAAGAAAGAAAGAAAGAAAGAAAGAAAGAAAGAAAGAAAGAAAGACTTTGACTCTTAAGAGACATTTATTCCAGGGAGGGTGACAAATCGGGGCCAGTAGAGAGTATGCACAGGTTGGCCCGAATACCTGGGCCTCATAGACATGGCCTGGGCTCACGGCCTGCAAGGCCTGCCCGTACACTCTAGACTAAAAAAACACAGAGAACAAAAGGAGTATTTACATATTTACAGTTCTGACAGTGGAGGCACCCATAGGGGCCTTAGGGGTCAACCTGTGTGAAACAAAGTCCAAGGCCTCAGCCCACGGGACGCATCTCTGCAGCTTGGGCAGCCAGTGGCATTACAGGGTGAGAAGCAGGTGTCCCGCCTTGACTGGGCACGGTGCCCCCTTGAGGGCCCGGTATTCCTCAAAGGTGGGCACTGTCTGCCGCAACACCGCATGCTCAAACTCGAGCGAGAGGCAGGCCCGCACCAGCAGGCGGAAGAGCTACAGGGAGTCCACCATCCTGGTCCCAGCGAGCCAGTGTCACCGGCTCTTCAGGGTGGTCATCTTGTCCTGGCCCAGCAGGAATTTGGCCAGGCTGACCGTGGCCCACTCAGCCACCCGGTAGGGAAAGGAATGGATGTAGATGTCCTCCAAGAAGTCCCAGCCCAGCACCCAAAGCAGTGAGTCCAGGGTGTCAAGGAGCAGCTGTAGCCAGGAGCAGTCAAAGAAAGTGTGGAAAATGTCCTCGTCCAGCACCACTGGGCAGAAGAGCAAGGCCACCAAGGCTGCCAGGTCCAGGTGATGAACAAAGGTGCTGGTGGCCAGGATGCCATGCACAAGGCGCCATTGCAGGTCACTGGTCTTCTTGGCAGTGGGCACCTTATACAGCGTGAGCCACGTTGGGGTCTCGGGCCATGCCAGGCACTGCCACCACATGGTGTCAGAGTGGCTGGCCAGCACCTAGGCATGCCAGTTGTGCACCACCCACATATAGAGGCCCTTGCGGGGCAGAGTGCCAAAAGGGCAGCCCATATTGCTCCTGGGGGGCACCAGGAGCCTGAGCAGCGTGTTGGGCCACTCAGCTAGCTCACTGGGTAGCACTGGGATGACGGGCAGTGGTGGGAAGGCATTGTGTGTGGCGTCCGTGGCAGGGAGGGTCTGGCAAGCCTGGAGATAGACTTCCAGAGCAGTTGCTGCTTCTGTTGGGAGGGCGCCCTTGACAGTCCATAGAAGTCAGCCTGTGGTATGGACAGAGCGCAGCGCCAGCCAGCCATCTGTGGCTTTGGGTGGCAGCCAGTCTAACTGAGCAAGGTCCAGGAGGTGCTCCAGGTGGGTGGTGCATGCTTCAATGAGAACTGCCACAAGGCTGGCGGAGGCCAGGCTTGGCATGACACACTGCAGGGCTGGGATGTAGACCAGGGGCTCCCGAAGCAGTTGCGGGAACCGCAGGTACCTGGCCTGGGGACGGAGATGGAAGGCCGCTCACCAGGCCCACACCATGCTGCAGTAGAATGGGGGAAGGACCGCCTCATTCAGGAAGGTGAGGTCTAGCAGAAACAGCTCCTGATCAAAGCCAAGGCCCCCCATTCGCAGCAGGAATTGGCATGCCAGCTGCCACCAGAGGAGGTGGCTTTCGGTGTACAGGAGCCACTGGAGGGCCTGCAACCGGTAGGCAGCCACCCTGCTGGCCAGGTCGATCAGGCCCTGGCCCCCCTTGCCAGTGGGCAGGTAGAGGGCAGCTCATGGGAGCCAGTGGCGTCCATCCCACAGGAAGTCCACCAGGAGTCACTGAAGTCTCTCCAGGAGCTCCAGTGGAGAGTCCAGCACCGTGCAGCAGTGCCACAGGGTTGCCACCGCCAGACCGTTCACTATGAGGACCTGGCCACAGTAAGAGAGGACGGGCAGGATCCAGTGCCAGCACTGAAGGTGGGCCTCCACTCCCTCTGCCAGTTCCTCCCAGGTGTGGGCCATAAAGGCTGACAGCCCCAGGAACACTCCCAAGGCTTTGAGGCCTTCCTGTTGCCAGGCAAGGCCTCCTAGCAGGTCCAGAGGTGGTGTGCCGGCCCACGTCCTGAGCAGGAAGGTGTTGCTCTTGCCCCAGTTGATGCGGGCCTATGCGGTGAGCTCATAGGTGCGTTGGCTGTCCACCAGGGCCCACACATCCTCCTGGCTGTTCAGGAAGACAGTCACATCATCTGCGTACGCCGTCAGCCAAATCAGGGGGCTGGTGGCAAGGCCTGGTGCTGGTGGCAGGGCAAGGCCAGTCAGGCGACAGTGAAGAGTGTGCAGCAGCAGTTCAATGGGCATGCTGTACGCACTGGTCAATAGGGGGCAGCCCTGGCATATGCCACGGTGCATGGGAATGGGGAGCACAGCCTGCCATTCACCTTGAGCAGGCTGGAGGCATCGTGGTACAAGACCTAGAGAGCTGCAGTGAAGAGTGGCCGGAATCCAAAGGCCTCGAGGGTGCTGAGCAGGCACCGGTGGTCAACATGATCAAAGGCCTTCTCCTGGTCCAGGGAGACCACGCCAACATCCAGGCCAAAAAACTCCATGGTCATAAGCAGGTCATGCAGCAGGAATAGGTTGTCCTGTATGGTCCTGCTGGGCACACAGTAGCTCTGCTTGGGCCCAATGATGGAAGCCATGACAGTGCGGAGATGGTTCAACACCGCCTTGGCCAGTATCTTGTAGTTAGCACACAGAAGGGAGATGGGCAGCCAGTTCTTCAGGCAGCCGAGGTCCCCCTTCTTGGGCAGCAAGGTGAGCACAGCCCAGTGGCAGCTGGTCAGCAGGGTCCTGTCAGCGAGGCTCTCATGGAAGATGCGGAGCAGGCTGGGCCCAAGGAGGGGCCAGAAGGCTCTGTAAAATTCCACAGGCAGTCCGTCAAGGCCCAGGGCCCTGCCTGAGGCAAGCCCTCCCACAGCAGCCTCGAGCTCTGCCAGGGAGACTTTGCGCTCCAGGGCCTCAACCTGCAAAGCGCCCAGGCACAGCAGGTCCTCATCCAGCTGCTGAGTGGCCTGTGGACGAACAGGCTCAGCCGCAAACAAGTCCTGATAGAATGCGACGGCATGCCCCTGCACTTCGCCTGGGTCCGTGAGCAGCCATCCCTCTGGGGTCTTGACGTGGTCCAGCATCTTTGCCATGGCCCACCACCTCTCCAGGGTAAAGAAGAAGCCAGATGGAGCATCAGCCTCTGCCAGCTACTGGCAACAGGCACAGACCTGTGCGCTATGGGCCGTGCCTTCCACCATCTCTCTCAGGCATTTCTTGAGGGACCGGAGGCTCTTGAGGAGTGCCGCATTGTTGTCCGTGTGGAGGAGGGCTGACTCAAACTCCGTCACGTCCTCCTCCAGCTCCTGGGTGCAGCGGTGGAGCTTGCTCACTGCCAGCTGGCAATAGTGCTGACAGAATGCCTGGATCTGGACCTTCCCCATGTCCCACTGCAGGCGCCAGGAGGAGTAGTTTGATCACGCTGCCTCCGAGCTACTGCAGAGGTGGGTGAAGCAGTCCGTGAAATCAGTGTCCTGCAGCAGGCTGACATTGAGGCACAAGTAAGGGGCCCATATGCGTGTTCTGCCAGGCAGGCTTAGCTCGCAGCAGACCAGGGTGTGGTCCGAGAGGTGCAATGGAATTATGTGGCTGCTGTGCAGTATTGGCAGGTGGTGCTGGCCGATGTAGAGGTGGTCAAGGAGGGCCATTGAGAGCCCACTGACACTCATCTTTGCCCAGGTGTATTGTCACACATCAGCATGGAGGACTTGCCAGGCATTGACGAGGTCAGCTGCCTCCAGCATGGTCTGCAGCTTGTGTGCCAAAGGCCTGTGCGGCTCTGGCCCCATCTGGTCTAGCAGTGTGTCGACGGTGCAATTGAAGTCCCCACCCATGAGAAGTATGTCATCCTTCTCGCTGGCATCATGCAGAAGATTGCCTAGGAATAAGATTGCCATGGTCTCTAGGAAGGTGAACCTCTCTCTCCCATCGGGAAGCGTGTAAACGTTGACGAGGAGCAGGATCTGGTGTGCCAGGGTGATGTGGACGGATGGCAGCCAGCTGGGGACGACCTCTCGCACCACTGCCGAGTCGTACTGCAGCTGTGGTGAGAGGAGGGTCGCCACTCCTGTGCTGAGGTTGGTACCGTGGCTCAGGAACAAGTGACCTCTCCAGGCAGCATGTCAGTCAGCTTAAAAGTGCACGTCGCTGTGCATCTCCTGGAGGAAGGCGATCACCAGGTGCTTTTGCTGCAAGCCCTCCAGGATGGCCATCCATTTCACCAGGTCTCTGCAGCCATTGGTGTTGAGTGAGGCAATCGTGGTAAACTCCATGAACAGGAGAAGAAGGGTAGGCAGGGTACCAGTGGGAGAGAAGGTGAAGATACCAGGCAAAGATCGCAGACACTGGGGGAGGCTTAGTATTACCCTACCCTATTCCATGGGTCTGCCTCGGCCTCACACCTCCCTCACCTGGGTCACCAGCTTCTCAAGCCAGAAGGCATGTTGATGTGTGCTCAGGTCCCAGTGCGTGAACCTCGCCACGTCGCTAGCGGTGCGGACAAACTGCATGGGGTTCAGGCACCATTGCCAGATACTCTCGGCCACATTCCCTTGGCCCTTGGTCTGGCCCAAGTGGTTGAGGAGACCTCAATAGCTGGGGGCCACCCAGGGGAGTTTCTCCAGAAGGAGCTGGATATTACCGACCAAGAACCGGCGGGGCTGTACTCTGGGAGAAGACTTCCCAGTGAGACCGGCGAAAGTGCCCTCAATGGCCAGGTTCCCTAGCAGGCCCCCTCTGTATCTGGGTCGAGGATCATCTCTGGGAGATCGATCCTCATCCACTTTGAGGGGCAGATGTCATCCTGCTCCCAGGGCCACTTATGACACTTGGAGGGGAGGCACTCCATCTCCTCTTCCTCATCGGACTCCGCGGGCAGGGGAGCGGACCAGAGGTGGCAGGGTTTCAGGGGGGCAGACAGGGTGGGCTCAGGTTCCCTGGCTACCTTTTCCTCGGTGATGTCTGAGACAGGCCCCAAAGGTGCAGGAGCTCCTTAGACGCTCCTTTTTGCCTCTTGCTCTTGGCTTTTTTAGGGGTAGCCTGCACCTTCCCCCTAGGGGGTGGGCCAGGCTGCTTGGGGTTTGCCACCTCTGGGTCCACCACCTTGGCTGAGGCAGGGGTGGAGGGAGGTGGAGGGGAGGTATCAGGTGCTCCACCTGACAGGGCTGCAGCACCTGAGATGTTAGCCACCCTGTGTGGAACTGGGACAGAAAGAACTCCCCAGCCCCTCCACCGGGCAGAGCATCAGCCACGACAGGGGCAAGAGAAACCTGGGAGGATGTCCCAGCCCCACCCCCTCAGATGTAGCAGGGGTGGAGGGAGGATTGGCAGATTCTCCCAGCCCCACCCTTTGATGAGATTCTCACACCAGAGGTGAATGCACCATCCTCCTGGGCGTGCATCCGCATGCCATGGCTGAGGGGAAGGTCCGCAGAGACATCCCCATGCCAAGTGCCCTGGCTGCTGGCAGCTATCCCAGGCAGGAGAGGGTTAACTCTCCCATAGAAGTGGGAAAAAATAAAAAGCCTCAGGCTGACGCAGGGGCCTGGGACTAGGAGGAGGCTGAAAATGCCCCAAAATCAGCCCTGGGGGTGGCAGAGCAACCCTTCAGGTGCTGAAGGCAAGCCCTAAGGCAGGGAGAGATGGCAGGGACCAAGGTAAGGGGCCCTGGTGGAGGGAGGCAGCAGGAATCACAGGGAGAACTCAGGTGTGGGTGGGGGAGGGGCAAATGAGGCTACTAGAGCCCAGGGGGAAAATGCTTAGAAAGTTGGGGGAAGGGACAGGGAAGGGGGTCCCCCAAGCACAGGATGGGGAAAGTCAAGGTTTGGGGGGGAAAAGAACAAGGGGGCAGGGAGAGTGGGGGAATGCGTAGAAGCTGCAGAAGCTCAGAAGAGCTTCACCTGTTAGTGGCCATCTTGAAAGAAAGAAAGAAAGACTTTGACATTTAAGAGGTGTTTATTCCAGGGAGGGTGACCCATCGGGACCAGTAGAGGGTAGGTACAGGCTGGCCCGAACACCTGGGCCTCACAGACATGGTCCTGGGCCCACGGCCTGCAAGGCCTGCCCATACATTCTCGAGCAAACACCATCCTAGCGAGCCAACAGACTATTTACATATTTACACATTCAAATGTCCGCCAGCTGAGACCCCCACAGGGGTTTCTCAGCAATCGACCCACGTGAAGCACAGTCTGAGGCCTTGGCCCACTGGACCCATTGCCGCAGCTGGAGCAGCCGGGGGTGTTACAGAGCAAGAAGCAGGCGCCTTGCCTCGACTTGGCAGAGCGCCCCCCGATGAGGGCCCAAAGTTCCTCGAAGGCGGGCACCATCCACCGCAGGACCACGTGCTCAAACTCAAGGGAGAGGCGGGCCTGCACCAGCAGCGGAACAGCTGCAGGACGTCGGCCGTCCCGGTCCTGGCAAGCCGGTTTCGCCAGCTCTTCAAGGTGGTCATCTTGGCCTGGCCCATCAGAAAGTTGGCCAGGCTGACCACGGCTTGCTCCGATGCCCGGTAGGGGAAGAAGTGGACATAGACGTCGTCGGACAAGTTCCTGCCCAGCGCCTGAAGCAGCGCACCCAGGGCAGCAAAGAGCAGCTGCAGCCGGGGCATTCAAGGAATGCGTGGAACACGTCTTTGTCCGGCACCCCCGGACAGAAGGGGCAGGCCGCCGAGGCTGCCGTGTCCAGGTGGTGAATGAAGGTGCCGGTGGCCAGGATGCCGTGCACGAGTCGCCACTGCAGGTCACTGGTCTTCTTGGCGGTGGGTGCCTTGTACAGTGTGCGCCACGCCAGGGTCCCAGGCCACACCAGGCGTCACCTCCACGCAGTGTCGGGGAGGCTGGCCAGCACCCGGGCATGCCAGGCTCGCACCACCCACAGGTAGAGGCCCTTGTGGGGCAGAGTACCAAAAGGGCAGCCTGCCTCGCTGCTGGGGGGCACCGGGAGCCTAAGTAGCGTCTTGGGCTGCTCGGCCAGCTCTCCGGGGACCGTGGGGACGACAGGCAGATGCGGGAAGGCGTCAAGCATGGCATTTGCAGTGGGCAGGGTCTGGCAAGCCTGGAGATGGGCTTCCAGGGCGGTCGGCTCTTCCCGCTCTAATTAAGCCACTTAGCCGCTCTAGTAAAAGTGGCTGCAGTGTCTTGTGTATTCAGCATCTCATACTTAAAAATGGTGGTAAGGTTTTGAGGTTACTTAACTAAAGTTCATTGAATGATCATTACTGAAAGCACCCCCATCACCAGTTTGAAGCATAGGGATGCTGAATACATGAAATGTGGAGGCTGCTGGAATGTGCTAATTAGCATACTCCTTCTGGATTCAAGTCTGCTCCAACGTGCTGTAAATACAGTGTGTTGGAGCAGCATTCCCACACATCTACAGGCATCCTATTTCTCCATGGATTAATTCATCCAGGCTAACCTCAAGTATAACAGAGAACCAGAAGACTCCTGATACATGAGGAGGATAGAGCAGGAGGAGGGGCTAATTACAAGCAAAATTGATTACAAGGAGGAAAAACAGACTAGGAGGACATATGGCATAATGGGTTAACCTTGCAATAGTCCAGCAGGTCAAGTATGGCAGAGGGGACAAGATACTCATGTAGCAATTAGGCAACAGTGGTAAGTTACCAGAGTTCTTAAGTCAGCAAGCTTAATGAGAAAACATCTGTAAGTAACTGCAGAGGTAACCTGACTGGAAAGAGGCAGGGCCTGAGAGATATAATAGGGCAAGGGAGTGAGAGAGACTAGTTGCTTGGTGACTGATTGAGATTCTGCTAGATCAGTTATTACATGGGGGCTGAGGGCTGGCAAAGACTAAGACCTAGATGAGTGGGAGTTGGTAGTTTAATTATGGCCGGGGGGCTTTGTTTGGTTGAAGTGGACTGGGTGGCATTCAAAAGGGGAGAAGTGGAGATCCTGTTGGTGCCTGAAGGGTGTGTGTTTGCTTTGAACTCTGCCAGGGGTGGGCTCAAGGTGCAGGCAGGACCAAAGGTCCTGGGGTATCAGCAAAGAACAAGGCTTGGGCCTGCCAGAGCAGGGCATAAATGGCTGTTGCCTGAGTGGGTGAGACAAGGGCCAGGGAACCAGCAGCCCAAGAGGGCAAAGCCAAGGGCTTAGCATTGCCCAGGAGGGGTAAGACTCAGCATCCAAGACCTGTAGCCCAAGAAGGGTAGGAATCAGAGTCCAGGACCTGTAGCCTAAGAGCGGCAAGAAATGGGGGCCAGACAGCATCATAGCCCAGAGCAGGATATAGCTTAGGGCCAGAGTGCCCACAGCCTGGGAGGTGTTAAGAGCTCAAGAGGGTGAGACAAAGGCTCAAGCCCAAGAAACTGAGCCAGATATATTGGGTCTAAGACAAAGGAGCCAGCCATAGTAGTGGGGCAGAAGCCAGGAAGGCTGAGGATCCAACAAAAGAGTGGAGGCCTGAGAGAGCCTGGTCGTTTAGGGCTACATGTCCATTTAAGTGATAACTGAAAATATCTGCAAGGTGTAAGCCTGGCCATAGGGGAGGTTTGGAAGCCTTGATTAGCCCATAATGCAATGGACGCCCTGGGGGACACGTTCCGGCTGGAAGGACAAACTGAGAGGACTGGAGTGAGTTTAACAAGATCCAAAAGGAATTTTGAGCAGAAGGCTAGCATAGAGCTTGTTGTATGGCCCTGAGGCAGAGTGACCACCAGAGGACATCACAGCCACCCCAGAGCATGGATTCTTTTACACAAGGATACACAATATATCCTTACGCACAGTGTTTATATCTCTATGTATAGTGATGTTTCATTTTGATCACAGAAAAATGTGGATTTGGGGTTATTTTTTTTAAATACGAAAATTGGGGATTTTTTTTTTTTTGTCAGAGAAACCCAGGATTTCTGATTATTGCTAGATAGAAAGAGGGAGAAGTAAGAGAGAATAGGAGGGGTCAGAACAGAAAGGAAAACAGCATAAGGGTGAGAAAACCAAATGAAAACTGCAGAGCTCTGTGATGACACTATCACTGTGTATTAATTCCTTTTTGAACTGCTTTTGCATCAGCTATGCCATCTTCCACTTTGCTGGTTCCTTACTGTGTGTTTTTTAAAAAGTACACTGCCTGAAGTATTTTAATAAGACTCTTTCCAAAAGTTGTGATAGCGTGTGCTGTCCTTAAACCTAAACTATTTTTATTAGTTACTTTAGCAACTTGTTTTTCAAAGGGGTTAGCGTGATCACATCTAAGCTTTTAGGATCTAGCGGGCCTTATGCTGGAATTGTGATGTGCTACATTTCAGTTCCCCCTTTCTGTGACTAGTATAATTTAGAATGAATGCCTGCTGACTCTAAGTAACAGCAAGCACACGTTTCTAAATAGTTAGCAGGAGAGATTTGTTATAGTAGTAATCTGTTCCACCATACTCTCTCCCTTTTCCTCTCCTCCCTATAACGTACAGCCTTCATCTTTGAGGGGGAGGTTTGTTTGTTTTTTTTTCTGTAACATACAGACTTCATCTCCCAACAGATTTTGTTTGCTGAACAGGATGCACAGTTGGGCCAGTAAAACTACCTCAGAATAGGAAAGAGTACTCAGAAGTCCTGACCTACCTTTTCTTGTTTAAACTGTCTATATCACCTCACTACAGGCTTCTTTAGTTGTCAGTAATCATGAAGCGTACATACAGTGAGTTTGTTCTGGTGAGGTAAGCTTTGTTTCTCTTGTTGCATACATTGCCACTTGATATCCTGGTAGTCAACTTGTAAAAGAAAAAAAAACAGGTTGTTTTGTTTTGTTTTGTTAAAGAGTGAACATGCAAACAAAAGATCCTTAAAAAAATTGGACTCTATACCAAGAATATAATAGCAGAAGTACTCAACATCCTGTCTTCAGTAGTACCTGTGTGAAGTTGCTTGGATTTCTTAAGTTAAAAAACACAGATTGCTGTACTCTAGATGTGTTTTCCTACTGAATGGGTGCAAAGGCATTACTGTCAAATAGCTCATGTGTCATATACTTTCATCTTTCCTACAGAAAACATTTGTCATGTTTTAGTTGTCAGTACAGAACAGTTAAAGAGATGCCTCAGAACAGCTGTGTTAAGCACATTGCAAGCACAGGTGCAGGGATTTCCCTTGCAATGTGGGAAAAAGTCTCGGTGCAAGATCAGAGCCCGCCAAAACCTTGCAGCTGCACCACCGAGTGCATGCTTACGATTGGTTCACCGTGAATTATGCAAATGTGTCGGTCAGCAATTGGCTCACTGACCGCATAAAAGGCTTGGGCAGTACCCACCCAAATTGGAGAAGTGCTCGGATGCGCATGAGGAGAGATCCCCACATGCATTTCCAAGCCATGAAGGAGGCCTGATCAACCGACGATGACTCCCCGCCGGAATCACCCGATGCCCCATACCCTGCATGAGTGTGAGCATCAGTGTGCCTGTTTCCTGTTTAAGTTTTGTAACTTCAAAGAATGTGCCTACAGTGTATACAGACTGTAAGTAAAGTTTTTTTTGTTGCAACCTCTGCATCTCCAGCACCTCAATTCCGCTCCATCAGTGGCCCCATTCCACCAGCGTTTCTCGGCCTCCACATGTCATCACGAACAGGATCAGTATGCCGGGAAGACACGATAGAGCTGGAATTGGTTGAGGGTTGCCCCTGGCGCAGTGGAAAATGCCACATGCTAGATGTCGCAGAGTTGGGAGCGCACATCGCTTGCCATCAAGCGGGTGCAATGGGTGGAAGAGTTGTGAGCGGCTGCTTTTCTCTCGAGGGAAAAGGGGAGCCTGCAAAAGAGTGGGAAGTGAGCCTCCACCCGAGGGCCTTCGGATGTGTGATGGGGAGTGAGCAGGTTTGGTTTAAACCCCGGGAGCAAGGGGGCAGCGAGTCCTCAGCCGGACAGAAGCCGAGCAAGGAAGAGGCGGCTCTCAGTTGGGAGTTCGTTCGCTGCATGTGCTGTGTGTGGGAGAGTAAAGGACCAGTGCTAATTGATTTAGACACGTTGTTACCGAAGTTGGGACAGCCAGAGCTTTTGGAGCTCCACGGAGAAGCGGAGGAAAGCCGCTTCATGGTTGAAGGGACTGGCATGGCATTTGGAAAGGAGAAAATGCTGCGACTAATGTGCAATACAGTCACGATCCTGATATGGGAAAGGACTGAGTTGGAAGCCTGATTGCGCGCCGTACATGTGGTTAAAAGGATTGCAGCTAAAGAGGAGAGCCAAAGTCCCCCGTCATCGCAAGATGGCAGCGAAATGGAAGGGGGCCACCACGGAAGGGTAGAGAAGGAGGGCGGAGTTACCCACGGTGGGGCAGAAGTAGTGACTCCACCCCAGGAAATTCCCATGGGCCCGCCTCTGGACTGTAACCAGGAGGCAACGGAGAGCATCCTGCAACTGAGTCTTTTGTCAGATGCAGCGACAGCTCGAGCAGCCACGCACCCTGTGGCAACGGAGAGTCAAGTGATGAATGTGGCCTGCACTACTGCCAGCACCTATCACACCAGGACTTGGACTGAGATACAGGCCTTGTGAAAAAGGTCTAAAATAAGGTCAGTGCAGACCCTAGCTACGTGGATTGGATGCCTGGTTAAGGAGTTCGGATCCGAACTGGTGGACCAGAACGAGGTGAGCTCTTTAGTCAGATGAGCCTCATGGAGTGGAGGACATGCTGCTGACATCAGCCTGGTGAACTACAATGTTTCACTTGTTGCAGGTCAAGCCAGCCAAAGAGACCATGCATGGCATGAAGGAGGACCATTGAGAGTTAGCGTGGAACAAATCTTGCAAGCGATTATTGGGATTTCATATTGCACGTGGAATCTGAGATGACATGCACTGGGACTGTCACCATTCCAGCAGCAGGAGTTGTGGCCTCACTGTTACCTGCAAGATCCTGGAACTGTTCTGATCATGCTAACAAGTATCGATGCTTGTGTTGAGGTGTATGGAGGAAGAGCTGTTGTCATCCTCCAATTTTTGTTGAACCCACTAGCCGGATAGCCTGCAAGTGATTTCTTGAGGCAACTTCTGTGACTGCAAGCTCTTGTGAAGCCGGGTCAAAGAGAGTTCAGCGACTCAGAGCAACATCGAGCACACGAGTCAACCCTGCGACGATTCCAACCGACGCAGAGAACGCCGGAGGAACATGAAATGTTTAGGTTCCTGATGCGGTACTCCAGGCTCACCAAGCAGCAGTTGAGAGTTCTAGGTGATGAGGGTCAATGGAACCTGGCCTACGAGATGGGGTTCCAATGCCAAGATGAGCCAGACAATTATTTTTTTTCTGTAAATAAGCTAATTGATTATTTTTTCTGAGAGTTCCTTTCTCTGCAGGCCCACTGAGGCATGTGCAGACCAGATCAGAGAGAAAGAAAGATTTTTGAGACGAGCAGATTATCTCTGGAGATCCATTGAAAAATGTGTACAGACCAGACCAGAGAGAGCATTTTGAGAGGGGGAGAACCTCGAGAGACCAGGACGCGATGACGCCCAATGAAGTCTTGATGATTGAACTATTTATCATGAACCCATTGATGTGTAGTTGTGTTTTGTTAGGCTATTGTTTGATTAGATTCATGGAGAACAAACTTGCTTTATTCTCCGCTCTTGTTTATGCTCATTTGCAATGTGAACCTGTTAGATGGTGTGAGTGTGATTTGACTGATTCAAATGTGCTCCAGACACAACTGTGCCTTCGGCAAGGGGGCATGTCAGTACAGAACAGTTAACTCTAACTTCCTCTGCCCTGTGGGTACTCCTCATTTGGAGAAAAGTTAAGGGACATCACACTTACAGAAAAAACACCCTCTCTGAGACCTTATGCAGTCAGAAGCAGTTCTTATCTGTTGCTCTCTAGCAGAAGCTACAACCAATGAGTAACTGAATGTCTATACTCAATCAGGACTTTGGATTCTGTCTCAATGGTCCAAAGAGGGGATGTTAGGTCCTGGGCAGCCTACTCTCCTCCATACTCTTTCCTAGGGATATGCATCAAAGTTCTTGGTGTGATAGTCTCAGGACTACATAAAAGCAGATTTCTCAGGCACCTGATTTGACCTATAACATGTATTGCATGATCCAGAGGATCAATGCTTGCCTACTACATTTATTCTTAGTTAAGTACTCCATATTGTCTAAGGCTAACAAGGTTCCTTGGGTGAATTTGATATCTTTTATTAGACCAACCCAAATAGTTGGAGAAAAGTTATTAAGCAAGCTTTTGGGTTCAAAAACCCTTTGTCTAATACAGTACACGTGCATTCAAGATAAGGTGTTTAAATGTGTTAAAGAGGAAGTTACTGTTTCCATTAGATATTATGCTTCACTCCTTTAAAAGTCAGGTGCAGTTAACTGGAGATTTAAAAGCCTGGCAGACAGACTTTTCACAGACAGCTTTTGGAGGGTATTTAACTTAGAGGAAACACCTTAAAGTTGAAAATCAATTTTTCACTGTCATTCACTTCTAACTAGGGCTCCTTTAAGAGATTGGCTGTTACAAGCCAGAATAAATGAAGTATATGAAGGTCAAATATATAGTTACTTTATCAGGACATGAGAGAAAATGAATCAGACATGGGGATGGTTTTTTACAGTGGAAGGCAGCAAATGTATAAACTTTCAACTTGAAGTGGAAGATCTAAGTGTACTGAGCAGTTGTTTGGATCCAGTGTAGTATCAAATAAATGGTATTCAAGGTTGGTTTTCTTCAGCCTTATAATTTAGCTCATCTGTGAACTCTTACTCTCTCTAGAGGAGATAGAATGAGAGTACATATGAAAGTTATCTCTTTTTTGTGGAGACTTACAGAAGAATCCTATTTCACTGGTGAAATAGTACTTATCCACCTGAGGAGCAGGAATTATTGTACTTACACACCATTAGCAATTGTACGTGTATTAAAGGAGCTAGAGATAGAACTGATAGTGGATCATAGGGAAGTTTTTGTCCCCTGGGCAGAAGACAGAGCCTTCTTCTATCCAGAAGGGAGCCATTCCACAGAACCATAAAGTGCCTAGTTTGTTAATTTCTTCCTGGCCTCATGTCTCTCTCTTTTGGCTCCTGAGGGAGTCAGCTTCAAGGGGACACATCCATATATCATGTGGAATAGGATCACCAACACTGCCCTAGGCCAGCTACAAGTATTATGTTTCTACTGGAAGAACTGTCACTCTTGTGGTAGAAATTAGGAGCAAACAAACATTAATTCTATTCCTCCCATTTGGGAGAAGGATCTTCCATTGATACCTTTGGAGAGAAAATTTCTTGCAAGAATGAGTGTCAGCATGCTCCCCTCTCCGTCAGGTCCAGGAGGGGAGAAAATCATCAGCAGCTATTCACTGCCTCTTCCTCAGATGGGTAACTACCTGATTTAGGGAGCAGGTTGGGGGCTTTGTCCCACTGCTCCTTCCCCTGAGCTCCTGGAGACAAGAAGCAGAACAGAAGAGGCTACTTCCCCTCTTTTCCCTGGAGGATCTCCAGTATGGGGAAAGTATAGGAGTCTTTAATCACTGCTCTACCTCTCCTGGGGACTGCGAGATGTGAAGCAGTCACTGTTCCTGATGCCTTCCCTGAACCAAGATCACCCTGGTCTGGTGAAGGTACAGAGAACAGGGGAGAGGGGACTGCTGCAGTCTTGGTTGCCTGCATTGCCCGTAAAGAATTTCTATATGTAGACATTTCTTGAGAATTTCTCCCTCTAGAAATATATACTTATTCATGGATTAGATACAGGTAGCAGCTATGCAGCTAGGTAAATGGATGTGTGTAGGTGATCTGTGTAGAGAAGTACGATTCTGATCTTTAGATCTTCCTTCTTCCATCAGATGAATAGAGTCCACTAGTTATATCCTAAGTTTCGTGCTTACCTCTGGGACCTGGCACTTTTGCATCTCACACCTGCACTAAATGAAATTACAAATTTCCAGATGTTAAATCCTCTCCCAATTCTATGTGAACCTGGTACAAAGCCTTCCTAATGTTTTAAGGGAGAATAAAACACCTGGACACTTTGTCAGTCTTCCAAAGAAAAACAAACAACAAATCATTCCTGAGCTCAAAGAAAATGTGTCATTAATCAGACTCATAATAACTTGGAAATAAAACCTGAGTGAATTATTTTTCAAGGAATAGTAACTTCACCAAAATATAGAAATTCAGAGTAAAAACTATTCAGTCACTATGCTTAAACAATTAACATTAATATGGCAGTATGCTTAAACAAAACAAAAAACAAAAAACAAGTCATATAATGCAAGTTTCATTTTTTTAAGACAAGTAAATATTTTTCTTTTGATGTTTTTAAATAAAATACTTTGTTTTGAAAATGCCAGAATAATTTGTTAACCTATTTTTTTGGGGGGGTGCTTTCTTTTTTTTGTTACTTTTATTTTCAAAAAGACCATTTTATTTAAAGTATTGACCTTAATTAGATTTAGGAAACATTAAATAGAAATGTTAAATAATTAAACAAAATTTTACATTTCCAGGCAAAGCAAAAAATGTTTCATCTTATCCCAATAAGGATTTTTGGGGGGGGAGGTCCCCCCAATTTTTCTTTTTGTCAATCTGAAAACTGCAGTTGTAATGAGCCATAAAGCATGAGGCATTGATGATAAGCTGTGGTAGTGAAACATTGGGCAATTCCCAATATGTGACAAATATTGTAAAATATTGTGAAATAAAAAATACAAAAGAATAGAAATATTGAGCTCTTGAGTTCTTTTCAGAATGAGAGTATAAAAAATCACAGGGAAAATGTGGTATGAACAAAATAGGAAAGATCAAGTAACATTGGGACAAGAAAGGAAGCTTTTTACAAGGAAGGACATAACGTGTGGACACTTTGTCAGTTGTCTAAGGGGGGGGAGGGAGGCAGAGGCAAAATGAGGTATGACCAGAATGGGAAAGTTTGAGCAAAGTTGTGACAGGAAAGGAAGTTGAACATTCAGGAACTAAAAAAAGAGACAACTAGTTATCCTGCTACTCTCAGACAACCAGAAAATAAACAATGCTACGAAGTCAGACAAGGAGATGGCTCGTCCCAGCCTGGCTTTCAGTTGCTTTCCATTGATCTCCAGCTATTGTTACCTGAGAGTCTATCTACAGATTCCCTTTCTCTGAAACAATGGTGAGACACAGTAGCATGAATTCATTAACTCAACTGTTCTGCCATGTTTCATCTGAGAACTAATTATGCCTTTGATTTTCCAGCTATTCGTTAAAGACTTAAAAGCATTGGCAGAACTGTCCAGCTACATACTGATTAGCAATTTCATTGCATTCAAATTCTGCCTAATATATACTCAAGTTAAAATGTGTAAATAATATTTTCAAGGAAATTTTCCTCAATGAAATTTTCCTCTGGTCAGCCGCTCTTTTGCCTCTTTATTTTTTTTCATTTAATTTTCAAAATAGTTTTGTGGTCATTCAGATGTCATTGTGAACGCTTGTCATTTTTATTTTAAAAATATGAATGCAGCCTTTAGGACTTTGCAGTCCTGATTCTAATATCATTCTATCACTGTAAAATTAGTGTTTTAAAATATTTCATATATAACTTTTAAACTAGGAAGTTAAATGGTATAAGCTGAGTAGGACAGTTAAAAACAACAGCCTAGAGGCATAACTAGGAAGCTTCACAGCCTGGGCAGTGACCTGGCCATTAGTGGCAGCTGGACCGGCAGTGGCAGTGTGTGCCAACCTTGTGTTCCCTTTAAATCAGTGCTTAGAGATAGTGCCCCACTTCCCACTCCAAGTTTTTCTACTGTAACACCCTATATGGAACCTTTAATTTCATGGACATAAATACATGGCAACTCTCAATCCTTCTGGATCATGGTGTATGCATGAGGTCCATCCAGACCTTCAATGTATATGTCTGGGCAGGAATTTTTTGAGAAGTGGAGGCTTTCCATACCTTTCATCCTCCCTTTAGACCACTGAGACAGAATCCAAAGACTAGACTGAGTCCAGATAGTTTGGTGCCTCCATGGCTGTAGTTGTATATGTATTTGGGCTCAAACCCAGGTCTTCTGTGTGGTAGGCAAAGCTTCTACTGATGAACTATAAGAAGCTCCTCAGACATAAATACACATCAAAAGCATGTATTTAAAAAATTGCATTGCCCACTGTCTTCTTTCTTTATTTAGAGATCTGTATTATGTGGAATTTGTATTATGGTACCATCTACAGGCCTCAGTGCTGTACAGTATATGAGCACTCATAAGATAAAGCTTTTTCTTCAAAGAGATGGTAAGAGAAAGTGAATAATTTGATGGATCAATTAATTAGAATGATGGATAGAACAATGTAGAGGGAGCTGGTATAGTGTGGGTGCTAAGGTGCATGGTTGATAGCCTAGAGGTTGTATGTTCAAGGCATAGCAGAAGTGTACTTGGTATGACCCAACCAGATTCCAGGAAATCTATGAATTCTGCTAAATGCCTTGTTTCCTTGAGGAAGAATGATGTACAAAGGGCAAGACTAAAAGACAATCTCATTACTTATTTAAAATTATATTCACATCTGAACAGTATACAGTGTTTTGTAATAACTAAAACCTGTTCCTGCTCACTCAAAAACTGTTTTTTCCCTGCTGCCCATTCCACCACTAGAGGTGGATCTGGATCTAGCCTATGAAGAGCCCTGCAATCCAAACCTGGCCTAGGGATCCGTCCAGTCCAAATCTGGCCTGGTGAGTCAAAGAAGTTTGACACCACATCTCTAGAACTTCAGGGTATAGGATTAAAATGCAAATGATGACTGCTTCCAAGCTACTTCAGTTTTATTGTGTATTTGAGGTAACACAAGAAAAGGATATTGCCAGGGAACGAGAAGGATTAAGTTAAGAGAGAAAGCAAAGATCTGTAAGAGAGAGAGAAAGAATTAAAAAGAAAACAGAGAGGTGTTAAGGAAGAGATATGGGGCCAAAACCAAAAACAATTGCAGAGGGTGGAGTAGAGTAGAATGGAGAAGTAATGACATGTAAATATCAGTAAAAGCTGTTCAATGAGATAGGTAGCAATATTGGGTGTTGACAGTGATTGCCACCTTATGTCTGGTGTATTTGTACTGTACAGGAACTGAAGAATATTACACTAGGGCTAAAAGCCGATTTGCCAAAATCAATCAGCCGTGCCATGATGTTTTGTGGTGTAGCTGATCCACTTCATTAAGAAGAGCGCGGCTTTGCTCATACCTGGGTCTGGCTGGGCAGGGACAAGCCATTCACTGTTCAGTCAGACCCACTCCTTCATTAACTGGTGGCTGGGCCTGGCTGAAGAGGAACCCTGACTTACCCAATTCTAGAGAGACACCCTGAGATTCCCCAGGTTCCCTCTCTCTAAGTGGGGAAAGCAAGTAGGTGCTTTGAGGGTTTGATGGTCTCTAAAGCCCTCAGAGCACCTGTGGAGTGGCAGAAGAGTGCAAGCAGTTCAGGCTCCTTGTACCTTTCTGCCACAGGGGTAACAGACATCCACTGTAATAAAGTGACAGAGTCTATTACCACCTTTTGTTGTACCACTAACTTTTCTTTCATGTGACTCAACAAAGGCTATCAACATTTATGGACATACAAATGCTGAGTAAATAACATTTTTTGTAGCGGCACAAATGAAATATCCGATGATGTCTGTTTCCACACATGTCATTCCACTGGGGCCACCCAGTCCTGGAACTGGTCATAGAAAATTAATTATGATGAATGGGAGTTTCCCCTGTACCTTCCAGACAAGTATCTTAAAACAGCTGTTAAAACTCTAAATCAATAGACAAGGTCGTTGTGATTTGTTTAACTTTAATGTTGTTATATGCACTGGAGTGTTGATGGTTTGTACTTGGGGACTTCCTGCTATCCACCATTTAATCTGTTCTGTGTTTGCTTGGGGCATTGTTGTTTTACATTGTAAGATCAATTTGATCTCTATGGAAGGAAATTTTTCTGTTGTTCTTTCAGACAGTGTCTAGCTACATCTTTTCTGTAGGTAGCATGAAACTACTCTTTAGAAAATCTTTAAACATTTAAAGCATTTTTCCCTATAAATCCATAACTCAAATTGCTTTGCTTAGAGTAGCAACTTAAAATGTGTAGGATTAAAACATATATGTTGGATACAAATATCCATTTCCCTCTAACACTACCAGTAGCACTGAGTTTGTATAAATGAACCAGCAAATCTAGGACCATTTTGAAAAACGGCAAATTTCTTACCAGGATGTAAATGGAAAAAGGAGAGTTATTAGCAAGGATCCTGGTTTTCTCTGTTTAAAAAAAATCCCAAATTTTCAGGTTAAAAAAGTAGCCCAAATCCACATTTTTCAGGATTAAAATGAAACACCACTAATATATAGATATGTACATAGTGGTGCTTCATTTTAATCATGGAAAATGCGGATTGTGAATGTTGGGTTACTGTTTAAAACCAAACATTGTTTTGTTTTTTTTTTATCAAAGAAAACCAGGATCCCTGGTTATTAGGTTAATGGAAGTAATGAAGCTAGAAATTTGAGTTAATGGGGGAAAGGGGAGGGAAAGACAATACTTCCCTCTTCAGGACAAACAGTGAAATATAATTTGCTTGGATCGGTACCTCAGTGCTATAAAAAACTGGTTGTGATAGATTGCGGTATATTTGGGAGCAGGGGATTGGGGGGTTTGTTTTGGTCTGTTTTTTACCATGGTATTTTCCTCGACTTTCCTGTGCAGGGGGAAGGAATAGATTAGTATTGCCCTGAATTTGAATTAGGAGTGAAAAATGTACTTTGTACTAAATTTCTCAGTTAGTGGATAATGAGCCATCAAGGATACAATGGACTAAGCTGTATATGAAGATGCACCAGAACTCCACTCAGTACAAGCTTCAGCACTTGGTGACTCCTTTCTCTCTCTGGCACCCAGAAGACACAACAAAGGATACTCAGTGTAAGAGAAGGCCTGGAAAAAATACATGGTGGGAGTGGGGGCAGGAAGAAAGTTAGGTTAAGGTGAAACTGGAAGTTAAAACAGGCACTGGATTTCTCCTGATACAAATGTTTATCCTAGGATCCTACATATGTACAAGTCCATTTTCCTATTTTAAGTATCTATGCAGTATCTGAGATAACACTTTTTGGTCATGGTTATAAACTGTTTCCTAAGACCAGATCAGGTGAAAATTGTCACTTCTGTCTGCACCCATAGTGGCCAAAGAAAATTCTATGAGGATCTGTTGCGAGCATACCTCAAAAAAAACCCAAAACAAAACAGATGGGAACATCAAGAGATGAGAGGAGCTCACTGCTAACTGATTCCAATGGAGCGGCAAACTCAGCCAAGCAGCAGCCCACTTTGAGATAAAGGGTTTTCTCCTTGAAGTGAAGAGAGAAAAGAGGAAGAAAAAAAGAGATATTTTTTTTTGGCTTTTGGCCTATTCTCCCCTGCAGAAAAAAAACTTGCAGCTTCTGTTGACAAATCTATGGTTCAAGGATTGGAGCCTTAAGCCACCTCAAGACCTTTCAATGAACCATTGTAGACATCATCTTTGAATCAAGGGATTGTTACCACTACTCACTAGCAAATAACATTTTTTAGTTTGAGAAGAAGCACAGTCTATTCCTAGGAGCTGGGCTACAGGTGTCAGTGATTATGGCTCAAATGCTCAAAGTTAATGTTAAATGTACTGACTTATCTTATATTCATAAAACTGTCTATAATACAGATGACTAGCTTTGGTTCCTTGATGTCACATCTCTGCTTGCTGACTAATCATAATTTTAGCATCAAAAGTCTAACTTTAAATTTACTGATTGTTAATTTAATTTGGTTCTTAACCTTATGTCTATTTAAATTTAGTTTCTTTATATATGTTTATACATATAATGATCATAATAGCTCAGGCTGATAAATATCCACTATGAAAGGTTCCTGCTGTCAGTAAGTAAATAGATCAAGGCAGCACATTAGCAAAATGTGAAAGTGAATAGGCAAAAGATTGGACCCTGTTTTGCCAGCTGGAAAAGACACAATGAAATGTATTGTTCTCTCAAATTTAGGCAGAATTTTCTTTCATTGATTTGTGTGTGTGTGTGTATGTGCCTGTGTGCATGCATGAGTGCACGTGTGCATGCATAGAACAGAATATTAAACACATGGTACCTGAACTGAAATTTCCATAGATAAAGAATGATCCTATTAGCATAACAGTTAAATATTTTATAAAGTATGCTTGTAAGGGATTCTACACCATAAACTATGAAAACGTCATAGACAGCATCTTAAAGTTATAACAATACTGTGCTGTTGAAATTGCTTCATGTCAGGGATCTATTATCACTTAGAAACTGTTTTTTTGTAATCTGACAATTATGACAACATTTTGATTAAGATGGTAGTTCATGACAACAAATCAATATGTAAATGGAAAGTGAATTGTAGAATTTAACTCAGATAACAAGGGATATTAATGATCTGAGGTAATGGGTGTGTTTCTTTAAGGCGCTGAGCAAATAAAAAAAAAAGCAACCAAGAAAAAAGCTATAAAAAATATGGGAATGATCGATACAATGAATATAGACACATACAGATTCAAGAAAAGAGGTTAAAACATTCTATTACATATCCATTTTCAATGAAATCTGAATTTCTTGAGAAAGCTTTGTTGGCCTACTGGTATATTTCAAATAGCAGCGTATCATTAAATCCTGACACTAATTGCAGGGTACAAAAATGGACTCTACAGAAGAATGGTCTTTTGCTAAGATGTTTTCCATCCTAAGTATAAACTATTCTTTATGGCTACAACTGTCTTTATTCTTTTGTATTCTAAGTAAAGTTCATATTTATGAAAATATGTAGTAAGTCTGGGCAGTGAACAAAGATGTTATATATTCTATATTTATGTATTTAATTTTCTATGTTAAGCAATAGGCATGCTATTCTTTCTCTCTTGCCTGCTTTTAACAAGTGGCACTTAAGGAAAACTATATAAGGGTACTTCTGTCTCCAAGTCATTGATTTCAGGACATGTGGGAAGGTATAATTCTTAAAAGGTCTTTTAAGGTCTTTTAACCCTTTTTCTCTCCTGTTCATATTTTATCATATATGCTATTTCTATAAGTATTCTCCTGTCTAATCTGATGCAAGATTAGATCCAAAGCCCATTACTTCCAGTAGAAGGGATGGATGGCCCACCCAGAGTTCAGTAAAAGTCACAACATTGCTGAAAGTTCATAAATCCAAGTCCTAAGCATGATCTTTTGTTTGTTTCTCTCAGGACCCAACCAGTATTTTCTTTCTCCAGAAGTAAATGGTGTCATATTGGTAATGGGCATAAATGAAATTTGGGTTCTGGTTCAACATTATACTTAATATACTTAGTATGTTTAACCAAACACATTAATAATCTAAGCAAAGCCAACAGAACAATCAGTGTGTTCAGTATTAAAGATCCCTGTTCTTTTCCCCTTTAATGCCAGTCTGAGTCTGGCCACTGGACCCAAAAGTTGCAAATAATTTTATTTGTTTTATTTAACTTCAAACATTCTTCATCTCTCTTAATCAAATTCCAAATTTCCTGTCAGCTACACGTTAGCACTAAATCAAATGCTCTGTAGCGCACATACAATAGCATGCTTACTGGCACAGATTCTTATTGCTGCCAAATTTACCACTGGGGTAGCTGAAGATAAAGGGAGAAAATGGTATTAAGTACCTTGCAGTTTCTTTGATCCTGCTTCAGCTAGAGTTGAAACAGCACTGGCATTTTTTAAAATGGTCTACAGGCTGTGTACTGACCTCAGTCCCTTTTTGCTCTTAGCCTGGATCCCATACAAAGGCCATATTTATGAGTTCAGAGGGTGTGGAATGTATCTCAGAAGCTATGAGAAGCAATGAGGATATAACTTGTCAGAATGGCAGTAATCAAGAGCATTATAATTGACAGAGACTTAAATCTCTGTGAGATACCATGAACTTCATATTGGGAAGAATCACAGGTGGAAATAGTTTTTTGGTTGACTGTATGGCAGCTCTATATACTCTCTTAGGGCCAGGTTCTATTTTACCCTTTTGACATTTATGTGGGCTTTGGTTCTTAAGTGTGGTGTTCCTCCCTGTTCAAATCCATAAAAACCCATTAATGCACCTGCTTTGGTGACATAGCAACATCCTGCCCTTAGGATCAAACCATAAAAACCCAGTAAGTAGTAGGAGGCCCAACCCACTAATTGCATTAACTGTTGCTCAGGAACTCAGGCAAAGTGGAATATGATCTTACTTGTACGCTCCACATACATGCCTAATGGGTGGAACAGAATTTGTCCTTTACAATCCAGGGAAGTCTAGATGACTACATAGTTCTCATCAGGCTTTGGTCCACACTGGTAAGAATGCAAGATTTTACTTTCTTAGGTACATGGCAACTTGATTTCCATTAAAAAAAATAAGTTTTCTATAAAAACAAGCTGAACATTTGAAGATCATCAATAAAGCTACTTCACAATGAATAATAAATATTCATTTCCAAAATCCCATTTAAAACTTCTGAGTGAAACAGCATTATTTTTATTTGGAATATGCAAATTTGGCATAATAACACTGTAATTTAATTATAAAGCTAGTATAATGAAACTGTGTGTGTTAAAGAAACCATATATATGGCAAACACCAAGGAAATAATGCTATCTGTGTAAACCATGCATTTCAGATGTTTCTCTGCAACATTTTAAATTGTCCTCATTATCTTCCAGTATAATTTCCCCATGATTAACGCCTTTCTAGTTTAGTAGAAAGAGCTCAACTATGAATGAGTCCATTCCAGAGGGTTGCAGCCCTAACCATAAAGTAAAGTAATGCATTGTGATATCAAGCCTGAACCTTCTCTCAATCAATCTATGGCCATTTTTCCTTGTTATCCTAGGCAGTGCCCAGGGGAACAGACCCTCACATATTTTTTGCTGGTCCCCCCTAGTGAGTTTATAGATGACCACCAGATCCCCTCTCAGTCCTCTCTTGTGTAGGCTGAATAGTTTCAGGCTCTTCATAGGGCCAGGCCTGCTGCCCCCTACCATGCAAGTGGCCCTCCTCAAGATTAGTCACATCTCTCTTGAATTGCGGTCCCCAGAACTGGATGCAGTACTCCAACTGAAGCTTGACCAGCACCACATAGAGGGGAAGGATCATGTCCCTGGACCTGCTTGTGAGAAATATGTAGATGCACGACAAAGTGTGGTTAGCTTTACTGACCGCTTCCTCGCACTGGCGGCTCAGGTCCATCCTGGAGTCAACAATGACTCCAAGATCCCTTTCTACCTGGTGAGGTGGTCTGTAGTAGAGACCCATTATCAAGTCCTTTTCCCCATGCCCCCCTTGTATTGTAACCCAGAGCACCTCAGCTTGCCCCTCTTCTGAAACCATCCTGATCATCGAGCACATGAACTACTCATTAACATAGAGCGCTACATTCCCCACCTTTTCTCCCTACTCTATCTCATCTATGCAACTTATAGCCCTTGATGTCTACTGCTCAGTCATGGGTAGAATGCCACCAGGTTTCTGTAAGCTCAACCAGGCCTGGGTTTTTGTTAGCTAGCAGGAGGGCGAGTTCCTCCTGCTTATTCCCCATACTTCTAGCATTTGTGTAGAGGCAATTGAGACCTCCTATGGGTGTTCGTGCTGCCCACTTGTTCCCAAGCTTGCCCAGGCCCTTGTCACTTACCTGGGTTGTTCCTTGCATCACCTGGCTTGATGTTGAAGCGTCCTCCTGCACCTCTGCATTTCTATTCCCCAGTGAACCTAGTTTAAAGCTCACCGTACAAGATCAGCCAACCTGGAAGAGAAAACATGCTTACCTTTTGGGGAGAGGTGTAGCCCATCTTACCCTAGCATATCTCCTGTGCAGAAGTGCAGATTATGGTCTAAGAAGCTGAAGTCCATCGGGCAAAACCAGTTGCAAAGCCACCGGTTGACCTCTGATTGTCCTCTCCAATGCAGGCCTCATGGCACTGTCCATGTCTGTCTTGTCTAGCCCCACGCAAAACTCTATAGGTCGCAACCCATTCACTCACCTGTTACACCTTGCTGGTAAAGAATAATGAGGGGACACTGCCCCCCACGGGTGGTGAGTCTTTGCGGCCCTATCTCTCTTTGCTCTCAGTGCCTGTTTCCTCAGGATCTGCCAACCTTAAGGTCTAAAATCAGGGCCTCCTTCCACTCCTACAGCCATGCCCATGCTTTACAGATAGTACAAGTTGTCACTCTAGTGGAGCCTCTCACCCATCTTCACTGCTTGACCCTATGGTTACAAAAATTTGGGGGCTTCAGCCTTACTGGCTTTATCCCTTTCCTCCAGTTGGGAGCTCAAGGCCTGCCATTCTGGATACTAGCTTCAGGGCCCCAACCCTAGTCAATCACTTTCTGAACTATGCTGGGCTCTCTCAGCCTCAAGCCACATCTATTTTTCTCCCTGGTCCAGGCTTTGACCCTCCTGGCTTCAGCTTGCCTATGCTCACCTTTTCTGGATTATAGGCTTTGGTTCTTCCAGCCTCCGTTCACATCTCTGACCTATGTCTGGTTCAGGTTATTAGCCCTCTGTGCCTTGTGCCCCTACTCTCAGTAGGGCTTAAGACCTCCTGAGTCTTTTGGGCACCCCTGTGGCTTGCACCCCTGCCCCTTGCAGGATCAGTAGCATGCCTCTCTGGCATACCTGTGGCCTCCTCATCACACTTATAGACACACCTGGTCCACCACTACAAATGAGACTTCATTTTAACAAAACCCACCCTCCTTGGAGTAAACAAACATTAGAAACAAACAAACAAACAAAGGCACACAAGCACTTTTAACATTTAATGAGGTAAATAAATATACATCAGCACAGCCCACATCACCTGGGCTCTCACTGATCTCTATGTCTCAAGCATTCTATGTCACTTGGGGTCTTCCTGATTGCTCCATCTCTTCCTGGGAGCCATAGGCAATGTGTAAGGAGACATGGGGGGTATATGCTCCCCCTAAAATTGGTCCTCATTGGCCGGGGAGTGGGGAGAACTAGCTGGTGGCCCCCCAAGGTGATACTTCCAGTTTTGCTGGCAGCACTTCTAGAGTTGGCAGTTGGCCACTGGGGGACCCACTCAGTCAGCAATTAGCCACTGGTGCCCCACCAAAGAAAGGAGGCACCAGAAACCCATGGTGGGAGCTCAGTTCAATCTTCACATGGTCCCAGACCCTAGCCCCGCCCCTTTCCTTGCTCAGATAGTGGTTTTTTTTAAGTGACTTGGAGCACAGTCCCATCTACTCTCTCTTCAGTTTGCCCTGCTCCCCAACTGCAGCAGGACTTTTCTTCCTGTAGTCTCCTTTTTAGTAACAGGACACTCTGGCTTCCTGTTACATATGGCTACAGCTTAGTCTAACTATTGAGAATATAAAAGATTCAGTGTTTAAACTCAAGAAGTCATTAAATAGGTGATAGTAACCTTGATATAAGTTCAGGATTTGATCAAAAAAAGATGACACAAAAAGTAACTGCACTCAGGAAATCTTATCATTGTTGCTAAAGATACATTTTCTTGACTATTGTAAAACTTACTATCAGTAAGTACGTTAGTATTTTGAATACTGAGGTAAAATTATATATCAGTTGAAGGGTAAAGTGTAAAAACCACTTGATGCCTGAAAACTTGTCCAATAACTCTTTTAGCTATATATTTGGTCCAATAAAAGAAACCTCACACACAAAAAATTGCCTCTCACGCTTAAGGCATTTGAGAAACATAAGTCACCATTTATCAAACTTGATTGGATTTCTGCTTTTCTTTAAGGTATGATTTTGTAAGCAAGATGTGTAACACCTCTCAGTATTAGGGTTGCCCAGCACTTCCAATTGCAAGGTTCATTTTCAGTCATATATAATTTTTCCTATTTTAATAACTCTGGCTGATATTTTCTATTCTGGATGTACAGCTCAGGTTATTGGTGTTTACACACAGTAATAAAAAAAAGTTGAACTATTCTTGAGAATGAAGCTAGTGGAAACTTGTTCTTCCCATTTAAAACAATTCTGGTGACCTTTTCTTTGAAATGCTCTAGTTCACCCAGTTAGAAGCAAGGCAATTAACATTTTGTGGGAGATTTGGCCTCTGCCTTTAGAGTTTTAGCTTTACTGTCTGAATGCTGAAATTTGCTCATTTTATGAGGTAACATTTCTATTCATGTGTTCCCATTGGAAACTTCTTAAATGGAAGATTCCATAATAACTAAGAATTCTGAAGTTTTCAAACCCAACTTGATCTCTACTAAAAAGAGAAATCCCACTGAGTAACTAGGGATGTTGCAACCCAGGTCAAATTGGTCTAACACATTTTTTTTTCTCTAACAGTTGCTCTCATCTGTTTCATATCAGCTAAGCCAGACACTATAACTAAGAACAAGGAAGCCATTTTTTCCAATGACTTCCCAAGTTTTCTTGATTCTATCTTACCTGGATCCTCTCCAACCCCATATGTACAATAGTACAATTATCACATGGAGGAAGCCTCTGATTTAAATACAGGGAAGTGGAAAACTACTTGCGTTAGAAAGGAAAAGCAAAGGTGTAGGACAAATAAATGCTTTGAGGGCAGTAGACTAATTCTACTGTGCAAAACCCATGCTGATGGGCTAATGCACAGTAGAATTATTCTAATATGCATTAGTGTCACCTATAATGTGTGTGCCAGAGCTACTGCATAGTAGCACTAGTTATTGTGCATTTAGTACTAAAGCACAGTGAAGTAACTGCCTGTACCACAATATACATGAAGCACAAAGTTAGATTTTGATGCTATGTCAACATAGTAGTGCACTAAAACAGAACAATATGCTGGTATGGGATCCTGGGGCTGTTCCCCACTTTCCTTCACTGGAGAAATTCAGGTAAGAATGGGAGGAGGGCAGGGCCAGAGCTGTAGGTGGGGAGAAGCAGGACCAGGCAGGAAGGGAAGGAAAGTGGTGGGGGGAGGTGCAGTCAGGAAATGGCAGTGGGGTGAGCATGCAGGGCCCCGGGGAACAGGACTGGTGGTAGCAGGAGCCAACTGGGAACTATTTGGCTGGGATGGCTTCTGCTATGTTCTGTGGTTCCAGAATTGCAGACAGGAATAGCACACTGCCGGGAAGTGCCAAGCTGTGCCATGCTGTGCTACTTGGTTCCCAGCTGCAATGCTAGGATGAATTCAGCAAAAGCCAACCCCATGTCCCAGTTGGCTCCTGCTGCTGCCATTACTGTGGTGTATGTAATGGCACCACAGTAATGCACACTCGCAGTTAATACAGCTCCCACACTCGCAGTTGGGAAAGGTCCACAATGGAGCCCACTGCCTTCCTCACCCCATGCTGCACAGGTCCCTGGACTCTGCCCTGAGTGGAGGCAGCCCTGGCTCCTACAGAGTGTAGAACGGGGCTCTCTCATGTGAGTTCAGGAGCTGCAGTCATGTGGCATGCAGCCCCCATGATATAGGTGGTTGAACTGGCTGCGCTTCTCACTCCAACGTGTAGTGCTAGCTGGACCCACAGTGCCTGTGCTGGAGATGAGCTCCCTGAGTGCCCCCTCCCCCTCCCCCCACCTGCTGCTGCTGCCAGCATCGGTCACTGCATGCCATGTGGTGCAGTGTAGGGAGGTTCCTGCACCCCACAAGCCTCACATATGCACACCCTGCCCCCACAAACTGCATTAACATACACACACACCCAACATACCTTATGTCCTCACACATCCCCCCCACACACAATGTAAGAGTGAGGCTTTATTTTTGAGTTATTATGCTATCCCTTCTATATATAGTACACAAACACAAATCCTGACAAATATTTTTTTGTAATAAAATTAAAATATATTATAGTAGGTATTTGACTTGTATTTTTTTTTTCTTGTTCTAAGATGGCATCCCCCCCACAAAAAAAGAAGAGTATTTCTGGGCAAGGGGAGGGGATTCTGATGGCAAAAGTATAGGGTTAAGAGGTGGGACTTCTGGTCCCAATATGGTGACCAGGGGGCAGAGCAACTGACAAGGGGTGGGGCTATCTATGCAGCCCCTGACAGCTCACCAAAACTTGTTAAGATGCCTTCCAGCTGAACTATTTGTATTCAGTGTAATTCAATGCCTAGTAGCACTTCCAGAAATAGACACCATGCATGAAGCAATTGATACTATATGGATCCAGACTTTGTAGATAAAACTTTTAGTACTTATTTTTTTATTCACATAAACTAGTTCAAAAGACTAAGACAAAGTGATAAATATTGGGAGAAATTAAAAAATAACTAACCCCCCCCCAAAAAAAAAAACACATTTAAGCTCTTTCCAGCATTAATTTGCCAACCAAGGAATTTTGAATTGTAAAGACAATTTCATATTTTATATGCACGTTAGAATTAATTTATTGTTTTACTATATCATTCTCTAAGGGCCTTTTGCTTTTGGGTACAAAGTTAACTTCTTTTAAAATTTGCTTCCTAAATCAACTCTGTTGAAAAGAGAAAGTGTAGAGAGGTGGCACTATAAATTAGCATATTATAATTTCACTTTTAGAGAGCTACATCCTAATCCAGATTTTAGGGTCTAATGTCCTAATTCTGCAGATGCATACAAGCACACATACATATACACACATACATACATACACATGCATCACTTCATTTTTACATAAGCAATCTTCCTGATGCAGTCCTTACATAAATTCAATATGTATACCCATAGGTCCAAGGCAAAATTTTGGGACTATTATCAGCCTCTGTATACTAAAATAAAAATATTGAGGCTGGTATTGAGCACATTCCAAGCATTTCATCTGCTTTCAATCCATTATCTTTGTTTATTGCATTTTCACATGCATAACACTAATAGGATATTAAGGAAAAAGCAAGACAGAAAAAGTTGTGTGAAGATAGTTATTATTTGCAGTGCTGACTCTGTCTAGTCATACACTTAAAAAATATTTGTTCTCAAGATATCACAGGCAGTACATTTCTCTGCACCATAAAAAAGCAGGTAAGGTTGATCATGTTGTTGTTAATAAAACATTGATAAATCACAAAAGTTAGGAGCTATTGTTTGGTATGCAGAAAACATCTTTCAGAGGTAAAAATTTCAAAACCTCTTTGGTGTAGAAGGAACATTTTAGAGCTTTCTTTTGTTACCGAGATCAGAAGTATCTCATGAGTACCTTTTCATATCATAAAGCATATTTTTTTTTGCTCTCATCTAACTGAAAGCAGAGACTGTAAAAGGTGTGTGCAAGATTCCAGAACTTTTTGACAGATTTGAAATAAATAACCATTTCTTTCTTTAGAAGGTTGCATTATTTCAGATCATCATACTTTAAACAATTCCGGAACAAATCTACATCACTTCACCTTAAAGTGAAGTGAAGTGATGTAGATTTGTTCCACGTAGACTTGGTGGAATAGCTTGTATGACTGGAGCACTGTCATGGATGAGTATAAACTGTTAAGGGGGGACAGGCGGGGAGAAGAGCAGTTGCAATTTATGGGGAAGGGCCCAGGCAGAAGAGGACTCATTCTCCAGATCAATGCATGGCAGATGGTGTTGCCAGCATGGCTCTGGCCTCTTTGAGCATAGGATGTTTCAAGAAAGGGGATGGCTAGGAAGAGAAGAAACCACCTGATGAGGAGAAGAAAGAGCATGTTCAAAGACAGAATCATTAACCTGGTGAAGAGGGATTTAATCTAGGTTTCCTGGGGGATGGAGAACAAAGCTTTAAGGTAAGTAGGGAAAAAGGTGACCTGGAGGAAGCACAAGCAGGACAGGATAACAGGGAGGCCTTCTTATTCTTCATGAGAAAGTAAGGCAATCAGCTACCTACCTCAGGTGTTTGTACACTAATGCATGAAGCCTGGGAAACAAACATGATGAACTGGAAATCTTTGCACAGTTAGGGCACTGTGATTTGAGTGGGCTAACATAGACTTGGTGGAATAGCTTGTATGACTGGAGCACTGTCATGGATGAGTATAAACTGTTAAGGGGGGACAGGCGGGGAGAAGAGCAGTTGCAATTTATG
>JAGPOW010003316.1:119535197-119585823 GCA_030014935.1 Caiman crocodilus
AGGGGGGACAGGCGGGGAGAAGAGCAGTTGCAATTTATGTAAAAGAGTTGTATGATTGCTCAGAAATCCAGTATGAGACTAGTGATAGGCCTATTGAAAATCTCATCATTAGGGTCACAGGGGAAAGCAACAAGGGTGAAATCCTGGTGGGGGTCTGCTATCAACCATTAGACCCACAGGATGAGGTGGCTGAGGCTTTATTCAAACAGATAATGGAATTTTCCAGATCACAGGACCTGGTTTTCATGGGGGCTGGGACAGCAATACAGATGTGCACAGGCAATCTAGGAAGTTCTTGGAGAGTGGTGGGGACAACTTCCTGGTACAAGTGCTGTAGAGGCCAACATAGAGGTTCTTCTTGACCTGCTGGTCACAAACAAGGAAGAATCAACAAGGTATGTAGAAGAAGATGGCAACTTGGGAAGCAGCAAACATGAGAAGATTAAGTTCAGGATCCTGAGGAAAGAAAGGAAGGAGAGCAATGGAGTAAGAACTCTGAACTTCAGAAAAGCAGATTTTGACTGACTCAGGGAACTGTTGGGCAGAATCCCCTGGTAGGCCAGTCTGAGGGAAAGAAGTCCAAGAGAGCAGGGAACTCTTCAGTGAATTAAAACACAAAAGGGAAGCTTAGAAGAAGTGTAAACTTGGACAAATGCCCAGGGAGAACTATAAGAGTATGGGTCAGGCATGCAGGGATGAAATCAGGAAGGCCAAAGTGCAGTTGGAATTGAAGCTAGCAAGGGACTTGAAGGGTAACAAGAAGGATTTCTACAAGTATATCAGCAGTAAGAGGAAGAGCAGAGAAACTATGGATTCATTACTGAATAGGAGAGGCAATCTAATGGTTGATAATGAAGAAAAGGCTGAAGTACTTAATGGCATTTTTTTATTTCTGTGTTCACAGGCAAGTCCAGCTCCCAGGCTACCATATCTGGCAGCACATTTTACAGAGGAAGTGAATAGATTAATAGATAGGAGATGAATAGCCAACAACGGTGAAAGAATAGGTTAGGAACTATTTATAAACCTGGACGTTTACAAGTTCATGGGGCTGTACACAATGCACCCAAGGGTACTGAGGGTGTTCCCTGATGTGATTGCAGAGCTGCTGGCAATTATCTTTGAAAACTCATGAAGGTCAGGAGATGTTCCAGATGACTGGGGACCAGAAAATATAGTTTCCATCTTTAAGAAAGGGAAGAAGAAGGATCTGGAAAATTACAGACAGGTAAGCCTCACCTCAGGTCCTGGAAAAACCATGGAGCAGTTCCTCAAGGAATCAGTTTCTCAGCACTTGGAGGAGAAGGAGGTGATTAGGAACAATCATCATGGATTCACCAAGGGAAGTCATGCCTGACGAACCTGATTGCCTTCTATGATGAGAAGGACATGGAAAGAGCATGAAACATGATATACCTTGACTTTAGTAAGACTTTTGATATAGTCTCCCACAATATTCTCACTAGCAAACAAAGAAAGTACAGAGTATATAAAAGGACTGTATGGTGGATAGAAAACTGGTTGCATCAAATGTCTAGTTTATAGCTGGTATCAAGTGGAATCCCCCAGGGGTTGGTCCTGGCACCAGTTTTGTTCACTGTCTTCCTCAACTATCTGGAAGATGGGCTGGACTGCACTCACACCAAGTTTGCAGATAATATCAAGCTGGGAGGAATAGTAGATAGGCTGCAGGGTAGGGTGAGGAATTCAGAGAGACCCAGACAAATTGAAGTATTGAACCAAAAGAAATCTTGTGAGCCAAATCTTGTGAGTTTCAGTAAGGAAAAGTGCAAATTCCTACACTTCAGATAGGACAATCCCATGCACAGGCATAGGCTGAAGATCAACTGGCTAAGCAGCAACTCTGCAGAAAAGGACGTGTGGGTTACAGTGAAAAATAATATGGATATGATTCAGAAGTGTGCCTTTGTATCCAAGAAGACTAACAGCATACTGAGCTGCATTAATAGGATTGTTGCCAGCAGATCAAGGGAAATGATTATCAGGGATCCTGGTTTTCTCTGATAAAAAAAAAATCCCCAATTTTCAGATTTAAAAAAAAAAGTAACCCAACATCCACATTTTTCCATGATTATATTTATATATATACACACACACACAAATACATACACACACACACACACACACACACACACACACACACACACACAGAATGGTAAGGGAACTGGTGTATACAACTTATGAAAAGAAGATGAGAGAACTGGTTTTATTTAGTCTGGAGAGAAGACTGAGAGAGGGTTTAATAGTATCCTTCAACTCCCTGAATGGTATTTCCAAAAAGCATTGAACTAATCTGTTCTCAGTGGTGGTAGATGACAGAACATGGATCAATGGTCTCAAGTTTCAGCAAGGGAAGTTTAAGTTAGATATTATGAAAAACTTTCCTATTAGGAGGGTAATAAAGCACTGAAATAGGTTACCTGGAGAGATATTGTAATTTCCATCCTTGGGGTTTTTATGACCTGGGTAGATAAAGCCTTGGCTGGGAATGAACTAGGTGGGAATGGACCATGGTCCTGCTTTGAGTAGGAGAGTGAGCTATATGACCTCCTGAAGTCCCTTTTAATTCTGATGTTCTATGAGTCTATTATTCTATGCTTCTGTATTTATGCATTTCATGGAAAATCAGTGGATTTTCTACGCTTATGCAAGAAACTTCTTTCCCTGAGGACTGAACATATACAGTCCTCTGAATACTCATTTTCACAGCCTTTCATTTTGCATACTGGCTTAAGCTTCTATTCCAGCCAAGAAATACACAAATTCCAACAGACTCCCTATGCTTGAAGAAGGATGTTTGTGCCTGGAAGCTTCCAAAGAACATATTTCCAATTATTTAGGTTTCTTTCTAATAAAAGATGCCACATTTACCCAAAGAACGTTGTTTGCCTAAGAATTTGTTACAAAACCCACTCTTTATTGTATATCTGTTCTTCAGAGTCCACATTTTTCTGTGTTTAAGTTTAAATCTGAAGTACTTGTCCTAATACAGGAATGTAAATCAGTGTGGAGATGACATCCTAATTTCTTTCTTTCTGATATAATGTAAGGTAACACACATACTTAGATCTTATCAAAGGTGTGTAAATTATGAAACCCAGTTATACCAATTTACATGTCTGCTTTGCAAATTATTTCTTAGATGGTTACTTTTGTCACTTCATAGAGTAACCTAGGATAGAGGAATAAGCCAATAACTCCATATACACACAGAATTTGGCATATAAATGAGGGAAAATCAGAAATACTAACATTCTTTTGAAAAATTACTACAAAAACTCACAAATTTTTCCCTTTGTATATCACACACAATTGTATTTGATTCTGCGTTAATGTAAGGTCATATGGCAATATTTGGTTAAAAAAACACCATGGATGATTGATTTGGTAGGATTTTTCAATTATTATTATAATTGTTCAGCATATTTCTTAGTATCTTCCTTAATAATTCTAGGATCCAGAATTACCTGGAGAAATGATCCACAGTCAACAAGATAAAATTCAACAAGGGAAAATACATAATCCTGTACATTGGATGGAATTATTGCATGCAGAAATACACACTATGAATGACTAGCTAGGCTGCATTACTGCAGAGAAGGATCCATGCAAATCAAGGGAAGTGATTATTCTACTCTATTCAGCACTCACAAAGCTATATCTGGAGTACTGTGTGCAGTTTTGGTACAAACACTTTGAGACAAATGTGAGCTGTTTGGAAGGAGTCCAGTGGAGAGTGAAAAAAAATGAGAGGCCTTGGAAAGCATGATTTATGAAAAAAGGTTGAAAAAACTAGGTTCTGGAATCTGGGTAGGAAAAGACTGAAGGAAGATTTGATTGCAGTTTTCAAATACCTGAAGGTAGATTATAGATAAAATGGAGATGGGTTTTTCTCTGTGGCTGTAAGGGACAGGACTAAGAGCAATGGCCTCCAGCTGCAGCAGGTGAAATTTAGGTTGGAAATTAGGTATATTCTTATGACTATGTGGATGGTTTGGAACTGGAACAGGCTACTTAGGGAAGTTGTGGGATCTCCATTCCTGGACATTTTCAAGAATAGGTGTGACAGGCACTTGGCTGGACAAATTTGGTCATGGATTATCCTGCTTTGATCATGGGGCTAGACTAAATGATCTCCTAAGTTTCCTTCCAGCCTTATTTTCATGATACTAAGAGTTGCAGCGCACCTCGCTGCCCCGCTCCTTGGGTATAGAAAACTGCTGGGGAGAAGCCTCAGCAGTAACTAAGCAGTGCAGCTCTAGGTTGCCAGGGCAGCCAAGGAGAGTCAGCTGATCTAGGGGGCAGGGCTTGGCCCTATAAAGCCCAGAGCCAGAGTCAGGCTGGCAGTTCCCTGCCAGCAGCTGGAGGGGCAGGAGCTCCCAAAGACAGCAATGTGAGTGCAGCTCACAAGAGCTCCAGAGGCTGGAGCAATAATGTGGAGTGGTAGCCAGGAGGCTTACTGTGTTATGGCCAGGTGCCTTATGTTTCGTTATGGCCAGAAGGCTTGTGTCTTAGTTCGTTAGTTTGTATCATACTGGTGGTTTGGGCAAGGCTGTAGGGGAAGGAGAAGACCTCAGCAGGGACCCCAGCAGTGTGGGGAGCCCTGGCACCCAGGAGGGTGTGATTCAGTGCCAGAGAGGACACAGCAATACGGGGTAAGGAGACCCCAGGCCCGAGAGGGGCAGCTATTGAGAGGCCCGAGAGGGGCAGTATTTGAGAAGCCCTAGAAGGGGCAGTATTTTTAAGGAGCCCATGAATGGCAGTATCATTGAGAAGCCTAGACGAGGGGCGGCATTTTGAGACACGTCGGGAGAAGCCCACAAAGGGCGACACGTTGGGAGAAGCCCTAGCAGGGGGCACTATTTGAGAAGCCTGTGAGGGGCACTATTTGAAAAGCATGCGAAGGGGCAACGATTTAAAGGCCCGCGAAGGGGCAGCAGTGTGGAGCCCAGGATGGGTAGGTAAAACCGGCAAGAGGCTAGCGCGGCATTAGACCCCGGCCTGAGGCTGGGTGATGCGGTGGACCCCAAGAGAGACAGGGGTTAGCAGCAGAGCACCTCCTGGATAAGGACAGGTACTGTGGTGGTCCCTGATCTCATAGAGGGATAGCAGGACAGTACGCCCGGACTTATTAGAGGGTAGTCAAGCGGTGGGCCTAAGAGACCGGAGAGAGAGAAGGCCCAGAGAGTAGGCGAGTATATTGAGAGCCCTAGAGAGAAGGGCACGACTGAGAGCCATAGAGGGGTCCAAGCATACGTTTGACACACTGACGTCCGGTACATCTTAGCGAGGCTTGGGACGTGGTATCAGGGGTGGTCGGAACTACGTTTGGCCCTAAGGCCAGGGTGCCTGGAGTGCACCCAGCATACGGGGGAACATCCTGGTGGGTCTGGGAGATCGCAGGGACAAAGGTCCCGGTATGCCGCGCCCAAGGAGGTATAAAGGTAGCCTCCCAATATATACCTCTTGTCATCAAAGTCGTGGCAGGTGAGAATTGAGGGTGCTTTGGGCCAGACTTGGCACGGACGGAGGGCCTGCAGGAGATCATGGCCTTCCTGTAGGACCCCGCCGTGACACTAAGAAATAGGGAATAAAATATATGTTAAATATTATCCAATTTCTTTTGGACATATTGTTTCTAGCATAATTAGAAAAGTATGTAGTCATAAAATTAAAAAAAAACCCTTCTTACTCAGTTATCATTAATTGTTAAATATTCTACAAACTTTTGAATCAAATCAGGGAGAATATTTATTAATTAGCATCTGTATATATTAAAATATTAATATTCCAAATATTCAATTTCCCTTTTAAAATAAATTCATGCACTTTCAAGCATAATTATCATTAAAGAATGAATAGAAACATCACTGTCTTGACGTCTTTGATCAAGGGAGACATTATGAGAAAAATCACTGTAATGGCACAAAGTAATTCAAATAATTTTCTGCACAGAGTTGTTAATTAGTTTGCCTCTTGAACCACAACAAAAAATGCTCTTTAGAGTGATGTGATTGGCCATGCTGGAGGAGAAAATAATTTAAATTTCCAGTTCCTGGGACTTATTCTGAGGAAGAAGAGGAGACAAGTTATTTAAATTTGTAAAGGAGCTTTAGTCAACCAAGTATATTAAACTTCAAGCAAAATTTAACATGTATATTCATACTCAAGTTCAACATAAAGAGTCATTATCTACAAAAAGAAAGTTAAAAAAATAATTCTTTAAATCACGGCTTCCCTTTTAACAGTGTTTTCCATATCAAATATCTGGCCTATCACTAATAGGATGATCCAACTTAATTTAGTCCATGGTGTATACTGTGCTCTTCACTGCATTTTTAAAGTAATAATATGCTTACAAATATTTAAAAGTTTCTGTGCATTTCCAAACCCCCCCCAAAAACACCCAAGAAAAACACAAAACAACCACATCAAACAAAGAATTCAATAGCATAAGGTGCAAAGTTTCTTCTTATTTGTAAAAGGTGGATTCCCATTTCCCCTGTCATCGAGTTGCGGTCACACTAGGAAGTCAGTTGTGCTTCATTGAATAGTATATGCCTTCCTCTCATCCAAACTTTGTTCTCTCTTGATGGAGTGAAAATTGGCTTTTTTGTAGGTTTATATTAAGTGTAGAGACAAAAGCAGTCCTAATATGAGTTAACTGACATGACTACTCTCCCTTCTACTTTAAGTTAAAAGGAACAACAAATGGCACCAGTGCCTTTCTTGCTAATATTTTGCAGTCCCTAAAAAAGTCATATACAATTAAATTGATCCTGGACTTCAAGAATATTTATATCTGTGACTCCAGAAGAATGGGCAAAAAACAGATGCAGTAATGGTCTAAACTCTATAACAGTGTTGTCCAACCTTTTTTCATTTGCATATATATATAGTGGTGTTTCATTTTAATCTCAGAAAAATGTGGATTTGGGGTTACATTTTTAATATGAAAAATAGAGATTTTTTAGCTAGGCAAGAAGAATTCACCCAGGAAAGGATACAATACAACTGAAGATGCTACTTCTGCCTGAAGGGTATTTGTACCCAAAAGCTTGTAAAGAAGAATTTTTCCAACTATTTTAGTTGGTCTAATAAAATATAGCAGATTTAGCTTAACCCACACCATCCCCTGCACCTGCATACATGCAGCCCCCCAACAAACCTATACCTACTACCCCACAATATAGAAGAGTGAGTCTCAGTTGTAAGCTATTATCTACAATTACCTCTATGCACGCTACTCAAGCACATATAAACCAGGACAAAAATATTTTTTGGAATCAAAGTAATGAATGTTTTATATGTTCACTTTTTAGAATATAATTTGGTATTTTTCTGGTTCTGAGCTGGCAAAACCCCTTGCTGAAAGGGGTACTTTCAGTGGGGAACGGATGGTCTTCTGGTTGGAAAGGACAGGGGCGAGAGGCCTGGAATTCCAGTCACAACATGGTGACCGGGGGATGTGACACCTGTCAAGGGGTGGGGCTACCCATGAGACCCTCAACAGCTTGCCAAAACTCAGTAAGCGGCCCTCTACCTGAAGTAATTGACCATCCCTGCAGTTATGTTAAAGATCAATGAAGGTTATCCAAGTTACTTCAAAGGGTACTGGAGTAATCTGTTAAGTCTCCAAATATATGGAACTACTGTGGTAAGTCAAGTGATAAAGACAGGTAAATGCTGAATTTTAGTGCCAATCACTGTATTTGATACATGCAAAAGTTTAGAAACTGTGGCCCATTCAGCCCACAGCAGAAATTAATCACTAAGATCTGGTGAGATTTTTTTTTTCACTGAGAAAATAAGAATACTTGTGGCAGGGAGATTAAGTGAAAATGAATGTAGTTGGTAAACATATTTCTTTTTCTCTACACCCCTGCCCCAAAAGACAAAATTTGAACATTTAAAGAAAGTCAAAAACTCAAGGGAATATCCTCAGATGGTGTGTTGGTTTACCTGCAATTGTTAATTACATGTGGGGCCTTGCCTGAACTTTCTTCATAAGTAGTATTACTGTTCCCTGTAAATAAATGGTATAGTTCACTCAAGGATATTATAATTTCATGACTGATAATTTTTCCACAGAAACACAAGTCAGATGTCCATCAGCCAATGTCTTAGTTAATAAGTGAGCACATGTCCATCAGCTAAAAAAGTCTTAATAAGTAAACATTTATAAAATATTTGAGAATTCTTGGTAACAGTGGACTTGCCTACATGTGAATTTATGTGTGCCTAAACTAGATGTGCCTTAGCCTAAGGCTTATTAAGGGGATCTAGGCACAAATATACATATGCACACCTAAGGTACCTTAACATGGCTTGCTGGGCAAACAGATTTTCAGCCTTGCCCTAGGCAGCCTACTGGACAACCCCTTGTATGTACAGTCACTCCTGGGCCTGTGAGTTGTGGGCTGGTGCTGCGCTGGAAAAGTGACCAGGGGTGGCATGAACAATGAGCACATTCCTGGCTGAGAAGTGAAGAGGAAGTTGTGGGGCATGCCCAGGGGCCATTGGGTCTGTCAGCAGTATGTGTGCAGCCTGGACCTCTGGACTGAGCTCCAAGCTACGTTTAGTGACTCAAGGCAGCTGCACCTAGTGCTAGGCCTGGCTGCAGGGTACTAAACTGCCCACCAGTGCCCTGAAGCCCACAACATCATATCCAGGCAGTGCTACCCAGCACTGGCACAGGTGGTAGGAACCTCCAGTCCCCCTGGACATGATTGGCTAAATCCCAAGTCGGTCAGCACACTGATAGGTGCCACTGCTGCCAGAACTGCCACTCCAGTTCCAGCATCTGCGACTTGGAGAGCAGCACCCTCCATTTCTTCTTGCCAGTACTCAGAGGCAGCATAGGGCCCCACAGGTTTATCTCTAGTTCACTCTTAACCAGTACTGGGGAAGCAGGAACATGGGGAAGGGTTAGAGTGGGGCTATAGCCAGGGCTGAGGCTGGGTTGATCACATCTGGGGGCACTGGAGACTTCCAGCTCTTGGCTGGTGCTGGGACTTGCCACCTGGCTATGCTGCTGTGAGTTCTAGGCTGCTGCAGGCTTAGTCCAAAATCAGTCAGCACACTGCCAGGTATTTCTGCTGCTAAAACTGACACTCCAGCTCTAGCATCTGGGCCTTGAAAAACATCACCTGCCACTTCTCCTTGGTAGTGTGGGGCCCTGTGGGCTTGGCTCTGGTCCACTCAGTTGACACACACAATCTTAAGGTGTCAAAACATTCCTTAACGTGCCTTGACTATTCACACCTATATTTGATACCTGCTTTATGGAGGAATCAAATGTAGGTGTGATTAACCTTAAATTGCCATTTTTAAGGCTCATTAAGGGCATGCACATATAGACCCACACCCTTGTGGAAATAAGTTTAACCAGGCCTCTTACTTGAATAAGAAGAGAGAGAAAGAGAAGAGAAAAAGATGCTGATTCTATGTGTTTTAAAATGTTGTAAGATAAGGAAAAACCTTCATGCCTTGTTTTGCCTGTGTGCAGATGTTAACCTCCTCCTTTCCAGGAACCAAAAAAACCCAAAACTGATAGCTGTTCCCAAAACAATGTGTTTGCTGAAAAAGCAAACTGCTTACATGTGACAAACAAATAATCAACTTTTTCCTGTTTCTTTCAAGGTTTCTTTGTCTGAACCCTGCCTCTTTTCTCTCTGCCTAAAGTATAAATATGCTTGTAAGCTTGTAGAGGTCAGAGTTCCTTTGAGAACCCTCCTTGTGATCGCTTGTATAGCTTTAAACAAACCAAGATGGCTCTGTCAATTCTGATATAACCACAATACTAAGTTTGATTTCTTCCACACCCTTAATGAACCTTAAAAATGTGGTTTTAAGCTAATTGCCCCTAAAAGAGTTGCATGTAGATGTGCCCCATGTATACAAATAAAAGTTCATCATCACAGTGCTTTCTGTGACAGTGAATAGGAAAGAAAACTAATATGTATTCATAACAATCATAGTTGAATCCAGACCTCTTTATGCAGGCTATTATGGTTGTACAGACTGCTGGTGCCTTGGCACAAGCTCCCCAACATGGACTGCAACAGTGGCAGGGGTTCTCTGGGGGCTGCCATTGAGGTACCCAAGTCAGTGCCCTGCTCCACCTTCCCTTTGAAGTAACACTACTGCTTTTAAGGGAGAAAAAAAGCATAATCCTATGCCACTTTACATTTCTAGATGTGTAACTGCTGTTTGGGACCCTTATCCATAGCTGCTGATCCTTTTTCTATATGTAGGGTGGACACCCAAGGGTTCACATGACTGTTCTGCAGAAACAATGGGCTGTGGTCTTCACTCTGGCTAGGCAGTTACGTGGCTCATATGCAACTCCTACAAGGTCATGTAACTGGCCAAACATAAGTCACAAAACTGTTATTAGGAAAGCAAACATAAGTAAAGGGTTTTAAGCAGTGGGAACTTCCAAGTTTTAATCTATATTGTACATTTTAGGGACAAGTGTCTAGGAAGTAGAAGACCTGGGTTCTAATCTTTCCATTAAGCCAGAAGGGATGAGAACCAAAATAAGCTTCTTAACTTGGTGCTCTAACAATCAATCCACATATCAGGCATTAGCTATGCCCCTCCAGCTACCTTCTTAACATTTAATATGCATTGATTAAAATGCATGGAGATGAACATGGAAGTATTTGCCCTTTTAGAAGTAATGGTTCAGGCTAGAATCTAGGGGAATTTGTATACATGCGTGTGCCACAGAGCCCAGTGCTTTTAAAAGCACTGGGCACTGTGGTGCATACATTTATATAAATGGCAAAATGTGCATTAGCACTGACAAAATGGTAGTGGCATAATTTTTAAATATAACATATCAAAGATGTTTTAATTCAAAAGCACACCACTGCCATTTTCTCAGCACTGATGTGCATTTTGCTGTTTACACAAATGCATGTGACTCAGCACTGGGCATATCAACTCACATGCAGCTCAGACTTGATTAATTGAGTTAACCCAGAATAATCGAGTCTGCTTCAACATGCCGGATCTCTGCATGTTGGAGCAGACAAATGTGGCAGCCTTTTCAGTGTGCCACATCTTTTACCATTTTTTCTTTTGTTCCCAGTCCCACACATTTCATTAACTTGGCTGCCCAGCAGCCTAGCTTCAGAAATAGGGCTGGAGAGGGCTGCCAAGTTAGAGAAAAATGTTTTATACTTTAAATGCATCCATAAAATTATGCATAAATGAACTCTGATTCACAAAACCTTTTTGCCCACCTTTTCAAGTACTAGACAGTAAATACTCAAAGCAAACAAATGAAGTTCTCTCATTGACATCAGTACTGGGCCTGTACAGTGGTTTTGAGGCTATTTGGGCCATTGTTACTGAATCCAGCACTAACATTAAGGCACAATAGGAACAAACACATTTTTCTTAGAAAATCCTTTTTAAATGCTAAGCTAAATTAAGATGATAATGAAAGAAGATGGATTTGTCAATAACCACAGACACTAAAGGAAATGCCGATTAAGAGAAAGAAACAGCTCTGGTTTTAGCCATATTTTCCACCCTAATTTTATTCATATTTTGTTCAAAACATTTACTTTACTGAAAAAAAAAGCAAAACAATCTGTTTAAAGCACTTCTGCCAAGGGTATTATGTTCTTTCTGAAAAGTAATAGAGAAAGAAGAAGGGCCTTTACAATGCCTTATTTGGAATTTTGAAGACACTAAAGCCTGAAGAGGCCTGTGTATATAATAGATAAGAATCTATAATTTAAACGTTTCATATGCATTCTACCTTATTAGAACTTATCTACTATCATCCAAACCTAAATTCACTTTTAAGGTAAGTGATGGAATTAATACAAATTGGTCCAAGGAATCCAAGTAGGGAAAAAAGGAGATACTTGTATAAATTTGTGACTAGAAAATCTGCAAGTAATATTTGAAAATACAACCACCTTATGCATAGAATCATAGAAAATTATGGTTGGAGGAGACCTCAGAAGGTCATCCAGTCTGACCCTGTGCTCAAAACAAGACCATCCCCGACTAGATTATTCCATCCAGGGCTTTCTCAGTCTGGGCCCTAAAAACTTTCAAGGATAGAGATTCCACCACCTCTCTCGGTAAGGTGAGCACCCATTACAGTGCTTCACCTCCTTCCTAGTGAGAAAGTTTTCCCTAATATCCAAACTAAACTCCCCTTGCTGCAACTTGAGACCACTGCTCCCTGTTCTGTCAAATCATGTTTACAGGATGGTTCAAGTACTGTCCATCTAGACCTGTTGCCAGATTTTTCCCATTCAAGACAGTTAATTCAGACAAAAAATCAAAACAGTTAATTCTTTCTTATTCATCACACAGTGGGTACTTCACTGTGCTTTACTGTGGAGTTGCCTAATTAGCTCTGCAGTAAAGCATTGCCATCTATACATGCACCAGTATTATGGCACAGTAAATTAATTAACTCCTCTGTAAGCTAGTGCTGTCAAGAACAATACTATCTCATGATGGAGTACTTACACATGCTAAAATGCATATGTAGATAGTGACTGGGGCTGGATAAGACATGAGGATGCTAAAGTGCAGGGGCTGCCTGCTGCCTCACCTTGCACTTTAGCACCCTTGTGTCCCCATCAGACCTTCTTCCACCCAATGCCACCACCTGGAGCCCAGGACTGACTCCCCAGGTCCCCTACCAACCCAGGGCTGCTCCATCCTGCTGTAAACTGCTGTGGTTCCAAGTGCATGTGTATACTCTGAACCTGGGAAGAGCTGACTCTGGCTCAAACTGCACCTGAGTTTATCACATCTCCTTAATGGCATATTTAGTAGGACTGTGTGAAATGGTCACCTTGAGATTTGAAGTCTCGATGGAACAGCATTCCATTTTGAATTTTATTTTGATTTGAAACAGCTGTTCTGTTTTGTTTCATTGACACAGGCTGTTTTGATGCTGTTTTGACATTTTGCTAGATCAGGCTGGGGAAATGAAGTCAGCTTAGCTGGGCTGACTTCCCATCCCCAGCACTAGATTGGGCTGGGGCTGGAAGCCAGCCCAGCTGGGCTGATTTTCCATCCCAAACACTAGATGGAGTGGCTCCCCATCTCCAGGCTGGCTGGTTCCTTGCTCCCAGCCCAATCTAGCACTGGGGATGGGAAGTCAGTCCAGCTGGGCTGGCTTCCCACCCCCAGCCTAATCTCAGTGCTGGGGAGGGGAACTGAGCCCAGACTCATTTCCCTTCCCCTGTGCTGTTATTGACTTCCTGCAGCCCAGTGGCAGAAGATGGGGAGAGCAATGGCTATGCTCCTGGTTGCTGCTAGAAGCACAGCCCTGATTCTTCCCTGTCTCTCACCACCTTGCTGCTGGATGCTTTGAACCTTGAAGCATTTAAAAACTTTTGAAACATTTCAACTAGTCTCATTTTGTTTCAAGGCTGTTTTGAAGCCCTTCATTTCAATTCAATTCCACTGTTCTGAGCTTGAAATGAGTTGAAACAGTGTTGAATCAAAATAGCCAGTGAAATTTCACGCAGCCCTAAAATTTAGATGCTCCCAGTATATCTTAGTCCATTTATCCCATTCAACCAGTTATATTTAGGAAGTTTTTAAGGCTAGAAGGCAACCTGCACAACTTCTATCCAACAGTTCTTGAACTATAAAGTTTGGTTTTCCTTCTGTTTTTGTTTTTGTTTTTTCTCCTTAAAGGACCCTCAAAATGACCTGTGAGTGAATTTCCCCCATGTTCAAGGCCTGCATAGTTCTAAACATCATTTAGGTTCTTTTTTGAGGTCTTAAAGGAAGACTTATGCTAAGCCTTTCCAGGAATTAATAATGAAATACCTTTACTGGGGTGTTTTTGAGATAAATTGATAGAGGCTTCAATCCTAGCTGGCATGGCCTTGAAATTCAGTCCTCTAAGAAAGATAGTTTCATATAGTTGAACAGGCCTACTATTTTTTGTACCTTAGCTCTAATAAAATGTATTAATCATACCATTAATTATATACTGTATGTTGATGTTGAAGAGTAAATCACTGGAAATTATGTCTGTATTTGCTTAAATCTAAACATAGCTTTGCTCAGGGATCAGAGGGGTGAGAAGTTGTAATGATGCAGCCACATATCCCATTAAACTGTCACGTACATGCAGAGAGCTCTTCCCTTCCAAGAGTTTTGAGCTCACCTGTTAGTCTGTCATTGGTCACATACCTGAAACCAGTCAGCTTTATCCCACTGCTCCTTCTTCAAAATGCAAGATCCACCCCTAACTTTGTCTTGTCCATTTTATAAATTGCTTTTCTTTCTCAGAATATTAGAATGACCACAAAAATGTACTTATAAAATAAATCTTAACTTCCATATTTGCTTCATATCACAATTGTTCCATATTTTAATGGGATAAAATATTGGCCTTTACATCATATCAGGGAGACAAGGTTTCTAATTTTTGTCCACAGGCTTCTCCTACCAGATCACTAGTGCTGAGATACTTAAACAACCACTCTTTAAATGTATTATATCAAATGCTTTGTGCCTGTGGTATTGACAGACAATTACATGTTAATTGTCTGTCTAATCCCTTGATGTATTTTACATGGAGAGGACAGTAACTAGAGTAGATTTTCCAAAACTTTTCAGTAACACTATGGCATAGACACATTTCAATAGCCTTCACGAATAGACAAAGTTCTGCTGGCAGGATGCACAACTAGAACCACACATGCAATTACTTTATATGATTTTGATGAGAGATCATTTAAATTTAAGTCTGAACACAGCCTTTGAATCTTAAAGTAGCCTATTTTTTTTTTTTTTTTTTTATGAAGGATGATGCCTTGGGCAAGTCTTAACATTTTCTGAAATTACTTAATCCTTTTCCTCTGCTACTTCTCTTTGAATTATTGGCTCTCCCAAAGAGAATTAAAGATCATGTTTATACTACCTCAGAATCTAACCCAACATGATTTACTTATATGACCAATTACAGTTAACCAATACAGCTTTAAATTAAAGAAAAAAGCTGAATATCCAAAGCTTACTGTTACCAGTTCACTCACTCTATGTGGTAAAATTTCTAAAATAACTAATGATCGAATGCATTTAAATACAAAGATCTGCTCATGGACATGCTGGGAGGAGAAAATGAGTTTAATTTACTGATCAATTTTTCAATGAACAATTCTGAATGATCTGTTCACATCTGCTAAAACTGTATCAATGCAATATGCCTGAAAGTACGAGTCCTTAAAGCAGTGCTTCTGGGCATAAAACTGAAAATCAATCAGTGTTTTGGAGCTGTAATACTTTTCCTAGAAGTGCCATTTTGATAAAAACTATTTCAAATAACTGTAAAATTGGGCAGGGCATATGTAAGCAAAATTAAGAGTAGGAAACTGAAATATGAATACCCATGCTACCTCCTTATATATATTTCTCGGAAAATTAGATCAGATTTGTATCTCATGTCTATCAGCATAGCTTTATTGACTTCAGTGTACCTATACAGATTTATATCAGTTTAGAATCTAATAAAATATGAAGGAGAGAAAAAAAAACAAAACTATTCTTTGGTGCTTGCTTTAATTTAATTTGTTATGTGCTTTGATTTTAGTGTCAATTGCTTTGGCCACCATAATAGATAGCTTATAGTAGCGTGTTCAGGTAAAGGCAATTGGAAATAAGTAACTTAAAAACAAAACTATTACTGATTTACTCAAATATAAAATGTCTTTCCATCCCATCCCCCTCCCCACACACACATGCTCAGTATGGGTAAATAGGTTCTTCATTTTACAATCGCATACAAGGAAACTACTATGCAGTTGATTAAACACAGACAACTTAGCATGGCTATAAAACAGTTGGCCCATATGGGGAAAACATACGAATGGGAAACGTTTTTTTTAATATATATTTTTCATATTCCAAGCCAAATTGGCCAAATCAATTCCAAATCTGTGAGTTAGTCCAGAACCATAAGTGGCCTTAGGACTGGCAAACATCTCCCACCCCCACCTGGGGCTTCAGATGTTCCCAAATCCTTTGGCAAACATCCTACTTGCAGGCCCAGTCCCAGAGGTTTAGGGTTCAGATGTCCCCAAGTTTTGCTTGCCCTTAGCCATAAGGCCCCAGGGGCAAGCTAGGGAGGAGTCTCCTATTTCCATGAAGTGGGCATAAAGCCAAGGTTATCTATGTATTACCTACATGGGTAATACCCCATGCCAGCAGAGTGGTCTTCCCCGGGTATAACTAGGAAACCACTATGGTGAACATGGTATTTCCTCTAGGAAGGCGTAGACTACAGTTGATCTGAGTCTTCAGGAGGCCAAGAAGCATACTTTGTTGGAGGTTCCCATATTGATGGGTACTCCCAACAAGGATAGGTTAGTCCAGCCCATCTGAATAAGATATATGGAAGTGTCCATCATGGCCAGTCCCCCTCATTGTCAAATCTTATTCAAGTCAAAGAAAACTGTTACACTAAATATATTTCAACTTCCTCTCCACTCCCACAGCTGAGCTGTGCCTTTCTTTCCCATTTTCAATTATTTTTGTTTCTTCTCTGGTCTTAAATGTCTGGGGAACATCACCAAACCAGGCCCCAAACAAGTCACTCAGAATCCCCATGCTACCCTCTCTCTCAGCCTGTTGCATATGATTAGATGAGGCAAAGCCAGACTAGACCCTGTGCCTCATGTGGATAATTTTTTTAAAGGACCCCAGGACTCATGAGAAGAACAGCTAGTTCCAGTCATGAGTGGGGGGCTAATTAGCACATGAATCCTTTGTGGGGTTAGTATCTGGAGTATACACAGATACTAAACAGCACTGAGCTGTGGGTCATCATAGTTTGAAATGCTGTTAGCTCTGCTGGGGTCCAGCTCAACTATATGGTAAATCCTGAGATTTGTTGCTTTAAACTAATAGTTTGCATAGCTTGTGTTCCATTTAAGTAGGTACAAAGGCACTGCTTTGAAGTATGTTTGTGGTATACCTGTGTTAAAATTTGCATCAAATTTGCATTAAATTGCATTAAATTGCAATTTAACCTGTGTTAAAGTTTAAAGAATAGGTAAAATTTATCAATTCATAGAATCGTAGATCCTAATGTCTAACCCAGGGTCAAGGAAAGTCTGGCTTATGGGCTGGATCAGGCCTGCAGTGGACTCCATTTCCCAGAAATCCCTCCCCACATTGCTGCAGCCAATTTCCATGGAGACCCCTGGAGTGGCAGAGCCATGACAGCATAAAGCTAGGGTTTCCATGGAGACTGGGCCCAGAAGCTCTGGCAGGGTGTGTGGCTGGGCAGGGAGTTGCTCCAGGGACAAGATCTTGTGTCAAGGTCCAGAGCTAGGTCAGGGCTTCTGATCTGTTGCCTTTATGCTTCAGACAGGGCCGTGCAGCCAGTGGATTGTAGCTCTGTACTACACTGTCACTGCTGCAAGATCCCAGTCCCAAAGCAGCTCCCCACCAAGACCCCCAATAATTTGATTCTATACCTGGAAAATTATAGCAAATGTATATATTTTTAATGTATAGAATCTAATTACTGGGGGGTTGTATTATATTCAGGGGCATCTTATATCTGGGTAAATGTGGCATTTCTGAAGTATTATGATTCTTAATTTATAGCCTTTGTTTTATTTTTTTCCCATTAGCTGACTTTTGAAACCAATTCTGCTTTTTATATGATCATCAAATTTCGATGCACAACAGTCATTTAATTATTAAACCGGATTAGTTTTTTTAAAAGCCTAGAGATAAAACAGCTTAGAGACTGTTTTATAGTTTTAATACTGTATCTTAGTGCTCCCTCAGCTCACTTAATGTGGCTACAACCATAATTCCCATCTTTTATTTCCCAAAGGGAAAAAAAATTAAATATATTTGCTCATTTTTATTCCATCTGATATATGCAACATGTATATTTTATTAAGTATTATATCCACAATCAAAGCTAATGTCCTTTAATTGACTAAGGGACAATCAACAGCTGAAAATATGCTTTCAGTGCATTGTGAGAGAGACATTTGTTGTTTTTTTTCTTTTATTTCTTTTGTGTGTTTCTATATTCATGTATATCTCACACACGCACACACACACACACACACACACACACAGAACAGATACATCACATGTATACATATATGTGATGTATATTAGGTCTATGTGAAGTGACTAGCATTCACTTCAGATTCAGATTCAGTCAATTCAGGGGACAGTGATTCAATTTGGTGATTCAAATCACTGTCCCAACTTGATTGGACTGAATTCAATTTGAAGATTCAGCCACTGCCAAATCAGCTAAATCTCTGAATTAAACACTTCCCATCCCACACCCAATCTCCTAGCCCCATCAATGGCTGCCCACCCTGCCACAGCTTGCCGGCGCTTTCTTTTTTGTCTTTTTTTTTTTAAGCCTCATACTCATTGCTCAGTGTGGGCCTTTTTTTTTTTTTCTAGAGTTGGGACTTTGGGCTGGGCAGGACAGCCATTGACAGGGCTGGGAGAGAAGGTGAGGGATGAAGGCTCGTGGCAGAGGCCCCCACACAGTGGAGGAAAGTGGGGGGCAGTGGGCATTGCCCCCTTTTCTTTGCAGGAGCTGGTGAGTGGGGGCTTCTTTTTTTTTTGAAGAACTGGGAGCTGGGAATGGGCTGGGCAGTCATGGGGAGGGTGGGAAACCAGGTGGGGATCTGAAGGTGGTTGGGGGCCTGGGAGAAGAGGCAGAGGGTGGAGCCTGGCAGAGCCCCCCTCCAGGCCCCCCCACCCCCACTGTCCCAGTTACCTACACGGTGTCTGGGTTCAGCTCCCTAAGGCAGTGAGCAGGGACTGCCTATATCTCCAAAGCTCTCCAAATCTTTTCTGAATGAGGCCTAATCTACTTTGAATCAAATCAGCACCCAAAGCTTTGGACAGCTCTAATGTATATACTGTGTGTGTGTGTGTGTGTGTGTGTGTGTGTGTGTGTGTGTGTGTAAAATATGCACACACAAAATGTCATTATTGACAATATGACATTTTGTGTGTGCATTTGTGTGTGTGCATATATATTACACACACACACACACAGTGTGTGCACACACAGACATTATATATATATATTATATAATATTATATAATATATACTAATATATATATAGGAACATTTTATTAAAATGTTCCTGAATCAGTATTTATTCTCTGCAGGGAGTTGGATGTAATGAAAGTGTCTAGCTAACTTGATCCATGCCACTTTATAAATAATAAGGGATATAAATGAGGTCCAGGTTACATTTAAATGTGTTTTTGCAGTCCAGTTGGAATACTTTTTCCTCTTGATTTCACATTGAAATCATAGTCCATTGGTTCACAATTTAATGGTCCAATGTCTCTTTGCTCTTTCTCAGTTGTCAGGCCAGTAATACCCAACCTTGGAAGACTTAAAGCTATAATCCTACATGACTCATAGCTCTTAATATTTCAGTTCACAAACTCACAGTTTCTGATCTTTGCCAGATGGACTCTGACCAGAACGAACTCAGGACACAGCAGTCCTATTTTTGTTTTACAAGTTTTCTATAGTAGCTAAACCTGGGTGAACAGTTTCTGTTCACAGAATAGTCAGTCAAAATAATAGACTGATATTTTTTCAAACATATTTGCATTTGTTTTCTAAACTCTTTCTGCACATGTGTGCTGTTTTGAACTATTTCTCATTTCATCCAGTATTTATTTTATATATTTTATTATATATATATTCTTTGTTAGTCTCTCTTCCTTACAAAAGGTACATTTTTTGCTCTTTAACAATAGGGTCTTCTTTTTAGATTGAATGAATCAGATTCAGAAAAGGACACTTATGTGACTAAGGTGGGATTTTGGCAGAACTTACCCAAAACACAAAATCAGAACCTCATTTCATCTGTTGCCTAGCCCTTGTGATAGCTATACTTGTTTGGCCTTTAACCTTATGGTTCTCCATATACCTAATATTCTGCTTCTGCATATATCAGCAGAACCATTGTCTTGGTGGGGCTGATTTTAGTCAATATTCACAAACTATTATTGATCTGTAGATCTCCTGAGGGCCTCAGCCTGCAGAGAAGGACAGAACCAAAGTTCATCTACAGCTTATATACCACACAAAAAATAGTAATGATTTTCATTTATCTTTAAAACAAGACGAGGGTGGAAAGAAAGAAAGTCTTCCACTGTTCTTTAAAAATAGCTTCCAGGTAAATCACACACCAGGAAGTAGGAGAGTAGGATTTCAGTGACCATTTATGGAAAGTTTAAAGTTTTGGTTGAAGCTCCTCAATCAAAAGAGAAAATTAAATTCTGTTTTTCAACTGACTGGATGAGCAAACTAACCAAATAAATAATGGACCACAGGCTTCTGTAGCTATACTTTAAAAACATGTCCTTATTGTTGTTTGAAAGAACAATGGTATCAGGAAAAGAATCAGTGATGTATATCTCCATTTTACAGCTATATTCTATATAATTGCAAAACGAGGTAACTAAGTTCTGGAGAGGGGTAGGATTTACTGTCTTTATTTCTTATTGTTTAGTTCTAGGGAGCTTTCTGCTCAGCATGTGAATTGTTTGCTAACCCACTCTAAGAGACCTATCACCTTGCCCAATACAGAGGTGCTATACATCTAATATACGATTCTGCATAATATACTGTGGGCTATCCACCCAAATGCTAGATATTATAGCTTTTAGGTGCCTAAGTTTTGAATATAACTGCAAGCTCTCAAGGGCAAGAACTGCAATTTGTATACCACTATTATCCTCATAAACCATCTTTAAAGGTGTTCTTAGTTAACTTCTAGACTACAGGTGGGGAAATACAGAACTAGACATTTTCAAAGATAGATAGACTAGTAAATAAATGAATAAACACAACTCCACAACAGCTGATCACCAAGCTGGCGGGGGCAGGGGGACGCCCCCCTATGCTCCCCGGTGACCCCAGAAGTGGACCAGGAGTACTTCCAGGCCACTTCCAGGTTTGCTGCCAAGCACATGGAAGGCCCCCACTACATTTCTGGGGTGCTGGGGACACTCTATCTGCCCCAGCATCGCAGCATTCACAAGCCGCACTGATACCTCAAGGTATGTAGAAAAACATTTAAATCTATGTCTATGTCCAAATTGTTGACTCTTTGAATCAGCATTGAATATTCAGGTTTGGATTCAGCTGAATCAAACAAGGCACAATGATCCAAATCAATTAATCGAATCACTGTCCCTGATTCAGGCCAAATCTGAATCCAAATCAAATAGGGTCTGCTTTGCACACCCCTAAGAGTTATATCTATATAGTGGCATTTTGTTTTGTTCACAGAAAAGTGTGAATTTTGGGTTACTTTTTTAACCTGAAAATTGGGAATTTTTTTTTTAAATCAGCAAAAACCAAGATCCCTTGTGATCAGAATCCTTTTCAGCCTGAGGCATATATCCAATATCCTTACTGCTGGCAAGCATGTTTTCTGGGCCCACTTTGTGCCTTTATTTCTGTTTCCAGTCCCAGTACTGTTTCTGTATTAAATATAAAAGGCAGAAACAACACTAGGGAAGAAGCAAGGGTGAGAACCCAAAACACTCCCCCCTCAGTGGCAGAGCCCATCTCACTGAACCGGAGTGAAGTAATCACTCAAACACTTAGAAAACTTCTAAGTTGCAGTGTAAAAAAATTTTAAGAAAAATAATGTCAGTTCAATCACACAAAAATAGATTTCCATGCTCTTGCTAATTCTATATTTCAGATTCACAGAACAGGAATTTGACTTGTAAAATCTCTATCAAAAGTACAGTGTTTCAGCACGACCTTTGTTTTGTGCCTACACATGTACACATGTAAGCACACACAATTTTTCCCCTAACATTTTTTTTCAAACATGTTTTTTATATATTTAATATGGTACAGGCCACATTATTATCAGCTGTGGAAAAAATAGTTTATGGTTAGATTCTCTTTTGATTAATTGACTAAGGGGTAGAGGTACACTGATATTTTGGTTGCATATCAGATTGGAACCAATAAAAGGAAATTTACTTTATTGGCTATTGGCTTTTATCGGTTGGCCAATAATATTCACCCATAAATATAAATAATTATTCCTTCTGGTCAGCACCTTTGAACTCTACATGTATGTGCACAGCTATATGCATACGTGTGGCCAGGAACACAGTCAGGCAGCATAGAAAGCCATTTCCTGAAGGTAAGTATGTAGAGAGGAAGGGGCATAGGGGAGGGAAGGGGCATGTGGGCATAGAATGAATGGTAAAGGAGGGAGTGGGGCAGAGGCAGCAGGCCCAGGGTAGGGAATGGGGTGGAGCTATGGGTGGCTCACTCATGGGGCATTAGGGGAGCAGCTCCTTGCCACTGTGCACACCCCCCGGGCAAAGCATGAGGGGGAGTGTGTCCCCACAGATTTGTGCTTGAGGTGGATGTGGGCTGCTCGTTGTGGGCTCAAGGCTCTCTGCTCTGCTGCCTTTACCTTTGGAGCCCTGTGCCAGCCATATGCCCCCTGTCCAACCGGTAGCAGTGGGTGCAGTGAGTTGGGCCTCTCGCTGCCAAGTGGGCAGGGGATGTGCAGCCAGCATGGGGCTCCTGGGGCAAAGGCAGCCAAGTGGAAAGCCCTGAGACTACAGGAGGCAGTGTACATCTGCCCTCACCCTACTCAATTTTTCTCTTGTTAAAAGTGTCCCTCATCCCACCCCCACTGGCTCCAGATCCCATTCACCACATTGTCTGGGCGGTGCCCGAAACCCCAGCCCCAGCCCCTACCCCTTCCCCATTCCCTTCCTCACTGTGGGGGCTTCGATCTGCTTCACCATGCCCCTTCCCTCCCCCATGCCCTTTTCCCTCCACAGACTTACCTTCAGGTGGAGCTATTCTCCACACTGCCCACTGCATTTCTGTAAATTGGTTATTGGATTGGTGTTGGCTGTTATGGCTGGTTAATAATCAGCTGTCAGTATTGACCAAGAAAATCCTTATTGGTGCAACCTTAGTAAAAGGTATTATGTGTCTCAGCTTAATTCTATTTCAGTCTGCTCAAATTCCTGAAAATTGGGTAGGTCTTTCTCCTCACCACTTCATGTAACAATCTTAAGTTTAAGATAGTGTGTATTGCAAAATAGATGAATTAATGGATTTTCAGGGGTTGAACATTGTGAAATAGTCCAGTTAAAAATTTAATTAGGTGCTTGTGGTGGGGCAGTAAGAGGTGCTCCTGCATTGAACCACCCACCTCACTGCGCCCAACCACTTTCCAGGCTATGAGTACCTCCCTGGGGGTGCCTCATGTCTGGCTGACCCCCTTCCTGGAGCACGCCTGGTATCCTGAGGGTTCCTCTGCCACCATCCAAGGCTTTGGACTCAATTCAGGCTCTGTGAACCCTGGGAAACACAGGCCTAGTAGCCCTCAAGGGTACATGATTCACTTCAAGAAGTTGGGATGCTTCCCTCAGTCAGAAGCACAAGTAGTGGTCTCCCTTAGTCAGCCAAACCAAGGGGACCCCAAAGCATAATCTAGACCCACGCCAAATAGGTCTCCCATGCTAGATACAAAGGAGACTTTTATTGGTTACAAAGGGTAGGGTTAGAATGGGGTAGAGGGTACAGCAATATCAGAGAAATCCCATAGAACAAATTCCCCTGGCTGGGTAGCCTTTTGATCACACATCTGAGATACTACAAGATATATATCTAATTAGATCTCAGGTAGCTTACTCACAAGTATCATCCAGAGGCAGTTGGAGATTCCATCTGGAGGCAGGAAGTTCCCTGATCATGAGTTTTGAGAGAGAGAGCAAGTTTCAGGTGGTGCAGTTTTTCTCTGTCTCCGAGTCACCTTCATGGCTGCTGCCCCCTCCTCCTGGGCAGTCCTTAACTTATATAGCCCTTGTGACCTCATTTATCTAGTACAATGGAGGCCAGCACCTGTTGGCTGTCAACCAACCAATTTGAAATACATCACTAGTTTCTGGGCAGACTCTAGCCCACGAGGGAGGAAGCCCTTCACACAGGTATGTGATACTAGTCATATAGGCAGAGGGAGCAGGTTTGCCCCCTCCCTCAGGAATGTACCCAGCTCAAGTTACCTACAGAGATAGGGTAAAGGTGTGTATCCTCTGCTGGGCCCATCTTAATAAAATTGTCACAGAGCTGGGTTTTTGGGGGAGAAACAAAGGTGGCTTTCTGCCACAATGCCCAACAGGTTGATTAGAATCTGGCCTATAGACAAATCAAAACAGAACTATCATGAGAAACAAATATAAAGTTTCCCAACCTAGTTGTGATCAGTTCAGTTTCTTGGCTGTGGACATTTTCAGACATGTATAAATTAAGTTAATGGGGACTTCTGTGCTAGCTTCCTGCTCAGCTGTTTGCATATGTGCAAATACCTTCCACCTGACTGCACTCCTCTGCATTTCTTTCTTTTTCTCATGGTCTTGTGATGTGGTATTTAACAGAATTCACATATATGTTGGACTATGACATGAGCACACTATCAGTACTTCTGCTATCACTTTCTTTGCACTTACAATACTGTTATATGATTATACTTACTAGCATCAATAGAAACAAAATTATATATTCATTTATATAAGACAATCTAGCTACAGGGTCATGATGTGTAAAAGGGGTATATATTCTCATGCTGGAGTTTATAAGCCTCTGAAATGACAGGAAATAGGGAAAACATTTCATTAGTGCATGTGGTTGACTAGTTTTTATACCTTTCATTGAAGCATTTTTATATTGGCCATGTTGAATACAGCATTGTAAGTAGATAAAGTAAAGTTATAACCTAGTAAGACATTTTTTTCTAGTATTACTTTGTAAAAGAACATTTTTTGTCATTTCAGAAATTGACCCATGCTTTTTAGCATAGCATTTCCACAAATGTCACATGATGAAACTCATTTTACAACAAATAATGCTTTCTACTTAGTTTCAAAGGTATAAAAACTACAAATTGTTCTCAGAAACTCCTTTAAAAGTGTTTACTGATACCTCTTTAACACTTACTGGCATTAGTTTCTGTAGTGCACTTAAATGTCTCCCAGTAAGTAGCTGAATAAATAAGAAGCATAGAGAGTTTGAAAATTTTTAGATTTATATGTAAATTATATATGTATTTTTTTTTCTGAGCAGCCACTCACGCTCATCTTACTTTTACTATTGCTATATGCTGTGAAGATGGAATATTTCCATTTCATGTATTTAGAGACTCTCTCATAGACTGCCACTTCATTTATGGTGCATCTAGGGCCAGATGCAATGTTCAGAAATGTCTGGGTTCTGTGCTGAACTTCTTTGGAGATTTCAGAGAACAATCATATTTGGTTGAATCAAATATTTTATTTGTTAACACAATAACTGTATTTTTTTTTCAGTTAAGTGTTTTAAATGATAGTGAGGAAAAAACAATCTTATTATATTTATGTAAAGAACAGCCTCTCTAATCAAAACATTATCTCATTTATTTTAACAACAGGCTTTCTTATCTCTGATGCACAATCCTCTCATAACCTTCCTTTCTTTTCTGGTGTCCTCATAACACAGCATTTAGCAGAACTTACAGATTTCATTAGAATCTGACAGGCCACACCATGAGTGAGTCCACTATAGACTCAGACTTGTGTCCTCTGGGCTGCCAACTATGTGCCTTAATCTCCCTGCCATCTGAACCCCCTCTCATGACAAAATTGGTAGCAATAAATATGAATGTAGATGCCCATAATGGTTATTTGTGCTTACTCAATTACCTTGTGTCACAATATGGCCTCTCCAGGGATAGCCATGATGTCCCTAGGGCATCGTGACTGTGCTGGCTCCACCCTACAGGTGCTTACTAATCTTCCTGCCATGTCTTGTTGGTTTAAAGGATGAATCAGGAGGTTGTCCTCGAGTTGCTGCTTGGTCACAGTCCTAACAGACTCCTATAAACCCTGTGTGTTGTTGGATCCCTTACTGGACCCCACACTCAGGAGTTGCCTTATGATACCTCCAAGCCTTATGCATTAGATGTGTAGATCCAAAACTGCCCCTTTACCATGCTCCATGTGTCATAGATACTATTCAGATGTCATCTCTTGTGATGAGGCCTCTGTCTAGTTTGGCCTCTTGTTGTTATTGGACCCTTAGCCACAGTAACTGTGCCCTGTGGTGCTGGGGTCTCTTCACCCCCTATCACTGCATTCTCTGGTGCTGGGGTCTCTGCAAGCCCTGTCTCTGCACCTTATTGGTGCTGGGACTCTACACAGTAGTGTGCCCCAATGAGGTCTCCTCTTCCATAGCCTCAGTCTGGTCCACCAGTTTAAAACTACAACAGAAATATGAGCAATAATACCAATGCCATTGGAGGCCAAACTCTACAGCTTTAAGACAACCAGATTCCCCCTTAGCAATGTGTTCCTCTTATCTCCAGATACTTTAGGAGCTCCAGCCCTGGGGCCTATATGTGCCCAGGACTCTGCTTCCTTCTGGTCAGCTGACTGGGTGCAGGTGCTAGCTAATTCCCTCATTAATCTGCTGCCACAGTAACCTGCACCTGTGGGGTTTCTACCTGGCTCCTACAGCCCTCTCTCTAGGCAGTTTCTGCCCTTAATGGAGTAGGCACACCTTAGTGCTTTGTGATACCTTGTTATAAGGATGTCAATGTTGTAAGTCTTTAAATACTTATTTTTGTTTAAACTAATTAAATTTACTGAAGCTGGGTGCAATAATTTTCCAGGATTACTTGTGTATTGATCAAGCACAAGTCCTTAGTGCCATATCTCTTGGCTGTGGTCAAGGTCATGTCTGGGACACAGTGAGCAAATCTACATGTGCTATTAATGCAATACAATAAATGATAGCGCAATTTACACCAGAGTTTATTGCTCTTAGGTACATGGTTTATTGTTCTTGGATACACATGAACCCAGGACCACAGCACACTGAGCTAAGGTGGTACAGTCCCAGCTTACAAGGGACCCAAGAAATCCACTTGCCAGCCCAGAGCTGATCCACCCCAGCCCAACAAGCTGTGGAGTGGCTGGGTGGAGCACAAGGGTGTTCCAGTGTGGGGCTAGCTGGCAGGTATTCACCATCTACTCATGGATTGCAGTGGAGTAAATAACTCCACTGTTGGATAGTACTTGTGTTGGGTAGTACTAACCTATGGCAGAGTTAATTAATATACTCCAGTCTAAAGAGGTGCATGTGTAATGGTGATACTTTACTGAGTGCATCTACACAAGATGCATACTGCACATTAGCCTAATAACACAACAGCATGTTAATCAAACTTACTGCTGTAACAGTGTGTCATGGCAACAACTGTGCTAATAGCCTACTGTGCAGAGTTATTAAGCTAAAGCACAAGAAGCATCACTAAATAACTGTTCTCCAGTGCAACTGCACAATAAGTTTAGGTACTGTGAATTTAGTTACTACTTTATTAAGGCAGTACTAAACAAAATGTGAAGTATCTAAGAAGCAGTAATGAACATATAGACATTCCCATTGAGGAGCTAATTAGTCAACTCTGCAGTAAAGCACAAGTGCGTCTCGGCCAGCCGGAGCCGTCCAGAGGAGAATCGCTAATTTAATCGGACGTCAGGCAGGTAATGAGTTGCTTGCGTAGTTACAGATAACTGGCAACAGAACGACCCGGAGAGCTTGTAGGCAGAAACGAGCATGCAGGATGAAGAATACGTCGGGAGCAAATGGTGACAGGGAGATGTTGGAGGATGGCCAGTCTGCCAGCTTTTCTCTGCCACGTAGCAAAGTTCTTTGTACTCTATCACATGCTCAGAGCTCTCCAACTTGGGCGGAAATTGGATGGACCTTTACAATCTTAGACTAGCCAATGACAGATGACCAGGTAGGAATAGCTAATGAGGTAGACCATACAAAATTTAAAATTAACTGCAGTTGCTTAGGGCAGTTCTATTGTGACAGGGACACTCAACTGATTTGGTTATGACAATGTGAAGATGTCTCTTGTATGGAAATACCCTTGGGCTAGGTACAGATATTGAAAATGCCTGAGGTGAAATTGATCTACATTATGAGTCTTTCTGTAAGCAGTATAGTTTGCATCAATAGAGAACAGAATGCAAATACTCCAGTGGGTGGGTGGTGGAAGAGAAATCGTAGACCAAGTTCCACCACTTATAAATCAGTTGAAGTATGCCAAGCTTCTTCTGTATTATGGATATAGACAAGTTTTGTGTGTTAAACTTCTCTTCTATTACATGTATAACTGGTTTCTGATCGCTTTTACTGGTAAAAGTGTAATGTCTGTACCTGGACTATATCTTCCTTGAAAAGATACAATATACATTACTTAAGCACCGATGTTCTGCCACAAGAACAAGACAAGACATTTTGCTTGCCTTCTGATGTAATAGCAAGCCAAACAGCCTATTACTCAACAGAATGTTAGGCCTTTGTGCAGGCAAAGGCCAGAATTTTTCATCTTGGGGTAAAAAGAAAATATATAGATGTGCTCTTTTCTCCCAACAACATGTTCCTATGCAGAGGCAATGACAAATTAACTTTCAACATTTGGAAATCTATTTTATACTTAATCATTTTATTTTTTTATGTTTTTCTTGCAGATGTTTTATCACCCTTACCTCTTGTCTCCCCACAAACTATTGATTTATGCACTTGCTTTTATTCCTTCCTTTTCACCTAAATAATTAGAAATAAACAATTCATTTCCTAATCTATTAGCTTCAATCTCTCTTACTGAGAGCTGCAAACATCTGTAGATCTCAATTTATTGAAAGGGAAAAATCTGACTCTGATTGGCTCTATCATTAAAATCGAATCAGCTGAGATGTTTTGAGTGACATTTAGAACTACAAAGCAGCAGACATCCCTAGTGATGTCTCAGTTCCAGCTGTATATAGTGTTATAATAATCTGTGAGGAAAATCATTACTCATCTTCAGTGTACTGCAGAGAAAGCAAGTTGAGGGATAAAAAAAGCATTACAGTCCTTCCCATTATTTTAAGTGTCTTTGTAAATTATAATAAATTTTTTTTTTTTTTGTGATCCACTGTATCACAAACAAAAATAAAATGAAAACTCAAGGGAAATACCTGCATGAGCATAAAATCTCTGATGGCATTAGCAATTAAATTGTTAATGATACCTGTTTTACTTTACTCTAAGGTACATAATCATATTGGGCTTTTACAGATTTCATTTGCATCTCATTTTACAAACTGATGTACATACCCTGGAAAATACTTTTCATCACTTCTTCTAAATGCGGGTGTATGTATTGCATGACCATTTCTTTGCACTGTACTGCCTCCAGCTGAAGTCTGCTTGCTTTATTTGTGGTGAGCAGTCAGATTAGACTGCTCAGCACAGGAGAGAAATTGACCTCAGGAGAGAAATTGTGACTAGGTATGTCTGCACAAGATGCTTTACCATGCAGTTGACTAACAGACTGCATGGTAAAGCATCACCATCTATATGTGCCAATGCTTACTGTATTCTCAATTAGTCAAATGGGACAAAACAGGACAGGTCACACCTACCCTCCAGCTGGACAGGGAAGTCTCACTGGGTACAGGGTTTGTTCCCATGTTTACAGGATGGGATAGTTATGCAATAGCAGCTTTTAGACCCAGTGCACATAAGACCCTCACCTGATGTGTACAAAGCCAAGAGACACCTGTCCCCTAGCCTTTTGCTCCCTGTGAGGCACTGGGTTAGCACCAAGGAGGAGCCTGGAGTTCCTTCTGGCTGCTGCAAGGAGACAAAGCAGGGTGGGAGCAAATCTGCTCCTAAGAAGGAGTATGTGTAGATGTGCTCCCCCAGTAGGCTTACTGCCCAGTATTCATAGTGTGCAGTAAACCTATTTTGAATTAATAGTATACATAGATATGCCTATTGAGTAGCACAGTTTTGTCTTCCCACAGAGAAATCAGAAGGTAAGCCAATGATTTTGCATTCCCTGATGCCATGTTTTCTCAATATAATGGCACAGAAATCTTGTATTTCATATTTACATGATTCTAACACAAAAAATTATCAGAGCCTGAGGCTGACATCGATATAGAGCTCCACCACCATATACAAAGGATGACTTTTTGTTCTGTGCAGCCACAAACACATGCTTTCACAGAAATGACAAGCTATGCTGCATTGTTCTAGGTATATCCAATAACAGAAGTTTAGCTTCTAAGATAAGCCCACAGGATGTTATGAATCTCTTACTTGCACATTTTTTTATTTTGTTTGTTTCTTTGCTTGTTCTGATATCTGGTCTTTAATAAAGAGGAAGGTTTATTCTTGATTCCACCAGCAATGTTTTTGTCCACTAAGATCACCCTGTACTGTCATTCACTTCTCATTCACTTCTTGACTGAATCAGATGTACAACAAATTTTTTTTACCATAACAAAGTGTGTTTGTGGCCAGGCACCTTTGATGCTTGCCATTTTAAGAAGCTTAAGCAGGCCATGAGGCAGCCAGAAGGTTCAGTGCAGCACAACAATGCAGTCACATGACCACAGGAGGGACCCTGGATTTGAGGATGGGGCCGAGCAGCTTCAATATAAAGCTTGACTTAGTAGAGCTATCTGAAACCTGGTGGGATTCTTCCCATGACAGGGAAGTACATACTGAGGTTTATAGGCTGTACAGAAAGAACAGGGTGGGGAAGAAAGGGGGAGAGGTTGAGCTCTATGTCAATGAGCAATATACTTCAACCCTCATCAAGACGGACTCAAAGGAGGAGAAAGTAGAAGGATTGTGGGTTAAGTTATGTGGGGGGCAAGGAGAAAGGGATTTGGTGGTAGGAGTCTGCTACAGACCACGACACCAAGGGGAAGAACTAGATTCAGGGCTCCTGAGGCAGCTCTCAGAGACCATAAAAACTAAGGAGGCAATAGTCATGGGGGACCTAAACTACCCAGACATCTGCTGGGAGATACAGACAGCAAAGTCCCACCATTCATGCACGTTTCTATCCTGCATACAGGACCTCCATCTGATGCAGGAGGTACATGGTCCCACTAGGGAGAATGATTTACTGGACCTGGTATTGGTAATGGGGGATGATATGGTAGGGGACCTACAGATTGGTAGTCACCTGGGGGACAGTGATCACCAAATAATAGAATTCATCATAAGACATCAAGTGGGTAAGGTAACTAGTAGGATGAAAGTGCAAGACTTTAGGAAAGCTGATTTCAATGAACTCAAGTGATTAGTCAAGGACGCACTGCAGAGTAAGATTTTGAAGAGTTGGGAGCCCAGGAGGTGTACATTAAGGAAATGAACCTTCAGGCACAGAGGGAGACGATCCCAATGTGAGGAAAAAGAGGGAAAGAGGCCAGGAGGCTTCCTTGGCTGACCAGAGATATCCAGGGAAGCCCAAGGGCCAAAAAGGGAGCACATAAAAAGTGGAAACAGGGAAAGATCACCAAAGATGAATATACCTCCTGTGCTCACACTTGTAGGGAGGCAGTTAGATGGGCCAAAGCTACCATGGAGCTGAGGATGGCATCCCAAGTAAAGGACGACAACAAACTGTTCTTTAGATATATAAGGAGTAAAAGGAAGGCCCAGGGTGGAATAGGACTCCTACTAAATGGGCAGAAGAAATTGGTGATGGACGGAGGGACATGGCTGAACTCCTCAATGAGTTCTTTGCCTCAGTGTTCCTAAGTGAGGGGCAGGACAAGGCTCTCACTGGGATTGTAGAGAGGCAGCAGCAAGGCGCCAGAATACTATGCGTAGACTCTGAGATGGTGCAGAGTCACTTGGAGGAACTGGATGCCTTTAAGTTGGCAGGCCCGGATGAGCTTCATCCGAGGATACTGAAGACGCTGGCTGACGTCATTGCACAGCCGCTGGCGGGAATATTTGAATACTCGTGGCAAACAGGCCAGGTCTCGGAGGATGGGAAAAGGGCCAATGGGGTCCCCATCTTCAAGAAGAGGAGGAAGGAAGACTGAGGAAACTATAAGCCAATCAGTCTCACCTCCATCCTAGGCAAAGTCTTCCAAAAAATTATCAAGGTTCACATTTCTGAGAGCCCGGCAGGACAAATTATGCTGAGGGGAAAGAAGCATGGGTTTGTAGCAGGTAGATCATGCCTGACTAATCTAGTCTCTTTTTATCACCAGGTTACAAAACCCCTGGACACAGGAGTAGGGGTTGATGTCGTATACTTAGACTTCAGGAAGGCCTTCAAAACTGTATCCCACACCATACTGGTAAACAAGTTAAGAGGCTGTGACTTAGATGATGACACAGTCCAGTGGATGGTGAATTGGCTGGAGGGTCGCACCCAGAGAGTCTTAGTGGATGGGTGAGTATCGACCTGGAAGGGTGTAGGCAATGGGGTCCTGCAAGGCTTGGTCCTTGGACTGATACTCTTCAATATCTTCATCAGCGACTTGGAAGTTTGCGGATGACACAAAACTGTGGGGAGAAGTGGACATGCCAGGGGGCAGGGAACAAATACAAGACCTGGACAGGTTGCACATATGGGCAGAAAACAATTGAATGCGATTAAACAAGGAGAAATGCAAAGTGTTGCAACTAGGGAGGAAAAATATCCAGCATACCTACTGCCTAGGAAATGACCTGCTTGGTGGAACGGAAGCAGAAAGGGATCTTGGAGTGGACTCGAAGATGAACATGAGCTGGCAGTGTGATGAAGCCATCAGAAAAGCTAATGACACTTTATCGTGCATCAGCAGATGCATGACGAACAGATCCAAGGAGGTGATACTTCCCCTCTATCGGGTGCTGGTCAGACCACAACTTGAATATTGCATGCAGTTTTGGGTGCCACACTTCAAGAGGGATGTTGATAACCTGGAGCATCCTCCATCACAGTGTTGTAAGTGGGACATATATATAATATTCTATTTCTACTTTTACAGTGAGTAGAGAAAAATGTAGTTACTGTAGTACTATACCAAATTGCCCATCTCTAAAGTCCTGGTACAGAGAAAGATCTCTATGAAGGTTGTGGAAAACTTTGTCTGAACAAAGGTGCAAAATTAGGATCAAAATTTTTTGTGATAATGTAAGTAAATTACAACTCTAAATGTTGGCACTTGCATGCCCCTATGGTCTATTGTGGCTGTTACCCCAGCATAAAACGTTAATGATAAAATAACATAAGCAAAACTAAATATTACTACTTTTTAACAATCTTAATAAATAGTGATGATAGAATTTTATCTGGCCTTAGCAGTTAGTTTAGTATTTAGTTGTCTCATTTTGTTGATTAATGAATTCTCCAATAAAAGGGAATCTATATTTTCATATTTGTCTTATTCAAAGCATGTGGTTGCTTTGTGCTGCAGTTTTAATATTGGAAAATACTTTTCATTTTTGCTCTATCTAGATAATGACTTTTTCGTGGTTCAATGTCTTAATTACTTGTATGACTTCTATTTAAGGTATGTGTGCTCCACTGGTATAATAATGGGAGTATGCCATATATGCAAATTGGAACGCTAGTATAGTTGCTGTGTTTTTCACTGTGGAAATTGTTTTTCTTTTACGCAGATCAGCATATTATTCAAAATAATGTTAACTTTGGTTCATACCAATAAATGAGTAAAATTAATTTGATCTATAATTGTTAAAAATGGGTAAGTGGTTCTCCCCCTTGTTTTCACCGAGTAACATCTCTCTGCAAAAGTATTTGGATTACTTAAAATAAATAAATGAATAAATAAAGACTTAGGGGCTGAAGGTCTACAAAGTGGGAGTAATTAAGCTGTCAGTATCTGGCCCAGAATATACTAATGTTTGCATAATTGTACTATTTTTTTATTTGTTTTTATAATTATTAAGAAAGGAAAAATCTAGTAGTATAACCTACATAGTCCACAGCAATTTGCCCTAGTAAATTATCCTAGTACAGCATATATCAGAATTTAAGTTCACGTATAGCTTTTTGATAAATGGTGGCATGCTGGGAGGTGTGCAACAAAATTGTTTAAAAAATAAATAAGTTGCTGCTCTGGGTTCTCCAGAGCAGCCACTGGTCAGCACTGTGGCAGGCACCAGGGGCAGAGTAAGGAGAACACAGGCAGGGATGCTATCTACATTCTGCTCACCCCACCCTCTGTCCCTGAGCTGTGCTCTCCAGCCCAGTCTGGCTCTGGAAGGAGCTGCAGGCGGGCAAGGCTGGGGCCCAGGTATGCACTGCAGAGGGTTTCTGTGCTGGAGGTTCCTGGCTGGTTTGGGACCCGAGCACTGACTACAGCAGTTTCCTGGGGTCCAGGGGGCTCCTGCAATCAGGTCCCATGGCTGGCCCTTGCATCTGGGGTGGCTCCACCCCACTCAGGCACTGCCCAGTGCACGAGGAGGGCAAGCCCAGAGCTGGAAACCTGAATCTAGCATCCTGCCCTACCAGGCAATGTCTTTTAGGCAGGGTGGTTGTAGCACATCCCCATGGAGCTGCGTGGGCTGGGCTGGACCCCACCTCAGGAGCCACTGGATGCCCCTGCCCGCATACCTACCCAACACGGCCCAGGTCTGTGGAGTCCCTGGATAGTCCTCACTTCCCACATGGCCCCCGCTCTCCTTCAGCTTCTGCCTTGCCAGCTTCCCCTCGGTTCTTCCCCTCTCACCTGCTTCTCCCAATGCCAAAGACCCTTTCCCAGAGGCGTTTGAAGTTGAGGGGGTCTATCCCTTGTGCCAGTCTTTCACTTCTACAGGGGTTGGGGTACCAGTGATGCAGGTACCCCAAAACCTGGGCCTCTCTCCCAATCAGTAACCTCCCCAGCCACATTCGACCTGTTTCTGCTTTCTTCACAGACTTTCTCATTAGAATCACCACCGCTCATCCTGGAGTCCTGCACAGGTTTGTCTGGGAAAACAGCACTCCTCCAAATGTGCTGTGCAGTGCAGCCAGACCAGCTGCCTCATCTCTGTGTGCCGACTGCTCCCCTCAAGGAGTCTTTCCAGATTCTGCCACCCCAGCACACCACAGACTTCCCTTGAAAGCCATCCCCAACACTGGCAATATCTCTGCCAGCCCACCACACACCAATCTGGAGGGTGGCGCTGTTCTGGAAATGCTGTTGTGGTACTGGCTTGCTGGTCTCGTTCACTACCTTTGCTGAGGTAGGTGGGAAGAATGGATTATCCCCCTGGCTTTCTCTTCCTCTTTTACACTTTCTCTTTTTTTTTCTCTCCTCACTATTTTTCTCTTTGCTCTCCTTTTTTTTCTTGTCTACTCTTTTTTCCTCTGCCCTCTTTTTTTCTTTTTTCTCTTCTCTGTTTTCTCTCTCCTTCTTTCTCTTTTTTCTCCACTCTGTTCTTTTCTTTTCTCTCTCTCCTTTTTCTCTTTTCTTTCTTTACTTCTTTCTCTTTTTCTCTCTCTTGTCTCTCTTTTCTTTTTTCCTATTTTTTCTCTCTCCTCTTTTTCTTTTTTTTCTCATTTTTTCTCTCTTATTCTAACATGCTAATAAAACATTTATTATTATTAACTATATTAATATGCAGTGCATCCTTCCATGTACCCTGATTTTGTTTTTTCTGGCAAGTTGGCAGTCTGACACCTTACAGGGTAGAATTTGTGGGTTGGGTTTTGGCCAAAAATGTTGCCTACCCCAGTATATAGAGTGCTGTCACTACCCTATAATACAAGGGATCAGGAAAGTTGAGTCAGGGTCTTGCCTCACGAGACACTTAGCATATGTTAAATCTGAGGAATGCTATGAAGTGTTAAAGTTAGAACATATTCTGAGCAGTAATGATTGCTATCATATGGTAATGTTTACTATGAACCCTACACGTGCAGCTCATGCTCTACCACTAACGGGCTGGTAAACAAACCTCCCAGCATGACATCCTGGAGCAATTTGTTTCTTATATTTCCAACAGAAGCAAAAACAGTAAAGCACAGACAAAAACATTGATTGTCTGCATCTCACTGAGAAACAGGCTTGCATTCCAATCCTTCCTTGACCTGGAACAGGATCTATAAGCTTCCTTAACTTACTGTCCTACCTGGGATTGAATTGACTCTTCAGTGATTTCCTGAAGATGAGTGGCTGAACCAATCAAATGTATTGTTGTGACCTCTCTAATCCACATGTATTTCATGTTTTAGCAGGGAGGTATAATACCTGCATATTCTCTGGTTTCTTCAAGATCATGTCACAGGGGAGTTTACTTCTGGCACTCCCACCGAAAAGAGTTCAGTTCTGCAGCTCTGCAGTGAAGTAAACTGTCCCTAAATGGCACCAAAAAGTTTAGTGTGCCTTTGGGACTTTGGCCATTGTCTTAAACCCAATAATCTTCAAAACTGTGGATATAAGCTTAAATGTTTGGCTCTGTAAATCCTGCCTTTTCCTAGAAACCATAACTAAAACCTAACTAATAATTGTTTATTCCTTTTATAGTCTGTTTCCTGGGTATATCAGAAACTACCCCGTCTTTGATTTCTGAGCTTTTAAATAACTAAACTGAGATGTTAGAACATATGGTCCCCATATATGCTAATGTCATTACTACTATCAAGATTTGAATAAAGAAGAATGCATAACTATGGAATTTACTCCTATTCATTTATTGGCAGAGACCAAAAAGGCTGTTCTTCAGGGAAATGTATGAAGGGATTTGTATAGACTGGATTATGGGGGAGGTGGGGAATATAGAAGGGTTTGTTTTATGGATTCAGAATATATTTCTCCAGTTATATGAACTTATATCCTTTTAAAAATGAATTTTTAATCTATTGTTTAAAGAGTTAGACTGTGTATACATCTAGGAGATGGATTCTTTGTGTGGAGATCATAAAGGAGGTCAAAGGGTACAAGTACCCTTTCCTTTCCACAGGTAGGTATAAAAGAATCCTCAGCCTTTCTTTTGCAACACAGTACAGAAAAGAAGCACTAGCCTGGTGTACAAGATAGGCATAGATTTATTAACTGAAATACATTTCTAAAGATATTATGATAACCAAAGGAAGACAGGCTAAGTCTATTCTTTTGCAATGAATTCCATTGCTTTTTAAATGTATTTTAATGTTTTGTTATAATGCCTATAGACAGAACTTAATGTCCTAAGAAAATTTTCTTATTATTAAATTCCATAGCAAATATCTTTCTCTAGTATCATCAGCCTTGAAGTTAAAGTAATATAAAACATAGTTCATAGTGTTAAACTCTAGGGATCAGAGAACAAGTTCAAATGAATTAAGAAACAAAATCAGCCTTCACCTAAAAATCCAATGTACCCAAATGGAAAAAAAAATGAGGAAAAAAGGACTATAGGAGGGAAAAGAAAGATGTTTTGTTAGAAATTGAAGAGGTGGTGAGGGAACATAGTTATTTGAGTAGTTCTGTAGGAATAGACAACCATTTCAGAACTGAGAGTAGCAAAAGTTCAGAGTATAGATACATGACCTGATTCATGGAAATAATTAACAGAACATTTTCAGTTTGGGGATATAAGTCTATCTCGGGGTTTGGATAGCATTAAAGCACCATAATTTAGAGAGCCTGCTGTTTATTTCCTTTTTATACTTAATGCTTTAATTATCCTTCTCTGTCTATTAATGATGAGACAGCTGTTTGCAATATTTTTATGTCAGTAAAGCACAAAGCCTGTATGCTTCATGCTTATCTTTGTGTTTAATAAGCTTTCTAATGTCCAGGCCCCAGGTCATTTAATCAATCAATTAATTCAGTCAAGTTGTCATTAAAAGATAGCTTATGGCTTAGGTCTTTTGCCATAGTTATGTTTGGAAGTGGAAGCAATAGCATTTCTGTTATTACTACAGTTATAGAGTGGTTGGTACATTGTTTGATGTAAGTATCTCTCCTTGATATCAGAAAGCACAAGCACCTGAATTAGGAAAGATAAATTGTTGTTGCTTCAAGTGTTGAAATGGGAAAACGCTTGTCAGCAGACTTCATCAAAGTCAACAGCAAAGAATAAGTAAAAGTTGTAGTACCCAAACTGATAAAGCAGAAAGAAAGAAAAAAATCTCTAAATGTTGTATCTTCTTCACCAAGCCACATAAGACTCCAGAAAATGTGAAAATTGTGATGTTTTACATGTCTAAAGCATAAATAAAGATCAAAACAGTTGAACAGATAATTATCTCCTATTAGGACATTATTTACCAGCAGGAAAATGGGATCTATAGATACATGATTACAAAATTTAAAGAATTCAGTAAATTCCAGTGCTAAAGAAAGGAAATTAAAATGATTTTATTGGACATTACAAGAGATTTCTCGTTATGCATTTGCATAGAATAATGGAACCTCCATCTGGTTTGCCTGTAGGCACTGGCAGAATTTAAGGGTATAATAATACATTTGTTTATATTTTATTAATATCTGCAGACTATGGTCAGTTAAGACCCCTTTGGGTTAGATGCTCTCCAGAACACTCATAAATAAATAAAGTATTAATACAGCCTACTGTACTTTACATTCATATTATAGAAATTAAATATTTACATATCATAAAATACCAAATGCATTTATTGTATGTTGCGGTGCCTGCTCCAGAGTCTAAATGTTCTTATACATATAAAATTAGAATTTTCTGAATAATATTTAACCTTTTACAGTGTATACAGCCATTCACTGCACCCAGTCTCTGTTCTTGCAGCTTACTTTAACCTGCCTAAACATAAACTGGGAATGATGTGTACAGCCTTTGCTGCTCCCAAAAGCCACATGGGGAAGCTGGTGTAAGTAACATGGGAGGGGCAGAGAGATCAGTTGGGGCAAGTAGGTTCATGGTGTGGATTGGTGAGTCTGGTGGAGGGAGTGGTTGGCAGGGTTGGGAGGGGCAGGATCAGGTCTATAACAGGGCTGGTGAGTCTGGAGGTGGAGTTCCTACTTGTGGGATCAGATGGCAGGGCTAAACACAGCCCAGAGTTGTTGGGCTGGGAATAGTGCAGGTCCAGCTTTGGGTCAAGTGGCTGGGCTTTCCTAGCACTGCAGCCACACTGCATATATTCATGAGATTGGGTTAACCCAATCTTGACCTAAATTAATACACCCCCTTAAGTTAATTAATTTAAATCAGGTGTGACATCTCTTGGGGGATTTAAGCCCTCTGGATGCCTATACAATTGACCATTTAGGTTGCCTTATCCCTGGTTAGAGTGGTATAAACTTAACTCCTTTGACTACCCTGTATAATCAAATGTATGAGATAAAAAAACAAAACAAAAAACTGTGGCTTTACCATATTTTTAGCTTATTTTTTAATGAAATATCTTATTTTGTTTTGCAATCCAATCTGTCTTCATAAACTCCTCTGCACACTAAAGATTGTTTCTTCTCTCACCTTCCCCTCCAACCTTTCCCCACTGTCACAGGCTGGCTAGGTGCTGTGAGTATATCAGCCATGAGGCTGCTGGGTTTGGGATCAAGGAGGTGAGGCAGGAATGAAGTAAAGGCAAATTTACTTATAGCTTAGCATACAGCAGTTAACAGAAAGGTTTAATGTGACAAATACATAGTACAATAATAAAGAGCTAATAGTAAATAATAACAACAGATAGACAAAATGACAAAGAGTTCCCACATGGGGTTGGCATCTTATTGGCAGTCCCTCTATGCCAGGTGTGTGCCAAGTTGTTCCAGTGAAGTCAGGCATCCCCAATCAACACTGTCCAAGGGATCACCAGAAAGATCTGGCCCTTGCTCATACTGGGTGCTAGGGTCCAGGCTCGGTACAGTGATGGTCCTTCTGTCCCGTCCTTCAAACTGGTTACTTGACATGCACATTCCTTTATGCCTTATTTTATGCTAATCTGTTGTCTTTAAAGCCACTCACAATCTTGCCTTATAGCTGTTACCCTATGGGATTAAAAGGTGTGAGAAATTATCATCAAAGGTTACCGCCCAAATTTGGGTTTACCCAATAAGCAAATTACATCACATTACTTTGAGGTTTGAAATTAGCATTACTCTGCCCAAGCTCATCCCCTTGGTTTCTTATTCCTTGGATTCCTTGGAATGTGCTAATTATATTAGGTGGTGAGATCTTGTTAAGGCTGATCTTTAAAAAACCTGTTAGATCAACTAATCTTGTAGTCTTGCTTATTTTGGGGGCCCAGTCAATTCCATGATCAGTGCAAACAGTTAGATTCAACACTTTGGCTAAATTGTGACGGACAAATTCCACTTGTAGGTTGCAAGCTTTGCATTAGCTAATCTTAACTGCTAGATAACTGCCTGGATGTCTTCAAGAGCATTCATTTATTGCTCATGATAGTAACCCCTCTGGTTCTGGCCATCACAACCCACAGAGAATTTATTATGACACAGCCTTATACTAAAAAGTCATGTTGCCTTCATGGACCTACTTTTTTTCTTTTCTTTTTTTTGTGTTGCATCAACATATTATTGCACGAGCAGGGATCAGGTGATTGCTGTTAAAATATCAAGACAATTTACGATCATGATTTATTCTAGGTAGCATTGGCAGGAGTTATGGCATTGCCTTCTATGTAACTTCAGACTAGCAATGAGTTACTCTTTAATATTTTATTTTCTTAAATCTTAAAACCTGAAACTTGAGTGGTTATACTTTTCTACTTTTACAACTGTTTAAAACAAATTCAATATTCAGCTAAAAATTTTATATCAGTCTCATATAGTGTAAATAGTAATTGATTTAGCTTTGTTATAATTCTAAAAGTTGGATTTTTCATGGAAAAGGCCAATTCTGGCCTAAGCACTGTAACAATACAGAATGCCTATAATTATTGATAATTTGTAAACACATTCATGGAAATGGCACTCCTGAGACTGTAGAACAGAGTCTGTCTTTTATTTCACTAATTCCTTTTGCCTGGAGAATTGCATTTTACACTAAAATCTTTGGTAGAGTTGAATTAAAGAATTGCCAAATGAAGACACAGGGCTAGATGATACTAGCTTAGCTTAGTTACAGCAATAGGCTACTTAACATTTTTAATGTTAAGACTATGGGGTGAGAAAGACTGTGGGGTGAGACAGTGAAAACAAGAACAATCTGAAAGGAATCATAGATTTCATAGACATTAGGGGCTGGAAGGGACCTCATGAGATCATCAGGTTCAGTCAGCTCAGCATAGCCAGGAAGTCTGCTGGGATCATGTGAATCGTGGCGGGGTGGGGGGAGAGGGAAGGTATAACTAAATTCATAATGTGTAGGGTGAAAAGCATTATAAGTCTCCACAGGTTTCCACCTTCCTTGCTGACTATTCCATAAGGTGGGCACTTGCACCATGACTGGCATTTTCACTGAATATTAATATGGTTGTTTTGCTTTCTATCAAACTCGGAGCTTAATGCACTTCCTGGAGAAGAAGACTTGGAGACTTAGGTGGAATGTAAACACCTAACTTTTCAGACAAATATTCAGAGATGCCTACATTTAGAAAGTTATGAAATGCTACAGATAAAAATATAGATAGAAAATGAATCTAGGCATCTAGTGGAGTAGTCAGTGGAACAGAGGTATTCTTCTTGCAATTTAGGTGCTTATTTAACCAATCTAATTTACCAGTCTAGGTATGGCCCCTTGCTCTAAAGTCTTTGTGGATCTAGTCCCAAGAGTCTTGCCATTGATTTAAGATCTTAACTTAGTCTTTTGCAATTGTCTTGAGTATCTGGAAACCTGTATATGTAGGAGATGGCACAACTGTCAAAAGTTTTGTCAATATTTAATCACAGAACTGAATTAAGCATGACTTGCTGGATAGAGTCTCATTTGTTATTAGTGACAGCTAATATGTCTACTGAAATCCTAATTCTGTAAATATCTTCCTTAAAATAAATCATTAACTGAGGGCTTTGACTAAAGGTTCCAAACAAGAAGCCAATTAAACATTTTTTTCCTTTTAAGCTAATTTGGACATCAGGTAACCTATCAACTGTACAGAATTTGGATATGTCCTAGTTTTAGTCCTTTACAAGGAATAGAAGTATAATGCTAAAATAGGTTCAGATAATGCCCCACTACTTTTTGACTGAATCCAGATGAGTCTGCACTAAACATAATCTGCAGGAATACTCATCAAGGCTGTCAAATTGCAACAAATAATAGTACTCCTATAATGGTTGATGAGGGCTGACTGGAGAAGCCAGATTTTAAAGACCTGTGATCTTCTCTAGCACCTTCATCTACAAAACAGAAATGTTATTCCTTTTTGTAATTAACATCTACATTCTCAGTAAAAGTTACATAAGCAGAGAAATCCAGATCACCAGCCATTACTTTTTCATTAAAAATGTTATATTTGTTCATTTTAATAAAGGCCAGAGTAGTTCCCTGGTAACATTAGATCCTTTTAAAAAAATCCTTCCTTACATGGTCCATGTATGATCAGATAAGAAAAGAAGAGCAAGGAAAACATAAGGTAGGCTATAGGACCGTGAATGGAGATAGGAAATGTACTTACTAAGCAAATTAAAAAAAAAAAGGCATTATAACTCCCAGTATGATCAGTCCTATGAGACTTTAATTTCCTGTTATATCTCAGGACCAGTTCCACAAATTCTTGAACATATAATAAGTCCTAGAGTTCAACAGTATTACTCACAAGGAAAAGGAAAAGAACTCCTTGCATAGATTGAATCAAGTTCCAAATGCTAAAAAGATTTGGTTTCTGATTTTTTTGAAGTCTGGACATACAGTTTATGCTTCTTTTTCTCCTATTAGAAAAGATCATAACTTGAAAAACTGCTGGGTCAAAGTCTCTTTTGTTCAATTTAAATGCTGACCTAACTATAAGATAGTTGGCAAATACTAGGGGAACAATTAAATGCTGATTTATACAGTGGCTTTAACCCAATGATTGTGTGTGACTATTTTTAATAACACAATTTATTTTTCTACCAAGAAATGTTAGAAACAAGTCTGAGCAAGATGCTTACGTAGACATCTGAAGAAAGAAAAAGAGTAGAGATTGAAGTCTCAGGGAAAGGAATTTTACATTTTGTTTTGAATTACTTAATTAAAGTAAGAAATCAGTAATATCCTTTTATTCTACAATATGTGTTTTTTAAACTTGTTTATACTAGCCCATCAGGTCTTATTTTTCAGTAAATGAACAGCTTTAGTTAAGTGTTTTCTTTTTCAACTGTGAAAATCCAAATGCCTCCAGATTGCATTATGATTTTAAGAAGTCAAATTTCCAATTATGATTAATTGCTTTTTCTACTTGGTTTTTGAACTGTCCTCAAAACATTAGCAAATTTACTATTGAAAATAATGAAAGATTTCTGCTTAGAATAATAACTTTCCTAATATTGCGATGTCCTCTTAATATTACAGTAAAAAGAAAGCATGTGTGCAAACCAAATAAATCAAAGTAAATATTTAACCTTCTTAATACCATAGCTATTTCCTGAAGAGTTTAGCAGGATGTTAGTCCATAAAGGCAAAATCATTAATAATATGCTAATTAAAGTCATGATAGCTTGGATTATTAGAAAATATTCCCTTATGCAAAGAAATATTGGACTGACATTTTTATCCTCTTTTTGTGGGGAAGGCTGTGCTCTCTCAAAGTAAAGTTAGATGTCAGACCATATAAAACATCTCACTATGGCACTAGAGAAGTGGGTATGAGCATGGCTCTAGAATCATGTTAAAGCCATGGTAATTAATAAAATAAGCAATATAGGAGCTTGACAAAAAATGAGTTCCCAGGTCTAGCTGGCTTATGTATGTATCTCCCAGTAACACACCTCAAACTCTGAAACAGGATGTCTGAAACAGCTTTCTATCATGTGCACATAATTTCAAACCAGTACTTGAGTGACCAAATTTATTAGAAACTGTCTTTAAGACATGAGAACAGAGAAACACTTTTATTTTTCTTCACAACCTACTGAATGCATTCAAAGTTCGGGGAACTTCAAGTCTGTAAGCTGAACTTATGGGTTCCTAGTTCTGCATCATGTATTGAACACAGGCAGGGTAAGTACTTCTCGCAGTCTGTATTTGATTTCCCCAGACAAGTTGGAAAGTAGTCCAACATATTACTATGTATAGGTGTGTTGATGTACATTTGATGTACATGTTCAAATACATTTTTATAGTAATAGGAGTTGGGGTTCCTGTCTATATCAGGGACTCTGTAACAGCATTTGAAAAGCACAATGCAATTTAACAGAACTGTTAAGTACCTTGGTAGAGGCTGGATTTAGAGGGCATTTTCATGACCAAACTTCTCTTGATTCAATTCCGAACTATGCCAAATAGATGGGAATTAAACACAATTTTATGTCAGAAGCTTCACATGCATCAGGTGATTAGGGAACATGCCCATTCCCAGAAATCAGGGCAGAGGAATCAATTCTTAAGATGGGTTTACTGTGAGCATTGATCCTGAACATAGCAGCTGAACCATATTCAACAATTGCTCAGCTCCACCCACAACAACATACAATAAGAGAAATTCAGCAATAAGCAGGGGGCGGGGGGAGGGTTGTGTGCAAGGATCTTTTCTAACTGGAGGGGTCAGACAGGCGAGAGGTAAGCCTGAAGGGGGGAAATGGACCAAGCCAGAACATCTAGCAAGAGCAATAACCACTGTTGCCAAGACTGTACCCACATGATGAGTCAGCAAGGGCAGATGGAGAGAGAGGATGTGGGGCTGGGGGCAGAGGCTTCCCTAACTCTTGTCAGTGACAGCCTTGTGGTAGGGCTAGCCCAGATGATCTCTTGTTAGGCTAGAGAACCACCCCGTCAGGGGAAGGGGTGAACAGGGTCCCACAAAGCCCCATTGGATGCCAGCAGAATATGACCTACCGTGAGTCACAATAGGATCTGGTAGCAATGTTCATTATAGCTCTCTAGCCTAGCATGTTGAATCTATTACCATATCCAGGATTATTTTAGAGTGGAATTACCATTTTTACAGGGTTTTATGTGCCCTGATGGTCTGTTTAGTTATGGCTATGGGCAATTTCTGAACGCTTACCATGCAGTAAGTGTAAAATCTGTACCTAGCCTGCATATTCTGTATATTTCACTGAGGATGGTGTCACACATTCAATTTAATTCTTACTAACTGCAGTTAAAATGAAGTAGATACATGTTCAAACAGTTCAGTACATGTTAACCATCCTCATGGTATTCCAAAGCTATTCTCTTTTAGGCCAGGGTTTTCTCCTAACATGTATTAATTTTAATAAGTCCCTACTTTCCAATGATTTGCAACTGTTGGAGATGAATGTGTAACCCCAACACATGCTAACTTTAATACAACACTCTCTATATAAAACTGAAAACTGGGGATTTTTTAAAATCAGAAAAAAATAGGATCCCTTCTCATTTCACATCCAAATCAATGTAAAAAGAAACAGAATAATGTCATAAAAGGGCTAGTGGATTTTTTTTACTTCAGCTCTGTAAATTTACAACAGCCTATTGGCAACCTGTGTTCAATATGCCTAGAGAGTGTTTTCCTGTTGACTGCATCCTCATCTATTAAGGGAGTCTGCTCCCTTAACATTGCAAGGTCTTCTGTTACAGGTGTATTGGAGCAAACTTTCCTTCACAAATTCAATTTATATTAGAATAAGCATAGCATATGGATCTAATTTTAGCAGGGGCTAGTTTAGCTCAATACCCATGATGGTTATCTGGTACCCTCAGTGCTTATTTCATAAATAAAACATATGAGTGCATATGTGTGTGGGGGAGATGGGAGCAGTAGGGTTGATCCCTGGATATCCAGTGGTCAAAAAAACTGCAGGAAAGAAAAAAAAAAACTGGAGACATATGCTTGGCCAGTACATGCTGCTGAAAAGTGGAGCCCACCCTCCCAGAGCTGTGCCAGCCAAGCTCCATGCAGCAGAATCACCACAGCTGCATCCTCAGGAGGCCCCCCCAGAGCCCCAGGTAGGGCTGCTCGGGCTAGTACAGTGTTGGCCCCAGCCTCTCTCACGCCACCTGGGGTAACTTACTGCACACCAAAGCATTTCCCTGGGACAAGAAATGTCAATACAAGGTGTGCCGCTGCTACTTGTCTCCAGGGGACCAAACTCAATGCATGTCTGGATGTGCCCTAAGAGTCCTATTCAGTATAATATGATGTATTCACAATAAGTTACTCTGCCTCTCACACAATAACTTGCAGTATTATTATGTGTCCAGTTATGTAGTCATTATTGTAACAGGTAAGGCAGTGCTGTAGATACTTGAATACAGGCACATTCTCTCTTTTGGTTGTCCCTAACACCGTTCATGTGTTTTATATTAGAGAGTCATTAGTTAAATGCCAGAAACAATCCTGGAAGAAAGAACTGATTCCTGCCCTGTACCCCAGTCATGACCAGTAGGTTGCCTGCTCTTTTGGTCCTATGACTAAAGTTCTCTTGGCTTCCCAGTGGTTCACTTCAGCAGGAGTAGTAGACAGCATGCTCATAGTATATAATATAGTACAGTAGTTACATCCTTCTCTTGGGAAGTGTGTGTTGTTTGTTTGAATGCTTTGGAGAAGATGGGTTTAGACTCCACTGCTGGGGGATGTATTATCACTTGGCCATGTGACCAAAGACCAATACCACCTATGACATGAATTCAATGCTATTCTTGTGAGTTCTTGGGATTTAGTCCAGGGGTGTCAAACTCATTGGGCCTTATGGGACAGATCCAGATGGCAAGTCCTTCCACAAGCCAGATAACTTGTGAGTGGTGGAAGCGACCTTAACCCCTATGGATGCAGGAGCTGTTTTAGTGCAGTTCTGGAACTCACTGTCAGTTAATTATACTGTCATTTGCCTCCCTATTCCCTTGCTACCAATTTTTGTCACCAAGGGCAACAAAAAGTCCTAATTTTGGCAGTGGGTAAGGTGGGGGGTGGTGAGTGGTGTTAACTCCCTGGGAGTGGGTAAGTCAGGTAGGAGAATGGTTTAACTTTCTAGATTTTGGAGTTGCATTGAAGCAATGGGGATTATAGCTACTGTGGGGCTCCAGCAGATGTGATAAAGAGCCTTGTGGACCAAATCCAGGCCACAAAGGTTGGTAATCCAGCAATGAATTCCCTGATTTAGCCTGGATAGTGAAAGAGGCCTTTACAGTGACCTGAGTAATGTTTAGGTGCCTTCTAAGAACATTTTTAATCACAAGGGATCAAGTGTAAAAGTTAGCAGCATGCAGCAACAAGGTACTCCACTGAATTGTCTTTCCATATGTCCAGAACCCTTGGTGTAGGTTCCAGTGTTTTCAGTCCAAAGTAGAGGAACCTGATGAGTGTTATGGCAGTTGGCCATTTTGAATTGCCATTTGAAACTTAGATGACTAAACTTTATCTATATCCCATTTAGGTGCCTAGGGAACTATTTTGTATTCTGCCCTATGGGTACACATGCTATCAGTCTCAACAGGTGCAGCTGTTTCATTTGGCTTTTGATATCAACAGGAGGTTATTTTCCCCCTCTTATGGTACATGAAGAGCTTGCTACAGTTGGTTGGTTTCACAAGATAAAATAAACTAGAAATCACTCTGCTGTTTCCCTTGTTTCTCTCATGGGCATGTCACAGCTAGTGTCTATCTAGCTTTTGTAACTCAGTCTCTCACTAAGTGATCATAAATGCACCAGAATGACATCAGATTGCTTGAAGCAGAGTTTTCTTTTCATTTCTAGTAGTCTCTCTGGGAGTTTTCTCCATGTTTATTATGCTGAAAAGCTTCAAGAGAGACATTTGTATGTCAACTATTCTAGCACTTGGCAATAAATGACCCTTCTGCTGATTTCCTTTGTTCACTAGTATCATCAGTTCTGAAGTAACCTATTATTGCTAGTTGGATTTCATATTGTTTAAAATTCTTCTGACAGTCAAAGAAAATAGTTCTGTTATGCTACTCAGTTTATTCAACACAGCTGAAGTTCTCTGAGTTTTAAAATAAAAAGCTGCAAATTTCAGGCTTGCAGATATTGTTTCATGAAACATATGGAAAATGTTAGCCATCTTTTCCTATCCTCTGACTAATCACTGGACTAAACAAATTATAATCATGTTACTCTTTATAATATCATAGGAGTCAAATTAATCTGACAGAGGTGAAAATATAATTTTCAATTATGGTCAGTTGAGTAATTTTCCTCATCCATAGCAACGGTGTCACTGATATTAGCAGGAGATTAAAATAGATATCAAGTATCATTTGACTAATATTTTCAAAAGTTTTTGAAGAAAAGAGCACTCAGATCTTCTTTCCTAAAACAGCTACTGGTTCCCCCTTCCACTGTCTTTGGCAGTATTCACAGTCAACATTTTTTCATGCTATCTCCTAAAATGATTATTAATGAAATACTTGTTGTTGACATAAAACATCATCATCATCAGTGTTTGAAGCTGAAGTCAGAATTTGTTCCTTGTGTCAATGATCAAGGATGTCAGAAACACAGGATGGCACCATGTAAGGATCACATGGATCATCTACTTCCTCATCAAAGGATGAGGAAGGAGAAGGATTGTGGGTTAGGCTACATGGGGGCAAAGAGAAAGGGATTTGGTGGTAGGGGTCTGCTACAGACCCCCCACACCAAGGGGAAGAAATAGATTTGGGGCTCCTGAGGCAGCTCTCAGAGACCATAAAAGCTAAAGAGGCGGTAATAATGGGGGACCTAAATTACCCAGACATCTGCTGGGAGACTCAGATGGCAAAGTCCCACCATTCACACAGGTTTCTAACCTGTGTACAGGACCTCCACCTGACACAGGAGGTACATGGTTCCACTAGGGGGAATGCCTCACTGGATCTGGTATTGGCAATGAGAGATGACATGGTAGGGGACCTACAGAGCAGTAGACATCTGGGGGACAGTGATCACCTAATAATAGAATTTACCATAAGACATCAAGTGGGTAAGGAAATTAATAGGGTGAAAGTGCTAGACTTTAGGAAAGCTTATTTCAATGAACTCAGGTGATTAGTCAAGGACACACTGCAGAGTAGGAGTTTTGAAGTGATGGGAGCCCAAGAAGGGTGGCTGTGCCTTAAGGAAATAATCCTTTGGGCACAAAGCGAGATGGTACTGATGCAGGGAAAAAGAGGGAAAGGGGCCAGGAGGCTTCTTTGGCTGACCAGAGATATCCAGGGAAGCCTAAGGGCCAAATGGGGAGTACATAAAAAGTGGAAACAGGGAAAGATCACCAAAGATGAATATACCTCCTCTGCTCACGCTTGTAGGAAGGCAGTTAGATGAGCCAAAGCTACCATGGAGCTGAGCATCCCAAGGAAAGGACAACAAGAAACTGTTTTTTTAGATATATAGGGAGTAAAAGGAAGGCCCAGGGTGGAATAGGACTCCTACTAAATGGGCAGAAACAATTGGTGATGGATAGGGGAACAAGCCTGAACTCCTCAATGAGTTATTTGCCTCAGGTTTCCTAAGTGAGGGGCACGATAAGTCTCTCACTGGGGTTGTAGAGAGGCAACAGCAAGGTGCCAGACTACCATGCGTAGACCCTGAGATAGTGCAGAGTCACTTGGAAGAACTGGATGCCTTTAAGTCGGCAGGCCTGGATGAGCTCCATCCGAGGGTGCTGAAGGGACTGGCTGACATCATTGCAGAGCCACTGGTGGGAATATTTGAACGCTTGTGGCGCACGGACGAAGTCCTGGAGGGCTGGAAAAGGGCCAATGTGGTCCCCATCGTCAAGAAGGGGAGGAAGGAGGGCCCAGGCAACTATAGGCCCATCAGTCTTACCTCCATCCTTGGCAAAATCTTTGAAAAAATTATCAAGGCTCACATTTGCGAGAGCCCAGCAGGACAAATTATGCTGAGGGGAAACCAACACGGATTCGTAGCAGGAAGATAGTGCCTGACTAATCTAGTCTCTTTTTATGACCTGGTTACGAAACACCTGGACATAGGAGAAGGGGTGGATGTTGTATACTTAGACTTCAGGAAGGCCTTCAAAACTGTATCCCACCCCATACTGGTGAACAAGTTAAGAGGCTGTGACTTGGGTGACTACACAGTCTGGTGGGTGGTGAATTGGCTGGAGGGTTGCAACCAGAGAGTTGTGGTGGATGGGTCGGTTTCGAACTGGAAGGGCGTGGGCAGTGGGGTCCCGCAGGGCTTGATCCTTGGACCGATACTCTTTAATGTCTTCATCAGAGACTTGGATGAGGGAGTGAAATGTACTCTTTCCAAGTTTGCAGATGACACACAGCTATGGGGAGAAGTGGACACGCCAGAGAGCAGCGAACAGTTGCAAGCAGACCTGGACATGTTGGGCAAGTGGTCAGAAAACCACAGAATGCAATTAAACAAGGAGAAATGCAAAGTGCTGCACCTAGGGAGGAAAAGTGTCCAGCACACCTACAGCCTAGGGAATGACCTGCTGGGTGGCACAGAATTGGAAAGGGATCTTGGAGTCCTAGTGGACTCCAAGATGAACATGAGTCGTCAGTGTGACAAAGCCATCAGAGAAGCCAATGGCACTTTATTGTGCATCAGCAGATGCATGACGAATAGATCCAAGGAAGTGATACTTCCCCTCTATTGGGCACTGGTCAGACCTCAGTTAGAGTACTGCGTGCAGTTCTGGGCACCGCACTTCAAGAGGGATGTGGATAACCTGGAGAGGGTCCAGAGAAGGGCCACTCATATGGTTAAGGGCTTGCAGACCAAGCCCTACGAG
>JAGPOW010003316.1:119585923-119598816 GCA_030014935.1 Caiman crocodilus
GGCCACTCATATGGTTAAGGGCTTGCAGACCAAGCCCTACGAGGAGAGACTAGAGAACCTGGACCTTTTCAGCCTCCGCAAGAGAAGGTTGAGAGGCGAACTTGTGGCTGCCTATAAGTTCATCATAGGGGCACGGAAGGGAATTGGTGAGTTTCTGTTCACCAAAGCGCCCCTGGGAGTTACAAGAAACAATGGCCACAAGCTAGCAGACAGCAGATTTAGATTGGACATCAGGAAGAACTTCTTCACAGTTAGAGTGGCCAAGGTCTGGAACGGGCTCCCAAGGGAGGTGATGCTCTCCCCTACCCTGGGGGTCTTCAAGAGGAGGTTGGATATGCATCTAGCTGGAGTCATCTAGACCCAGCACTCTTTCCTGCCTAAGCAGGGGGTTGGACTCGATGATCTATTGAGGTCCCTTCCATCCCTAACATCTATGAATCTATGATTAATGTGGATCATTATTGGGAATATGCTGGCATAACTGTATTTTAAAACTAAGGTCTGATAAACTGGAATATTTTACTGGAATTTAAAGAGACCTTTTTATTTGTTGTAGGAAATTTTAGCCTATTAAAATTAACAGTAAGCCAGATTTTCATAGGTCAACTTTTGCTTTCAGAACATGACTTACAGCATCTCTAAGTAATCAACAAGTGTATTAATTAATCAAGGGCAAAATAAGTATATCATCATCAGATCAAATGTAGACATCCCAATCATTCTTGGCATGCAGTGAATGCAAAACATGCTAGCGGTCTTGCAAGCCTTTAGCATTGCTTAATGGTGAGGATCAGCAGCAACAGGAGTCAACAAGATTTCTTGAGGTATTTGCTTAAAAGCATTAGGTATTCATTCTTTAATATGTTTGTGTTAATCACGCTTCAAGTAATTTTCCAAGGAAAAATAATGCACTTATAGCATTTAATGGATTTTATTTCTTGGTTTTGTTTTGAGAAGGACTAGCAGCTGAGCATCAAAAGTAGTTGTTTAAAACTATTTTTAAGCCTAATCTACTTGGACTTGCAAGGGAAGATTCTTGCACCTACCATGGGAACATAGGACTATCACGAACCCCTTGTATAACTCAGAAAATGCCCACTTCAACCCCGCATCTTTTACTACACAAAATGGTACCCAAATCACCACGAACAACTTATAATATACCACTGGAGGATAAGGGTACTGGCAATGTATTGGCACTGCAATTATGTATACAAACAGACAAATTAACTCAAGCAAAAAGAACAGAGGGATATATTACTTGCTCTGCAAAAACAGAAACTGATTTGCATGTCTGCTGCTATGATGCAAAAAATGAAAAATAAACTGTATTATTCAAGGGTAAGCTATCCTATTTGACTTTCACTTTTCACTTCCTGTGGAATAGCAGGAGAACCATAAACATTCAGTAAGCCTCATTACTCCATTGAATATGTTCATCTGTCCATACTCTTAATTAACATCCAAAATATCATTCTTTGAGTTCTTATTAGAAGGAACATATACTCAATTGAAACTTTCAGCTATGTTATTAAATAACAGTGTAAGAAATTCAACATCTGAAATGAAATGCCACTTCTTTTCAATCTTGGAAACTCTGGAAGTAAAGTAAGTCTGTCCCCATATTATGTTAAGCGAGTCTGTCCCCGTGTTAACACTTCTGGATTCTAGCAAATTTTGTGAATTCAGCCAACTTTGAGTTGTGCATGTTGAGTTGATTTTTAAACTTGATTATCATCAGGTGAACCCCTTATTTCCATTAAGCACCAACTAACTAAGTTCTCAGATTTTACCTCTGCTGATATCTAGTAGATAACAGTGTATTCTTTGGAACATATTTTTACTTTTTTCTTCTCAGAGGCATTTTATATTTTATTCATTTCAGTAAGAAAAATTCTGTTTCTCTTTGTGAACCTGTAACAAGGAACCCCAACCCTGTTAGCTGCAATCCCAAGGAACAGGACTTTTGTAGCCGTTGGGCGGGTGGGGGGAGGAGGCAAGGAGCAGTGGCAGCAGCAGAGCAGCAGCCAGTCCTAACAAGAAAACAGATTCCAAAGCTGAGACCTGTTAAGGACCCTGGGAGAGTGCAGAGCAAGAACAGCCAAAGCTTACTAGACTAAATAGAGACAGCAGAGCTAAGCTGCAGCAGGCAGGGGCAGGTTGATTATTAGGCAGAGGAAAAAAAGAGAGCTGAAGCTGGGTAGGTGGAACCTTGAGCAAGAGTCTTGATGCATTAGGGGCCCAGTGTTGATTTTCAATGTAGAGGTTTACTATGAGGGACCACTGTGAGGCTCATGACTATACAGGTGGCTGGAAATCATGATTCTAGACCCTAAAGTAATCACAGCTCTCTTAAAGAGGTGAGTACACTCATAGGGGGAGGAGAGAGATCCACCAAGCACCAAGAGTACACAGAACTTCTGTAGACAGTCTCCCCTTTTATATAGCTAACAGCAAGTCATGGCAGGTGAGAGACAAAGGGCAGAGGAGGTTGGGAAACAATAACAGGCCAGTCTGGGCACTGGAGGCATCAGGGTCCCCAGAACCTCTCCCAGAACCCAAATAGCAGCTTCTGGGGAGTATGAGTGTTATTTTGGATACTTATGCACAGGTTATGATTCAATTACTTCTGCATTGTGGATGAATCAGTGTGTGCATGCAGACTTAGCATGTATAGGAGGCTATGCTTTCAATGGGAAAGTTTGTAGCTACATACTGTGCATAGATACTTGTGTCTAAGTAACAAAATCCTAATTAGCCATAAACCTTTGCCTAATACCCCTCTTGTGGTATGCTGTTACTGTGAATCAATAAAGGTCTCCAAGTTATCAACAGGATATGATGTGATGGGGCAGATCTGTTATTTCCTGTGCAAGTGCCCTAAACTGTAATCTATTACTCCTCCCCACCTTTGCATTTCCTAAATTTATAGTCATCTACACATGTACATAACTGTGTCCTGTCTTTTCAGTGTCTAGCCTATTGCATGTACTCTGTCTGCATGCATGCATGGTTATGCATCTACAGGACAAAGGGAAGGTGGCTAGAAAACTGCCATATAGGTGCACAGAGGGAAATGGAATTTTGTCCCATATTACTATATTCATCAAGATAATAAGTTAGATTACACCTTTTTGGGCAATCTCATTTAATATGCCAGAGTTAAATAAAGATCAGATGTGTACATCTTTCAGTGTTTCTTTCCTGTTTTAAGTCATAGAAGTAATGTAGGGAAACAATTATTTAGGAAAAAAACATATATATATTTTTATATATCCTCAATGTATTCTTTGATTACATATAACCAGGGATCCTGGTTTTCTCTGATTAAAAAAAAATATCCCCAGTTACTGGATTACAAAAAAACCCCCAAAATCCATATTTTCCGCATGATTATAATGAAATACAACTATATGTATATATCTATATATTAGTGACATTTAATTTTAGTCATGGAAAAATGTGGATTTTGGCTTCCTTTAGTAAATCGAAAACTGGGCATTTTTTTATCAGCGAAAACCAGGATCCCTGCATGTAAAAAAAATGAATTTTGCATCCTTCAGTGATTATCACAGAATGACAGACATTATAATGAAAAACAAGACAGAATATTAAACCTTAGAGAAATATGCATCTGATTAAGCAGATACATTTTATAGTTTCTTATTTGAAGTGATACTCTGCATATATCTATATGTCTAGACAATATTCTACCTGTCTATCTATATTTATATAAATTATACTGATCTTTGAAGACCAGGATTTGACCCCTGGATTTTGAGTTTTCTGGGTTAGATGACAAGCTATTCCTAACTGGTATAAATTTACATTTTTATACTTTCTAAAACCTAATCAAATTTCAAAATACAGTAGGAAACTGCACATAAGGAAAAGGAAGTTACCCTCATTTCTTGACCATCATCACATTCCTTGTACCTTGAGGTAAGAAATGGGGGGATGAAGGAGAGAGAGAAATTCAATTGATATATAATCATGGTTTTTGACTCATGAGTAAGAATTACTTGAAATAATGGTGTAAACTTTCCATTGAGGTAACAGAGATTTCAACTTGAAAGTGAATTCCTTGATTAAGAACCCTAAAATGTATATTGTGCGTTTTCTATTCTGGAAAAACAAGATGAAGTAAGTAAGCATAAATTAACCTTCTAACTTTGTCTATGTCCTTGATAAAGGACTTGAGTGATAGCTTCCCTTAGTTATGGCCCCAAAAGAATTGGAGTAGATATTTCACATAATTGTTTCTTTTGAGTATTTCAAAAGGTAACACTTTTCCAATCAACTGAAAGGTATAGTGGAGCCCTTTGAAGTAAACTTTGTGGCCAAAAGAACCCAATCCCGCCCCCTGCCTCCCCTAAACTAAGATGTTCATCCTAATTTGATAACACCCTGCCAGCTACAGAGGTTACAAACCACCCAGACTCAAATGATTCAGGTTCTTCTGTAGTATTTTACAATATAGTGAACATGTATTTGAAATCTATGCATTTAAAATTGAGCCACACACAGTCCAAATTCAGAAGATTAATCTTGAAATTATACCGGTTAAAAACTTACTGGAGCTTTTCATGTTTTTTATTAAAGGATTAGTTTCTGTTCAGTTTGCATATTATTGGCTGTATTGAGTTCTATAAATACATCACAGGTGTCAGCTCTGATTTGTTGATTCATGGACCTTGCTTAATGCATAAACATTTTAAAGCAAGATTACAAATTTTGATAAATTGAGCCAAACAAGACTTTAAGTAGACAATAAATAGTTGTAAAAAAACCCCATTTTTTTTATGAAAAGATGAAGAAAATTCTATTCTTTGAGTCCTTGTCATCAGCAGGGATCCTGGTTTTCTCTGATTTTAAAAAAAATCCCCAATGTTCAGTTTAAAAAAACCCCCTAAATCTACATTTTCCCCTGATTTAAAATGAAATATCAATAAAATATCTACATATTAGTATATATATGGGGCATCTAGTGCCCCATATATCTATACACACACTAGATGCCCCATGCAGTGTTGCTTGTATGAAAATCCAGTGAGACATTTTTTGCCTGACATCACATTTTATTGCACTGCAATAGCATCACAACACTTCCGCATACACAAAATCCTGAAACATATCGCACTTTTTTACTGTAAGAGCTTTACAACACTTCCGTATACACAACATTCCTGGTTTTGTTACTCAAGTCAGCAGTCACTGCAAATCGGATGTTTTCTGGGTGGGAGATTCTGGAAGCAGCCATATATAGTTGTTCATGGGTGAAGACAGAATCCTGAAGGAACACTCCTACTGTTTTTAATGTTTGCCCCTGGGCTTTATTGAAGGTCACGCTGAATGCCACTTGCACAGGCAACTGTCGACATGTTCATGTGAATGGAAATGTGTTGTCAGACAGCTTCAATGCTATTCGAGGAATTAGTACTGTTCTTTCTGATGCAACATTTTTTGCTTCAAGTAGTCTGCTGTTGATGATGGATTGTACCAATTCCATTGCACAGACCATCTTTAGGGGCAAAGTTTTGCAAAAGTATGATGAGCATCCCAGCCTTAAAATGGAGCTGATGTGGAGGCAAACCTGACACCTCCATGGAATTCAGGCACTCAATTGTCATAGCCATAACACTTTCATCCTCTGAAAGAGCATCTCCACCTGTACAAATCCATTCTTGGCCTGGACATTTTGCCACAATAGCATTGTTGATCTCCTGTACAATGGAGTAATGTGGCTCCAAAACAGCTCTTTCAGATGCCCATCCTGGATTTTGATAGTTATTGACTAGATTTGGAAATCCCTATCTCTATATATCTCTATTTCTATCTCTGTCTCCATTTCTATACATCTCTACACCCTGCTAGAACATTTGGTACCGTAATGGGCTGGAGTGTAATGCTGTACAGAAGCATGGCCAGGAGTCAGTGGCTCGCCCACGTGCACACATTGGTGAAGTCAGTTCTCTCACCCAACTCCCCCTCTGAACAATTTCATCTATCGCAGTAAGGCTTCATACTTACTAACAGAGACGGCATGCAATACGCATAATAGTGTGTGTGTGTGTGTGTGTGTAAGTCATGTAACTTCTATAGACTTAAATTGGAGTTTCAGATCCTTTATGCCAGGGCTGTATTTAGTTTTCAGTCAATATACAAGAGTGGAAATTGGTAACCCCCTTATTTAGCATTGGTAAATAAGAGTCTTTATGATCCTGTACAAGCCAAGCAACAAATGGAAGTCTGTTTACAAAGAACTGTAAAAACATCACAATGACTGAAATAGACTGTGAGTGCTTCAATATCACCAGCTCTAGCAGTATAAACTTGGAATGTTACATTAATGTGAGACAGAAGAGGCAAACCACATGAAAACAAGACAATATAAAATGGAAGTTCTATTATATAATTATTAACTCTGAAGCAATTGAATAATCTGAGGGAGGGTAAAATGATTTATGATTATTGTTACACTATTGATACAAAAACTATATATGTACATATACATCTTAAAACATATACACATGTGCACATGTATATATTTTTCAATGTCTTATGTAAGAAAATATAGCAAGAAAATAGTTGTAAATGTCACATGTCTAGAAGTCCTGAACAGTAACTGTTAGTAAATGTTGAATTTTAATGAGGACAGTTTGTATCCCTTGAGGCGCAACAATGACTGTAAAGCATCATCTCTAGTATATTACTTCTTGGAAAATATGACAACTGTTATTACACCTAACAATGCAATGGTCTATACAAAGTGGGATTAGATTTTTGGGGTCCTTTAGAAAATGCTAAAGTGCTTGCTGTGCATTCCTTTGATAGAAGAAAAGAGTAATACCTGCTGCCCTGCATTAATGGATGACTTGCACTAACTTAGCTTGGTTGTTTGCCCTACAACTCCCTTTGGCACAGGGTCAGGATTTGAACTACAGGAAGCTAATCTTGTTGAAGAAAATCTTTTGCAGGATTTTTTTTTTTTTTAATAAATACTGTTGAACCTACAGGTCATTTCAACTTGGCTATTAAATCCTCTATAATCGCTTTCTAATTCATTTTGCTTCTATCAACAGTAGGCTGTCATCTTTCAGAACAGAGGGAATTCACAAAATAGCACTGAACAGAACTTATCTTGCTGAATACTTCAAGAGCCTAGAAAGTGACACGTTAAAACAAAACCTATGTAATTAAAGCAAATGAACTGGCACTTGGCACATTATCAAAAAGATAAGGACTATATAAATTGTGTATATGAAATACCTGGGAATCAGTGAGAAGCTGAATTAAATCTTGTGCAGGAAGACAGTATGAACACCTGCAGATGCAGAGGAATCCTAGAAGGAAGCATAAAATACAGTTCTATTAAGGATGAGATCTGATTAGTTTTTCTTATGCTCTAATCCAACCCAGGAACTAATATGATAGTATCAAGAAAGCCCAAAATGTTAAGATATATATTAAAGGAAAATTTCTGTATCATTCAATATGACACATTTGCATCTACAAATAGATAGTACTTTTACCAGCAGCAATGATGTAATAGTGAAGTTGCAGATGGGGGATTTTGTGCACATATTTTAATGTATAAGTGCTCTAGGCCAGATTCTAGCATTCAGATTGACACTGATCTGTGCCATACCATACTTAAAATATTAGAGCACCTATATACATGCCCAATGCCTGCCCCAACATGTGTTAATTGGCACACATCAGAGCAGACTTGATTGATCATGCCAATTAGCACACTCCAGCAGCCTTGGCATCATGGCATCATGTGTATTCAGCATCCCTGTGCTTCAAAATGGCAGCATCTAATGAGCTTTAGTTAAAGCACCCCCACTGCTATTTTGAAGCACAGGGCACTGAATACATGACATGCTGTGGATACTTTTTAATTAGAGTGGCTCCTGAGACTTGCTCTAATTAAAGTGCACCTTCCCTTACCCCAGAGTACATATAAAGATTCCCTGAATGATTAAGCTTAAGTCATCTAATATATTGTAGATACGTGTCTACATTGCTACTTAGCTGTAAGCTTCAAAGTATACAAATGTTAGCTTAAGATCATTTTCCTTCTCTTTTGTAAACACCATTATCTACTAAAGAAATAAAACATAACAGCTACACTATAACAGATCAGGTCAAGAAGTGATGCTATTGGTACCATACCCCATTGATAATCTTAACATTCAGGGAAATCTCTAAAATGGCTGAAAGTAGGTTTGTTTGTTTGTTTTTCATTACATCATAATAGCAGCATTTTAAGGGCAAATATCTCAGGACCCAGGTCCTGAGGGAAATGTTTAATACCCCCCAGGCACTATAATTGCCCGAACAAGGAATGTGTCTGGATCTATATTACAGTCTACTACAAAATGTGTCACTTGAAGAGCAGTTTTATTTTACAGGAACTCATTGTTATTTTATTGAATTGACCAGAGATAGGGTTGTACTGTCCCACTTTTGACTTCATCAGGAATTGTTTTGTAGAAAAAGCAGGTCCTGTTACCACAGTCTTTTGTGCTGAGTTTGAACAGTGGCTTTGGATGCAAAGCTTTTTGCATAAGCTGACAGCATAGTTCTATTTTTTTCCTTGCTCCAGTGCATTGCTTCTATTTTATTGTTAGGGCTTGGCCCAGTTAAGGTTACAGATATGGACACCGGGTACCTTCCCACCCCTGACCTTCAGTCACACGATCACTTGTCTGTTTCTCTGTAAAGATGTTTCTGATGTTCACTTGTCATGTCTTGATATTTTAGGATAATAACAATTGGGAGGTGGTAATTCTCATTGCCAATGGTTGACTATCCCTGGAAACAGATTTCTTTTGGATCTCCGACCTCTCCTACACCCTGGCCTAGCACCACCCAGCTATTATGCCGCCACTTGTTTATCTCCATCTTAACTAGCATCTCTTCTTTTTCTTTCACAGGCTTGTGTGCATCAAGACAACCATCTCAACAGAACTAAGTTGGCACAGACTACTTGATTTCTTCAGTCTCAGATAAGTCTCGCAGTTGACCAGGAGAGAGCTTTTGTATATTCTTTCTCCCTGATGGGTAAGCCTTCTAATAAGATCGACAAAACAAAGTAGTCTAAGCAAACAAAAAGAACAGAAGCCCATCTAAGGTGACATACCCTCTCCCAGGGATATTGATCTGTCTGGGGAATTTTCCCCTTTAAATAGCTCAGGCTGAGTTTCTGCCCACTTGATGCAACACTCTGCTGGCCTGTGGAGATGAGGGCAAGGCAGGAAACACAGTCATAAATGAAAAGAAGATGAAAGTAATAAAAAGGAAAGTCAGTACCCTAAAAATTGGGGCTCAGCCGCTTTTCTTCAGGCTGGCCCTTTTGTGGCGTCACTCATCCTCTGCAAATGCCACTCCTTGGTGCCTCTCTCACCAGAGACTTTCAGCCTAATTAAGCTCTTCTGAGCTGAATTGCCAGCTGTCCACTGGCTCAATGCTGCTGGGGTCAAACTGCCTTGCTTCTCATGTCTCCCCACACTTCAGTTCCCTGCACTCCTCGCATGCCTTCCTTCTGGCTTCCTGGGGCCACTCTAGCCTCACTAAGCAGCTCCTCTGGAACCATAGCTTCCAGAGCACTTGTCTGTCCTGTGCTGGCTCCTTCCTGCTGTTGGTAAGTATCTCTCTTCTTTCCTCTTGTTCACATCTATGTCTTGGTTTCCTATATTTCCTCTTATTTATTTGTTCCACATCTTTGCTCACAGTTGTTTGTGGATTTTCTAGAGGGGAGAAAAAGGAGAATTCTGGGAATTTTTAAAATCTATATAAAACTTTAATATAGAGAAAATAACAAAACAAGCATTTATAAAACAGTGAAAAGTTTTTAAAAAGTCTTAGAGGAATATGAATGGTAGGAAATTGAGAACAAAGCACTATAGAGTGGTTTTCAATAATTTATAATTACTTACATGAAACTAAGCAAAGGTGCCTAATTATGTTATCAACTTATATAAAAAAGAAGTTGTGGGCCCATCTTTATGTATATATGCAACTAAGCCACATGTGTTTTCTAATAATCCTAAATTCTTAGATAAAATTCACCAAAATTATTCCTGGAATTGAATAATTGATTATAGAAATAAGGGAGAAAAATCTTACTTTACCAGTACAAGAATTAAAGGCATTGCTTCCAAGAATACTTTAATGTATCAGCTTCATAAATACTGTTTTTCTGGCAGACCTTAAAGTTGCCTCTAGATTCAAAAGTACTGAAAGATTCAAAGACTGAAGATTACAGAAGAAGACAAGGTAGATGTGCACTTTTTAAATTAAGTAAATTACTTATATAGAGAGTACAAACTTTTCTGAACGCAAATTCACTTCATCAGATGCTATGAAAAGACAGCAAAGTAGAGTGGTATATAAAGAGAGTGAGTATTTAGAAAATAAAAGATGAGAAAATAAGGGAGACGGGAGGCAAGAAAGGGACAGTGCTGGGAACGGCATACAAGCAAAGGAGCCAAAGGGGTTACAAAAACTTATCCAGCTAACAGAATAAGACCTTTTAGTTCCTATTTGAGCCATACTTAACACAATTCTGTTTGTGAATTAGTTCATGTTCCACAATATTCTGTTCAAACTAGTTTTTAAAATTTTGTTGCTGAAAAACAGTAATACTGAGGAGTTTGTCTTTCTGTACCTGATATCAGATCATGGTTCGTTCATTCTTACCAACAGAAATTGCCCTGTCTGCCTAATGTAGATAGCAGATGGGCATTGCAAACAGGTGATGGCGTATATGATGTTGGTAGAGATGCACATAAATGAACCTTGGATGTCATGTTCCTTGTTTTTCAGTCTGGTGGTAGGGTCTGTTTTGATGTGTGGGCACAGCAGGCATTTGGGTCCATTGGAAAGCCTCTGCCTCAGTGAGGATGGAATTTGGTCCGTAGTTTGAAAGAAACAGTAAGGTTGGGGGTCTAGAAAAAGCTTAAGGATAACAACCATTGTATATTGCTACACTGACCAAGAACATCTCCATCTCTCCACTATAAAAAAATTGTACCCTTTGTAATACACCTGTACATATCCAGGAATGATATACCAGCTTCTTCCACTCAAATTACACTTATTAGGTTGGAATCTCATTGATGCTTCACTTACTGTAGGTGTGAGCTGCCTATTCTCTGTTTTTTCATCAAACAGCTTAGTCTTGAAAATTATTTCAATCCTATCCTCTGTTTTTTTCCACTCATAATACATATATCTTTTTCTTGAAAAAAAATTCAAATTTTTACTAGTTTTGTTTTATCTTTCTTTGTAAAAGAAAGCATTTAGCAAAATATAAATTGTTGGCTGTGTCAGTGAAGTTATAGATTTTTTTTTTCTAAAAAGAAAAAGTGTGTAGAATAGAGAATAGAGAAATAGCAACGGGGTCCCAACAGAATTAGTTGAACCAAGAAAAATGCTGAATTCAGTTAGATTCTCCTGTTTCAAATGTTCCTTTTTCATTTTAATTTGCATTCATTAGTCATTTGTTGCTTTGTTGGTAACATCTATCATGCTTTCCCTGACACTAATGTCAGTATGTGAAACAAGAAAGAGAAAATTGTAAATAGATGAGACATATTAAAGATCAGTCATACCAATGAACCATTAGACCCCCCGTGAAAAAGAGGCAGTGCCACAGATAACAACAAAGTCAAGTCCAATCAATCTACTTCCATCTCTTGATAGTCAGTAATGTCTGTTTTATTAGAAGTCTTTACTGGCTAGCAATCACACTGCCTCCTGAGAAGAATTAACTATGTGCAAACAACCACGGTTCAGTCATTTCTAATTCTAGTTTGGTTTGATGCAAGGAAACAAGAACATTTCCCATTTGGGGCTTAATAATGCAAAAACTACAGATAATAAGTTGACTGGTTGGAAATTCTTTGATGGATTTTTTTTTTGTCTTGTTTTGTTGGTTTGTCAGAGAACACATTCATTTGCATTACAAATTACTGCAGAGATGATTTGCTTTCAAATAAATTCAAACAAAAAGTAGGCAGGGCTCAAACTTAGGCCTTATAGATTCAGTTTCTCCTGGGAGAGTTGCTGCTTTCCCAGGAAAAAACCATGAGTGTACAGATGTTCAGAGTTTTTCTTCTGAAGTACAAATGGCTGCTTCAGGAGAAAAATAACCTGGAAACAACTAGGGTTATATCATTCCCAGGAGAGTTTCTACTGGGAAAGCAAATGTCTATATATGCCGTGGCTTGTCTTAGAGGAGAACATAATCATCCAGAATCCGTCCATCCCCACCAAGCCTCACGCCGCAGAAGACAAGTGTGTCACTTACTGGACTCTGCTGCTCTTGCAGAGAGCAGAACATGCCCCTTTCATAATCTTCATATGGTACAGCAGTGAAACACAGGCTGACTATGTGCAGTTTGGGTCAGCCAATTAGAGCTGCTGTATGCACTAGTACTATCAGGTAGACTAAGGGGGCCAGCAGAGTATACTGAACTGTGTGTACAGCCCACGCTTCCCCCTCACCGCCCTCTTTCACCCACCACCAGTTTCATAGTGTCAGCATTGTAAACTCTCTGCTATTCAGAGTCTGTGTTCATATGTATAAGTAGTATATAGGCTCTCTGCCCTTCAATGCAAATGTGACAGGTGGCCGGGACTTCCGGTCCCGCCCCCTTTGCACCACCCCCTTTCCCCTTTTATGGTGTGTGATGTCACCAACTCCACCCCCTGACCCCGGTCACGTGGTGCGTGACATCAGCAACTCCTGCCCTGATGGCAGTCACGTGGTGCGTGATACCAGTACCACATGGTTCATGACATCAGAAGGACAACCCAGGCAGACCCTCAAAGCCCAACCCCTCATGCTGCAGGGTGGTGGTGTGACCCCTCTAACAACCCAC
>JAGPOW010003316.1:119598916-119623190 GCA_030014935.1 Caiman crocodilus
GACACCATCTTCCAAATTCTCAACTTCTGTTTAGTGGTCAGGGGCCTGATAGGCCATAACAACACCATGTGATCTAGGGTGGATCTTGCAGCATGAGGGATTGGGCTTTGAGGGTCTGCCTGGGTTGTCCTTCTGATGTCATGAACCATGTGGTGCTGGTGTCACATACCACATAACTGGGGTCAGGGGCAGAGTTGCTGATGTCACGCACCACGTGACTGGGGTCAGGGGTGGAGTTGGTGACATCACACGCCATAAAAGGGGAAAGAGGGCGGTGTGAAGGGTGCAGGACCGGAAGTCCCGCCCACCTGTCACATTTGCATTGAAGGTCAGAGAGTTTATATGTATATGTGTATGAGTAAGTGTATGGGTATGGGTAAGTTTTTCAACCAGGAGAATAAACCTAGAAGAATTGTTTCAAATTATTTGAATGTTTGTTTGAAGCCCTAGGGTGTTTGTAGATGATACATGATTTCCTGTTTATGCTGCCACAACTGCATTTGTGTTTACACAAGTGGGAGCACTACTGTCACAGCCCACGAGGGAGCCCACCTGTGCCTCAGCTCTGGAATGCTCTGTGGGCAAGGTAGGGGCCCCCAAAGGGACACTTTCCTGCCTGTACACAAATGCCACAAACTTGAGGAATAAACAGAAGGAACTTGGCCTCCTGCTCAACACAAATAAATATGATGTCATAGGGATAACAGAGACCTGGTTGGATTCTACCCAGGACTGAGCCACAGGTATAGACAGCTATACCTTGTACAGGAGAGATTGTGTAGACAAAAGCGGTGGGGCTGTAACTGTCTATGTCAAGGAAAGTTGTGCGTCCCTGCAAGCTGACATTGGCACCCAGGATGGATGACTGGAGACCCTCTGGGTGAAGATCCGTGGGGAACATGGCACAGGTGACACAATGGTGGGAGTCTATCACAGACCTCTTAACCAGGATCAAGAGCTTGACCAGGAGTTTGCCAGGGAATTGGATGAGGCTGCATGCTCCTGGTCCATGGTTTCATGGCAGACATTAACTACCCAGACATCTCATGGAAAGAGCTCAGCCAAATCCAAACAGTCATCAAGTTTTCTCATGTGTGTGGATGACCTCTATCGGATGCAAGAAGTCTACAAGCCAAAGAGGAGTAAAAGCACTGCTCAACCTGGTACTGGCAATGGGGGATGACCTTATCAGCGACCTAACAATCAAAGGGAAACTGGGTGACAGTGACCATGAGCTGATCATCTTCACCATCTACCATAAAGCTGGCAAGTCAGTCAGCAATATAGAAGTCCTTGACTTCAGGAAAGCTGATTTTGACAGCTGACCGGGGAAGGTCCTAGAAAAGATTATCAAAGAGACCATTTTCAACAGACTGGCTGATGGGAAAATCCTGAGTGATAGCCAGCATGGGTTTGTTGCAGGTAGGTCTTGCTTGACGAATCTTATTTCCTTTTATGACCAGGTAGCCTATCACCTGGAAAAGGGAGAAGATATTGATATCATATATATCTTGACTTTAAAAAAGCCTTCGATCTGATATCCCATGATCACTTCTTGGGAAAACTGGCCAATTGTGGCCTCAGTTTGTCCATGATCCTCTGGCTGAACAATTAGCTATGTGGTCGGACACAGAGAGTGGTCATTGATGGAAGTAAATCATCGTGGTGCTCTGTGACCAGTGGGGTCCCTCAAGGCTCTGTCTTTGGATCTATATAGTTCAACATCTTCATTAATGATATGGACATTGGTGTCAGAAGCGGACTGGCCAACTTTGCCAATGACACCAAACTTTGGGGTATAGCGTCCACACCAGAGGACAGGAGGACAATCCAGGTTGATCTTGACAGGCTCAAGAAATGGGCAGATGTGAACCTGATGGCATTTAACACCGAAAAATGCAAGGTTCTTCATCTTGGGAGGAAAAACCTGCACCATGCTTATAGGCTCAACAGTGCTACATTGGCTAGCATTTCGGGCAAAAGGAACTTGGGGGTCATGATTGACCACAAGATGAACGTGAGCCTTTGATGTGAAGCTGCAGATAGTAAAGCAAGCAAAATGCTGGTTTGCATCCATAGATGCTTTTCAAGCAAATCCCAGAACATCGTTCTCCCATTGTACTCGGCCTTGGTGAGGCTGCAGATGGAATATTGCATCCAGTTTTGGGTTCTGCAATTCAAAAAGGACATGGAGAAGCTTGAAGTTGTCCAAAGGACAGCCATGTGCATGATGAGAGGTCAGGAAAACAGACCTTATGATGAGAGGCTGAGCGGTATGGGACTCTTCAGCCTGGAAAAGCATAGGCTCAGGGGTGATCTGGTGGCCACCTATAAGTTGATTAGGGGTGCTCATCAAGATCTGGGGAATGTCTGTTCACCAGAACACCCCACAGGATGACAAGATCAAATGGTTACAAACTCCTCCTTGACCGTTTCAGGATGGACATAAGGAAGAACTTCTTTACTGTCTGATCCCCCAAGGTTTGGAATATACTGCCACTGGAGGTGGTTCAAGCACCTACTTTGAATGTCTTCAAGAGACATTTGGATGTCTATCTTGCTGGGATCCTATGACCCCTGCTGACTCCCTGCCCTTTGGGCAGGGGGCTGGATTTGATGATCTTCTGAGGTCCCTTCCAGCCCTAATCTATAAAAATGTCTATATGAATCTATAAAAATGGGATTTCCCACTGCTTTAAAGGTCTTTTTGGTGACTTGAGCTAACACTGCTTGGTTATGTTTTATTTTGCAGCATTTCCATTTACCTGGCCTTATCTATGCATTTGTGTCATCCAAACAGTAACTGACTCAAAGACTTTTAATAATTTACTGCTCCACCAGGCGGTGTTGTGCTATTTCTGTAGTGGACAGTAGATGCCACTGCTATTTTATTTTTCTTTTTTCCCTGTCCACCCATTCCTCCCACATTCTGCCCCCACAGCTGACTGCAGGTAGCTAGGACAAGGTGGAGCAAATTGAATGAAGGAGCAACCACAGCAGGGGCTGTGGATAAATAAGTCCCCATGGCAGACTATTCATAGGCAAGAGGGGAGGATTTTCGTCCCTCTGCCTATGGTCAGGAGTGATGGGCACCAGCTGGGCTGAGTGGGGAAGTGAGCTGCAGGTCAGGAGTGGGGGACACCAGCAGAGCTGGGAGGCAAGGAGCTGTGGGCCTCCTGTGCTGCATATACATGGGGTTTTTAAATTTCCTCCACTGGTTCCTTCTCAACATGGGCACTGATGTGTAGAACTACAGTTCCCAGAACATCTAGTGGTGGCCATGTTGGGGCTGGGGTGTCTGGGGCGCCAATTAATACCTGGGCCAGGTGGCAGTCTGTGTATGGTGGGGGGGGCGGGTGTAGGTTGTAGTTGTATTGGTCTAAGGACATGGGAAAACAAGATTCTTTGGGTAAATCCAATAGCTTTTATTAAACCAACTAAGTAGCTGGAAAAAAAAATTCTTAGCAAGCTTTTGGGTTTAAAAACCCTTCATCAGGTTGAGGAAGTATTTGCAATTGGTGTGTCCTTTTACTGGATGGAATGAATAGTAAAAAAGCCAGAGTCTGGTTTTCATGCAAGCTGAGTCAGTGAAAATGTAACTTGAGGAGTCAGTGAGTGATAGACAGGGTGGGGGAGGGGAATTAATGTATCGGTTAAATAATGGAGAGGTACCTAGGGAGTCATATGTCAGGCAGGTTTCATAGTTTCATAGTTGGTAGGGTTGAAGGGACCTGAGCAGATCATCAAGTCTGACCCCCTGTCATGACAGGAAAGAGTACTGCGGTCAAACAACTTCAGCAAGGTGTTCATCCAGCCTGCTTTTAAAGACCCCCAGGGTCCCCATCAATGAGAACTTCTCTTGGAAGTTGGTTCCAGATTCTAGCCACCCTGGCAGTGAAGTAGCGCCTCTTGATAGCTAGCCTGAATTTACCCTCTGCCAGCTTGTGACCATTATTTCTTGTCACTGCTGGTAGTGCTCGGGGGAACAGGGACTCTCCCAATGCCTGCTGGTCCCCCCTGACTAGTTTGTAAACAGCCACTAGATCCCCCTCAGCCTTCTCTTGTGGAGGCTGAACAGTTCAGGTCCCTTAATGTCTCCTCATAGGGCCTGCCCTGCTGATCCCTGATCATGAAGGTAGTCCTCCTCTGAACCCTTTCCATGTTGTCCACATAACTCCTGAAATGCAGTGCCCAGAACTGGATGCAGTACTCCAACTGCAGCCTGACCAGTTTCGTATAGAGGAGAAGGATCACCTCCTTGGACCTGCTTGAGATGCATCTATGGATGCATGACAAGGTATGGTTGGGTTTCCTGACCATGTCCTGTCCCCACACTATTGGCCCATATTCATTTTGGCATCAATGATGACTCCAAGATCCTTTTCTGCCTCTGCACTGATGAGAAAGGAGTTCCCCAGCCTATAGATATGCTGCTGGTTCTTCCCCCCTAGGTGCAGTACCTTGCACTTGTCAGTGTTGAAACCCATCCTAGTCTCATCTGCCCACCCCTATAACCTGTCCAGGTCCAGTAGCCTATTACTCCCTTCTAGCATGACCACTTCTCCCCACATCTTAGTGTCATGTGCAAATTTAAACAGGGTGCTTTTTACCCCCTTGTCCAAGTTGCTGATGAAGATGTTGAACAGTGCAGGCCTGAGGACTGAGCCCTGTGGAACCTCACTTTCCACCCACATCCAGATTGAATAAGACCTGTCCACCACCACTCTCTGGGTGCAGCCCTCCAGCCAACTAGTAACTCATCTGACTATGTAGGTATTGACAGTACAGTTCCTTAGTTTTTTAATGAGAATGGGGTGAGAGACAGTGTTGAAGGTCTTCCTGAAGTCCAGAAAGACTACGTCCACTGTGACACCTGCATCTAAGGATTTTGTGACCTGGTCATAGAAGGCCACCAGGTTGGTTTAACAGAACCTGCTTCTAATGAGCCCATGTTGGTTGTCCCTAAGCATAATGTTCCCTGCTGACCCCTCACAGACATGCACCAAGATAGTTCTCTCAAAAAGCTTACCTAGGACCAAGGTAAGACTAGCTAGCCTATAGTTTCCTGGGTCCTCCTTCCTCCCTTTTTTGAAAATGGGAACCACATTAGCCCTTTTCCAGTTCTCTGGCACAATGTCAGAGCACCATGAGTGTTCATAAAGCTGTGCCAGGAGTCCCACAATGTATGACATTATAACCTGGTGCCAGATTATAATGTCATAAATCCAATGTATATATTTAGTCCATGATTTTTTGTATCCAGGAGGTTGATGAAGTGAATCTTGTCTGTGAAAAGTGTTTTATGAATTCCATTTGAGGATTAGAACTGAGAGACCAGAGAGAGTATGGTTTCCTTGTTAGAAATGTGCCACACAGGTAATTAGGTCTTTATTTGATTGCAGGTTTTCTGTCCAAATGAACTTTGTCTGCCATGTGTGTGTGGGTTTGTGTGTGTGTGTACATTAGACCATATTGGGGGCAGGGAGAAGGGAAAAGAGGCAGGCATATGGCCCCCAGCCTGGCAGGGTCCACACAGCCTCCCCTGTTAGCACTAGAAGGGGAGGGGGAAGGGCCCCTCTCCCCACCCCCCTGCAGCTCAGCTCCCATGGCAGGAGGGGGCCTCCAATTTTGTATTTGCCCAAGGCCCCAGTACACCTTAATCCATCTCTGTGAATATAGCAGCAGTTGGAGTTAGAGATAAGCACACTTCAGAACTGGAAGTGGGGTCAGAGACTTGAGCTCTGGGAAAAAAAAGCAGCCTCTTGGGAAATCTCCACAGGGAGCTGAGCCCTCCAGAGGAAGCCTGACCACCTAGGCACCCAGATAAAAAAAACAGAACCCTCTGGAGCAGGGCGGGTGAGGATCCCTGGGTTGGGGGCTACCTTGACAGGGTAGGCAGCTTGTCTAGGGGACAGGGGAGGTGGGGTGCGACCAGAGGTAGCTCCCTGGGCTGCATAAGTGGCCTGAAGATTCAAGTATGCTAAACACACAGTTTACTTTGGAGCCTAGCTTCAAATATTTTCACTTAGGAGATAGCTTTCACTATTGCTGATCCCTACTATGTTTGGTTGTTGTATGCCTGGGCTTGGCACATTTTGGGTCTGGCATATGTTGCTTTTGTGGCTGTTTCCTGACCAATGCAGTGTGGTTGGTAGTCAGGCTCTTTTGCTGTTTGGCTGGCTCTTCTCTGAGTGCTCTTGCAGTTTTCCTTCCCCAGAAGAGCTGGGATTAAGACTAAAAATTTTGGGGTGTGAGTTGCTGAGAACTACAGTTCACCCCTCAAGTCCACCATGCAGAGGTGAGAATCAGTGCTAGTTTCACAGAGAGCAACAAGGGGCCCTTTCCAACACAGAAGGACCTATACTGTCTAGCAGCCTCCTGCAGTGCAGGGGGCCCATGGAGCAGCTCATTGGATGCTCCAGTGTGGGCCTAGCCCATCGCTGAAGGGCAGGTATAGAGATGCAGGCCCCTGAAACTACTCTTTTGTGGAGTCCCAAGTCCCAAACTGTCTGAGTATGGGTAAAGACCCCCCAAAGACCGTGCCACCTATAGACATTGTTTTGTAATTTATAGTGTTTTACAATTATAGTCAATGATTATTTTCATTTTTCATTATGCTTTGTAATAAATCTGGGTCTCATGAATACACTGCTTGTGAGAAAAGGGTTATGGGTTTTATGAGAGACCCTAATAATCCAATTAGTTTTTCCCAGGTAAATTCTGTTGTGGACTCAAACCAAGGTAAAATATATTTGATGTCCCCAAACTTGAACCCAGACCTTGTTGTTTCTGACAGATGCTCAATAGAAGGGTTAAATTTTGGGGAAGGCATGGGCTGTGGGGTCCAGGGGAGGCTTTGCAGAGGTTGGGAGAGGCAGTGGGTTGCTGGCACGTAGCCCTATTTCTCAGCATGGCTCACATCAGCTCCCTGCTGATGAGTGGAAGGGACATAACTATGCCACAGTCTCTGGAGACATCTTAAACCCAGTCCTCTGGTGTGTGTGTGGGGGAGGAGGGGGCGACTGTGAGGCATGATCCCTGTGGCTTGGCCTAGCCCTTCACTGCCTATCAGCACCAAGCCTCACCTTTGTCAACTCCCCATCTGGCCATGCCAGGCCCCATGTGCACATGTACACAACCTGAGTGTGTGCGGGCCCCAGGTGTGTGCTTGTCCTGGTGTGTGTGTACATGCTTCAAGCAGGGGAACACACTGTGCATGTATAACTGTGTGTGCACTCTTTGTGTACATCTACGTGTACATGTATATCCATGGGTATGCACACGGGAGTACCTTCCAGTGGGGAAATGCAGCAAGCTGTGGAGCCAGGCATGCAAGCAAAACCCCCTAGATGTACAATCACACAGAAGGGCCCTGTTACAGAAATGAGCACATGTACTGCTGTGGGTACATGAGCACAATTGTGCAACCCCCCATCAGATGTGAACACAAACAGAGGGGCCCTGACACAGAGATGAACACATGCAGAGCTGTGCATGCACACACAGATGCTGGAGTGCAGATTTACTCAATGTCAGACTGTTTGTTCTTTGCCTGTGAGGGAATATGCACATGTTTGTGAAAATGACGGAATGTGTGTTTGTGTGTGTGTGTGCATGCGTGGGTGGGTGGGTATTGAAGTCATGTTGGGGGTGGTATTTAAATTCCATCTTTTATCTTGTGCATATTAGTGTATGTGGGGGGAGCAGCGTGTGTATGCATCCTGAATTCCTCCAGCCCTGTACAGAGCAATTCACAGAAAGGTAAACATCCCACCCATCCCCCATGCACCAGAAGAGCAGCCATAGGGTCCCCCCAGTGAAACCAGTACATCCCAGTGCAATGGGGATGTGGGGTAAGAACCAGTACCCAAACTTTGACCCAGGAAGACCCGGATTCCGGTCTCTGCTCCTCTCCTAGTGAGGGCTTGCTCTTTAGGCATCCACGGGGTTAAGGACTGGCTGGATCCATGCTGGACTCATGTGAGACCAAGGGCTTTTCTTTTTAAGCTGAGCAAAGCCTTCCTATTCATACAGGGCTGGGGACTTGAGCAGGCCTAAGCCCTGCTGTGCTGGGCACTGGATGGACACAGAGGGCAAGCCATGGCATGCCTGGACAACCTGAGCATCTAACAAGGTCAGGTGGACATGGGCAGAGCACTAATCCCCAGTGAAAAACAAAGTGACTCTCCTGAGGTCATCCAGTGCATCAGTGGCAGAGAGAGAGCAACCAAATGCAACTCTCCTGTACATAAGAGCCCTCCTCTGCTGTTTCCTAGCCCAGGGGCAGCAGTGAGAAGCAAGGGAAGACACACACCTATTCACTTAGTCTCATGCTGCTGGGTACAAAGGTGTTGATGGGGCTCCCCCAGTCATTACCAATATAGCAAAGTCTTCTGTCTGGGGTTCAAAGGGCCTTGTCTACCTTGACTGAGCAGGAGCAGAGCTGCAGGTGGACAGAAGGGCGTGTGGTTGGACTTGGACATCTCCATCCCAGCCCGCCTGAAGCAGACTAAAGCAGGTCTGGACCCCACTATAGCAGGAAGGGAAGGGAAGGGAGGTGGGGCAGCCGGAGTTATGAAAGAGCCTAGAAGAGGCAGCAGTTGGCAGGACACAAGCTGACATATTGTACCAATCCACTGGGGACCCACACTAATTCATGCTTATCAGGGAGAGCAGATGAGTTTAACCCCTAAGGTGCCAGAGCATGCACAGCCTGGCTGGTTTTATTGGGACCTGAATGACTGTCTGGAGGCCTGGACTGGGATCCCAGCCCCATTGGAGCAGCACAGGCACAGAGGGAGGCATGGCTACAGGGCCCATGCAGCTGAGACCCTCAAGCTAGAGAGGAACAAATGCCAGGGAACTGAGATGAGGGGAGGTTAAGTGAGCTGCCCAGGGTCAAGAGGGAAGTCTGTGGTGGAGCTGTGATACTCTAGCCACTATACCACCCTGTCTCTCTGGGGCAGAAGAGGTCACTGGAACTTGTGCCAGGTTATGGGGCAGGGCTGGTGCCATAAAGAACACTCAGGAAAGGGGAATTGTGCAGGGTTACCCCATCCAGAAAGGTTCCTGAGGTCCCCAGGCTGTGGTGCTTGGGGTGTTGGAACAGGCAGAGGGTTTGGGGTAACATGTCTGCCACTGGGTATTCTAGGAACTGCAGTTCTACTTAATGGTGACCATATTAAAAGCGGACTGGGGGAGGAAATTAAAAAAAAACCTGATTGACACAGCACAGGGGACCTAGATTGGCATGCGGCTCCCCCTGCTGGAATTTGCTGAGAATAACACACAGGACTTAAATCGCTCTGAAGTGCATGTTATGCAAACACAAACGTGATGCACCAAATTAACCCAGGTTAAAATTTTTAAGGCACGGTAAGTTAATGAGTCTTAAATACCGTGTCATGTACAAACACCTTTAGAGTCCTGGAACCTGGAACTAGAACTTGAATCTTAAATGAGCTTCCTAACTCACAAGACCAGTGGTTCTCAACCTTTCTAGAGTCAGGGCACTCCTTCTTCTCTCTTTCTAATATGGCATATCTACTACTGCATGTGAACATGTTCCTGCTGAATTAGGTCTATTATAAATGTAAAACATGCATTAGCTGCATTGGGCTGAAGGCCTTCTTGGTCTGACTGCCTTCCCTCTCTTCCCCCCACCAATGCTCTTTCCAAAACATAGGTGACTGGGTGAAAATCTACCACCTGCCTTTGTTTCTGGGTGAAGTATGGAACTGGAAGGGGGTGAACCAGGAAGGCTGTGGTCCATCCAGCTCCTGCATGTTTTAGGCTGATCACAGCCTTACTGCAAGAGGAGTACACATGGGTTAGTTTTACCTTGGTCCTGGAGTGATGTTGGTGCCTATGTTACAGCACCCATGAGCATCTCATCCCATTCTCATAAATAAATTAAGAGGCTGTGACATAGATGTTTACATGGTTTGGTGGGTAGCAAATTGTCTTAGTGGTCACACCCAAAGAGTGGTAGTAAATGGGTTGATATCAACCTGGAAGGATATGGGTAGTGGGATTCTGCAGGGTTTGGTTCTGGGACCTGTACTCCTCAATATCTTCATCAGTGACTTGGATGTGGGTGTGAAGTATACTCTGGCTAAGTTTGTGGATGATACTAAATTGTGGGACAAAGTGCACACTCTGGAGGGTAGGGAATGATCACTGGCAGACCTGGACAGGTTAGAAAAGTTGGCAGTATACAATAGGATGCAGTACAACAAGGACAAGTGCAGAGTGCTACACCTAGGGTGCAAAAATATTAAGCACACATACTGGCTGGAAGGTGACCCTCTCATCAGTACAGAAATGGAAAGGGATCTCAGAGTCCTAGTGGACTCCAAGATGAACATGAGTCATCAGTGTGACAATCATCAGCAAAGCTAACTGCACTTTATCAGCTATCAGCAGATGCATGACAAATAGAACAAATGAGATGATACTTCCCCTCTATGTGGCATTGCTCAGACTGCAGTTGGAGTACTGCATCCATTTTTGGGCACCATACTTCAAGAAAGATGTTAATAGACTGAAGAGGGTCCAGAGGATGGCCACTCATATGGTTAGGAGTTTTCAGAACAAGCCCTACAAGGAGAAACTGAAGGACCTGGACCTCTTCAGCCTCCACAAGAGAAGTTTAAGAGGTGATCTTGTGGCCACCTACAAATTCATTAGGGGGACACAGTAAGGAATTGGAGATGCTCTATTCATCAGGGCACCTCTTGAGATAACAAGGAACAATGGTCACAAACTGAGAGCGAGCAGATTTATGCTAGATATCAGGAAAAACTTCGTCATGGTAAGGGTGGCCAAACTTTGGAATGGACTTCCAAGGGAGGTGGTGCTCTCCCTTACCTTGGGGGTCTTTAAAAGAAAGCTAGACATCTGGCTGGGGTCATCTGTCCCCAGAACCCATTTCTGCCTGTGCAGGGGGTTGGACTTGATTATCTCTTCAGGTCCCTTCCAACCCTAGCATCTATGAATCTATGAGGGGGTTATGCAGCCACAGCTCTTCAGTTGGGAACTACTGTACTAGGATTTAAAGTCATTTTCATTCTTCATTGTCATTGTTTTTTTTATAATCTGCTGCATAATTAATATAAACAGCATAAGAATGACTCCAATTGGAATGATCCCTGGATTCGCATGTGGCCCAGAGCCTGGGGAATTAACCTGTGAGATGATAGAACTGTGCTGATATCTGAGCTTCTGATCAGGAAGAAAAGGAATTTAAATCTGATTTTACCATTCTTTTATATAAATATCCTACCCACTGGGACAAGGAGCACCACCACTGTTTTTTTTTTTGTATTATCTATTTTTTTTTCTCAGAAAAAAGACTTACTTGGATTAGGCATCAAATATATGAGACATCTTATTAGGACACTTTTAACAGAAAGGCTGATGGATGTTTTTGGTTGTGTCTAACCTATGGCTTGGCAGTTAAAGCACATTGCTGAAAAGAGAGAAATGTAGGTTCAACCCCCACTCTGGGTAAGGAGGGCCTCGAACATGGACTTGCCATGACCACTTGGTATAATTACTAACCTATTGGGCTATAAGGTAGAGGAACCCATCTTTACCAGGTCAATGAGAGATGAAGTGGCACTCCAGAGGATTCACAGGACTCAAATACAATGGAATAAATATTCACTTATATACTTAATATTTGGACTAAAATATGGCCCTTAGTGGACATGTCTACACAAGACATGCTGCACAATAAAGCATCACCATTTACACACAAATGGCAATTAAGATGCAGTAGACTAATTTACTGTGCTGCTGGATTGCCATGTCAGGTAAAAGTAGCAGCTGGCAGTGCAGGCAATTACTGATCTTAAATACATGTGTATACAGTGACATTGGGAATAGTTTACTCCACTCAAATTAAACCAGAGAATATTCGGTTGCATGAACTGCATGTGTAGACATGCCCAGTATGAAGTTCATACTGTAGTGCATGACATCCTGGTTTTTCCTAGCAATTGATCAGGAGCAAAAACATAAAAAAAAGTTTAGACAAGTTATGTCAGAGTCCGGGGCTCAGGGATTTGGGAATAGCATCATACTAAGTTGCTTAGGTGCTTAAAAGTCATTTAAATACCGTTATATGTCATAGGGTGAAACAAAATCTGGGCCATTGAGGCTTGTTTTCTAACAGATGGTACATAAGAGTCATACCTGACAGGCACAAAACTCGAGCCTCTTGATAGCCTGGCTCGTTTTCTACTTCTGCACTGTCCCAGAATTCTATTCCTTATTTATTTATTTTAAAGTTGTCCAGTTTAAGTTAATTAATTCCCCAGAACTCTTAGACTGACAGCTGAATACTGGCAAGAACTTTACTTGGTATTTTGCCACAGAGATAGTTGTGTCTGCTGGATGTTTTTTGTTTTTTTTTTCCCCCTAACTGCCAGTTCATTAGATCGTTAATCAATATTTTTCATCTTTTTGGTTACAGTAAGAAGACATTTCTATATTGTGATGGATTAAGCTTCCCTTTGGCCAAGTTATTCATGCTTGTAGATTTCTCCTTACTTGGCATCCTTTGTGGAAGACATACTTTGTACAGTAATTGTCATAACCTATTTTCTTTCAATGAATTGTAAGGGGAGGGTAGTGCTTATGTTTTTATTTGTGATTCCTATTGTAAGTTAAAATAATTTCCCCATGCTTCACTCCTAACTTCATTTTGCTTTTTCTTTTGTTCACTCTCTTTCCAGGTATGTTGTATGATGTCAAGCAAGCTTTTTTGTTAGACTTTATTTTATTCTATTATATATTTAGGCATTTCATTCTCTGTTTGTGTGATTTAAAACTTAATTTCATGTGATTGCCTGTGTTAACACTGAGCAAATACATTTCTTAGTATTTGTAAATTGGTGATTTCACATGTAACAAAGAAAATAAAAGCACAGTTTCTCCATAAGTTTGCTTAAAGCAGCATCTGAAGGCCACTTAGATCAAACTGACATTCAGATCACACAATGTACAACAAATCTAATCAGTCTGTCTCTGTGTTAAATAAATTACTTATTTTCCCTATGCTAAGGAGACATCAGAGGGAATTGAATCAATGTTTCTAACAGTTGGAAACAGTAAAATATATTTGTGCTAAAAGAAGAGTGGCTCTGTATGCAGGAAACAAGAATAAAAATGTTTCCATTTTATTCTGCATGGTAAACTTAAAATTATGTTCCCTGTTGCTTTTATTGTTTTTGATGAAGTTAAACTTTATAGAATATAGAAATAATTGGAGAATAAAACAAAACAGTGACTTTTTCCCAGCAGAAAAATCATCCTTTTTTAAAAAAAATATTTTAAACATTTGTTACATTATGCCTCTTCCTGTGCTCAGGGAGTGAGAAAGGATCCTAATTTCATTATGGTGATTATGCATAGTTCAGATGACGTATGGACTGGTGAAGCAACCCGCACACAGTCAGTACTTCCTATCTCACACAAGGAGTTCAAGATTGGGCATGAGGGACTTAGCCTTGGACAAACTTTGGATCTTAACCCTCCCCACACATCCCAATGAAGAGGACAGTATAACTGAATTATTTTCTAGGGACACTTTGGATGTTTATACACATGTTCCAGGGTGTGTGGGGGATGCATTTTAATTAGAGTGGCACCTGGACAGCTGCTGTAATTGCAACACCATAGTGTCACATGTATTCACTGTCCTGAATTTCAAAAGAGCCATGGGGCCACTTTAACTAAAATTCATTCAATGAGTTTTAGTTAAAGCTCCCCACCACCATTTTGACGCATAGGACACTGAATGCACATGACACTAAGGCACATTGGAGCATTCTAATTAAAATATTCCAGCAGACTCAATTAATAATGTTCTAATTAAAATGTGTCAGAGCATATGTATAAGCTCTCTTGTATTATACAAGGCATAGGGTTGCAAACCACCAAGAACAAAGGGAGTAGAGAGAAGCAGATAGTAATACAGACCTCTCTGAGCAGCTTCTAGCAAGCTTTATACGTGGCTTCTGGGCACAGCCACAATGTAGCTCTAAAATCCTTTATATTTTCATTGAGCTCCCACCGATTTTAACCTAGGCCCCTAGGGCATACCCACAATATGAGTTGTTCAGTTGTTCAGAATCGTATGACAGATCTCTCCTGGAAACCCTGATTTAATGTAGAGTTTTCCTAGTGTAATTTCATTGAAATTTTGGCTGCAAAGATTCTGTGTCCAGAAGGAATCAACCAGGTACATGCAGCATAAATATGATTTCAGGAGGTAAATTCCTGCTCAGAGTCCACCACTGTTATTTTAATCCATACATTATAAGTGTTGAAGCAAACACAAAATGTTTCATTATATATTACATTGAGGGATAACTTACTGTGTTGCTTGATGATCACAAAGCTTTCAATCAGGTGTTTATATGAATAACTGTTTAAATATTCAAATCCACTTCCCATGTATACTCTGTAATATATGTTCATAATTCTTTGATCCTGTAATTCTGGTAGCTTGATTAGGCCTCATTGTCCTCTCACTGGGTTTTGTACCATTTTTGCTTCTTCCAAGTTTGACTTAACTCTTGATGTAAATGGGGGCAAGTGAGATCTGAAGCTAGTCATTTGCTGGAATATTTCTGTAAAGCAGGGCTGTCTGACTTCTTAGGGGCTGAAGGCCATATGTCCTATGGGCTGCACTAGCAGGATCTACAGCCATGGGAGGTGCAACAGTGCAGGGCAGGAAACGCCCCCTCCCACCTCACCACAGCAACAAGCATGCAGGTTCTCTCTATCCTATCCTGCACTGTGCACGATGCTTCCCTGCTCCCTGCTGCACTACAAACATAGGAACTTCTCCTTTGCTGCATTGCACATATAGGTGCATTCTCTGTGTCAGCCCCACCATCAGCTCTTGCAGCTCCTCAAATGCACTGCATTATGATGCTCTGGCACCCCATGCTATGGGCTTCACAAGTACTTCAGGTTGTGCCATGCTGCTCTGCCTGTCTCCCTCGGGTGTGACAGGAATCAAAAGCCAGAGGGAGGAGGAGCCCAGAGCTTCTAGCTGCTCCTGCTGCAGCCAGAGCAATAAGGGGAGTGGAGCAGGATATGATCCCAGGGGCCACAACCTAATCCCTTAGAGTCTTAATGGGTCCCATAGGCCACCATTTGGACAGCTCTATTGTAAGGCAAACAAAAAGGAGCTGTAAGCACAGCAAAGAGATTAATATATTTAATTATATTGTGCCAACCCCATAGCCCCAAAAACTGACACAAGAAACGGCGGGGAATTCCACTTCTATATAGAAAAATCATAGGGGTTAGGAACAGGGTGGGCCAAATCTAGCCCACCAGATGATTCCGCCTGGCCCACAGGGGCCTTCCATAACCCAAAAGAATCATCATGTTCTTTACTGCCGCTCAGAAAGCTGGTGCCTCCATGTGGGAAGTGCAGACCTGCTTGCTAAGCAACCAACCCCCACCCCAACTTGGCCTGGCCTGGCCCCAGCCCCAAGGGAGGTGCTCTAGAGACAAGAAGCTTCTACTTGGTTAGAGGCTTTTGCCTAGCAACTCCATGGCTGTTTCACAGCCCTCCCTCTCTGAAAGAATGGAAATTCAAGTAAGGGCCCCACCAGGCCTAGGGCCTGTTGGGGGAAAAAGGGCTGGGAGAATGGGAAGCAGAACACTGTGGGACTGTGCCTACACACTGAAGAAGCATGGGAGCTGCGTGCTATGGGGCTGGATTGGGCTGGTCCTGCAAGTCACCACTGTATGTGGGCGGGGGCTCGGATGGGAGCACAGGAGCTATGTGTTATGGAGCCAGGTGGGGCTAGCCTCATAAGCTGCTGCCACATGTGACTGGGACTTGAGTTGGAGCACAAGAGCTGTGCATCATGGGGCTGGGCTGGCCTGGGCTGGTTCCACACACTGTCAACATATATGGCTCCAGGGATTTGCACACTTTAGGGACTCTGAGGGTCCAGGACCCCTGACAAGCCCCAGTCCCCACACACACATACCCTCCCATACACCCCACTCCCCATGATACTGCCATACACACCCACACCCTCCCACAGCCCCCACACACATTCCCACCTCCCCACTCCCCCACCATACCCACATGCACATCCATATATTCTCATATACCCCCATGCTAACCTCACACCCCATACCCACACCCCTCACACCCACACATACTCTGACTCGCTCTCCCACATACCCACCACACCCAACATCCTTCCCCACACACCCCACCCCAGTACCCACATCCCACCACACACACTCCCCAACTTCATACTTCTCCAACCACACACCCCACATACACATACCTCCCACATACAGACTCTTACCCTCTCATACAATATACAAGGGGCAAGACTGTATTTTGAGTTATTATGCAATTGCCTCTATATACCCTATGCAAACACACATAAATCAAGACAAAATATTTTGAAATAAAATAAAAATATATTATAGTAGATATTTGATTTTTCAGTACATGATTTGGGGTTTTCTGATTCCAAGATGGCAACCCCCTAGTCCCCTAAAAGGAGTACTTCTGGGAAGGGATTCACATGGCAAAGGTCAGGGGTTAGAAGGAGGACTTCCAGTTCCAAGTTGGTGACCAGGAGGCAGGCCACCTGTCAAGTGGTGGCACTACCCATGTGGCCTTCAACAGCTTACCAAAACTCATTAAGTGTCTCTCCAACCAAAATAATTGCCCACTCCTGGTTAGGGTGAAAAGCTCTTCAGTTTTATAGGCAAAATACCTTCTTGAGCAAAAAACAGTAGGAAGTAATATCTCAACCTTGTGGCTATTTGTAGTTATTACAAGTTCTCACATTATAAACTGTCTTGACAGTAATATATTGTGACTGTGATTTGTATGTGTTTCATACTCATAGTCACTAAAGATATCTGCCAATATGATAATGTTACCTCTGGAGCACTAACTTGATGCAAAAATGTATAATAAATACAGTTAAAAGAATGTATATATACTAACAGTTTAGTATATATTTGTTTAGTAACATTTGTTTAGTAACATTTGGTTCATTTAAAACCCACAAGTAGTCAGGTAGACAATTCGTATTTGCTGGGTCCTTTATAGTGCAGATACTTTAGTCTATCTAACAGGATGAAGTTCAGTGAAGACAAATACAAAGTACTACACCTCAGGAAGAATAATCAAAAACACACATATAAAATTGGGTGACATATAGCTGGAAGGAAGCACTATGGGAAAAGAAGTGAAAGTTTTGGTATATCACACACTCATTATGAGTCTGAAGTGTTAAATAGCCACTCAAAGAGGAATGTGATTTAGGGATGCCTCAATGGAATCATTAGGTGCAAGATGTGGGAGTTGCTATTAACTTTTTAGGCACTGGTTAGGCCTCATCTGGAGTATTATTTTCAGTTCTGGGCTCCACATTTTAAAAAGGAGGTGGAGAAATTAGAGAGGATCCAGAAGCAGGCAAAAAAGATTAAAAACGGTTTGGAAAGCAAGTTTTCATGGACAGGCTGTAGGACCTAGCATGTTCAACTTGCAGAAAAGGTGCTTAAGAGGAGACATTATAACACTATTCAAATACTTGAGAGGCTGCTATAAAAAAAAAGGGAAATCACCTATTATCTCTTGTTGCAGAGAGAAGGAAATGGACCAATGGCTGAAAGCTGCAGCAGAATAACTGCAACTGCCAGGTGGGGGCCTGGGAAAGATCAACTGCCATGGGGACACTCCTCTGCCCAGGGATTGGTGTGGTGGTTCCCCGTACCAGCTGATCTGACCCACCTGCTACTGGAGCCAGCCAGGTTTGAACCCAGAGCAGAGCAGCTGGTGCAGGAACACTCCCCCAACAGGGATCAGGGCAACTGGTTCCCACGTCAGCTGATATTACCTGCCCACTACCAGAGCCAGCCAGGTGGGAGTCAGGGACAGATCAGCTGGTGTAGGGATGCTCCCCTGCACAGGAATTGGGGTAAATTGGGGACATGCAGACACCCCCAGGAGGGCAGCAGAGGTTGTGCCAGAGTCCTCCCAGGAGTGTGTGCCCTCAATATGCCTGACAGGTGACAGGAACTGGGTGCTGGTGCCTGGGGCTAGCTGCAGCACTGATCTTTCTGATGCTGGGTGTGACTGTGCCCAACACTGGCCTGTCATCTGGCAGGCAGATTGGGGACCCGCACCCCCGGAAAGACTCTAGCACAGCCTCCACAGCCCTTCTAGGGGTGTGGGGAGCCCCCAATCTGCCTGCCGGATGACAGGAGGTGGGCGCTGGTGGCTGGGACTGGTGCTGAAGCTAGTAAGCCTGGCTTTGAAACTCAAAATGTTTTGAAGCTTTTGAAACATTTCAAGTTCCCTTGTTTCATTTCAAAGCTGTTTCAAAGGCTTTTGTTTTGTTTTGATTTCACTGTTTCAAGCTTGAAACACATCAAAACAGCTTCGAAACAAAATGCTGGGTGAAATTTCTCACAGTCCTAATACATTTCTACATCTATATTGATATTGATATAGATATAGATAGATTTCATGGGTTTCATAGACTATATAGACACTGAGGCTGGAAGGGACCTTGTAACATCATTGGGTACAGCCGCCTGCCCAAGAAAGTCAGCTAGGGTCAATGGATCCCATCAAGATAAGCATCCAAATGTTTCTTTAAAAATGTCCAGAGTAGGTGCTTGCACCACCTTTAGGGGGACTCTGTTCCAGGCCTTCGGGGCTTGGACAGTAAAGTTTTTCTTATGCTCAACCTAAAAAGGTCTTGCAAGAGTTTGACTGTTGGACCTTGTCATCCCTTGCAGTGCTCTGGTGAACAGGCATTCCTCCAGATACTAATGTACACCGTTTTTGTACTTATAGCTGTCACCAAGTCACCCCTGAGCCCGCACTTCTCCAGGCTGAAGAGTCCCCTAGCTCACAGCCTATCTTCATACGGCCTGTTCTGTTGTCCTCTGATCATGCACGTGACTCTCCTCTGGAGTCCTTCAAATTCTCCATGTCCTTTCTCCAAGTCCAGAGCCCAGAACTGGATACAGTGCTCCAGCTGTGGCCTCACCAAAACCAAGTACAGTGGCCAGATGACATCCTGGATCTTGCTCGAGGTGTATTGGTAGATGCAAGCCAGAGTTTTGTTTGCTTTGCCAGCTGCAGTATCACATTGGTGGCTCATGTTCATTTTGTGGTCAGTCATGACCCTCAAGTTTCTTTCAGTCATGGTGCTAGTGAATGCAGAATTGCAAAACCTATAAGTGTGATGAGGATAGGTTTTTTTTTCCCCTAAGGTGGAGCACCTGGCATTTTTCCGTATTGAATGCCATCAGGTTTTCATCTGCCTACGTAGCAAACCGATCAAGGTCAGCCTGGATCACCAACCTATCCTCAAGTGTGGATACTCTTCCCAAAGTTTGGTGTCATCAGCAAATTTAGTCAGTCCACTTCTGTCAGCAGTGTCCAGATTGTTTATGAAGACATTAAAGAGTACAGGTCCAAGAACAGAGCCTTAGGGAACACCACTAGTCACTGACTGCCATGTTGATTCAGTTCCATCAGCTACCACTCTCTGGGTCTGACCTCACAGCTAGTTACTGAACTATCAGACTGTGGAGTAGTCAAGGCCGCGGTTGCCCAATTTTTCCATGAGGCCATCATGGGACACCAAGTCAAAGGCTTTTTTAAAGTCCAAATATATGGTATCAACTTCTTCCTTTTTGTCCAGGTGATATATCATGTGGCCATAGAAGGAAATGAGGTTGGTCAGACAAGACCTACCCACAACAAACCTGCCTGTGCTGGCTATCCCTCATAATATTGCCTTCTGCTAGTCTGTCAAGAATGGTTTCTTTAATCATTTTTTCCAAGATCTTCTCAGAGATTGAGGTCAAACTGCTTGGTCTATTGTTCCCCGGGTCTCCTTTGCTTCATTTCTTGAACATAGAGACCACATTGGCCCTCTTCCAATCTTCAGGTACTTTTCCTGAGACCCACAAGTTCTCAAATATCCTTGCCAGTGGCTGCACTATGATGTCTACCAGTTCCTTTAGCACTCTTAGGTGCAATCTATCCAGACCAGCTGATTTGTGGGATCCAGCCTCTCAAGATGCTTCTTCACACAATCCATGCCAGTAGTGGGCATATATTCATCCTTACCTGGTCATCCCACCTCATGAGCTGGGTGGTACTATAGTTTGAAATGTATATAATTTGAGATAATGGGTCTCTTTTATTTGAACTCTGGTGATTAATTCACTGTTTTTCCTTTTGAGCAAGCCAAAGAGGAAAATGTTGGAATAGTAAGCTGGCTTATTTATATCACTATCAGAATTTCAATAAAGACCAAGATGAACAAAATGGGTCATTTGTTGCAGTCATGAGCCTAAATGTTGTTCCACCTGTTTTATTTATCTGACAGAACTGAGTTCATTCAAACATGAATTTCTGTCTCAAGAGCTGATGAAAAAAACTGTATTTATTCAAATACAAGATAAGCACCCCCTGCCCCCTCAATCAGCCTGAGGGAGGAAAAAACTCATTTGGGATTTGAGTACCCACTCAGATGCCACCTACCTATAGCCAGAAAGGCTTGTTTGGTGAGGAAGGAGGCATGTGGCTGGGTACAACATGTGGGAGACTTTGGACTATGGGGAGGGAGGGGAGGACTGCAGCCTGCCCCCCATACCTGTACCTGCTTCTTTTTTTCTGTACCTACCCCCTTACACCCTGCCTCTCTCAATTCCACCACTCTTCCACAACCAGATGCCCCCTCCTAGCTTACCTTCTGCTCCAGCTCTGGCTCTCCTTTTCCCTGGCTTGGCTAGACTGTGGACAATCTGGGGCCACCACTGCTGCTGACTGCCTGGAGGAGCATAGCTGCAGCATAAGATAAGTAATTGGTATGGACTTCATGTGAGAAGGTACCAGTGACAAGTGGCAAGGGTCAGGTACAGGCATGGGGAGAAAGCAAGAATAGGCATGTATGGAAAAGGGTTGGGATCAGGCTGCAGGGGGGAGTAGGGAGTGGGAGAGACAGGGCAGAGGATGGTGCAGGTAAACTGCAGGGGGGTGCAGGGTAGGAGAGACAGACAGTGTGGGGCTAGAGCAGGTATCAGGGGGACACAAAATAGGTGGCACATGGCATGGGAAAGTCATGGGGGTGGGAAGACAGGTACAGGGGAGCAAGTGACAGGGGTCTGGTCCCTGACTTCTCTGCCACTGATTTCCCTGCCACAGCAGTGGGGGGATGTAATTTTTGATGACCTTCTATTAAATTGATTCTATACCAGAATAATTATGATAAATTTATAATTTTCCAGGCATAGAATCTAATTATTGTGGGAAGATCATGTTAAATTTGAAGTCATCCTAGACTCACATAAGTATGATGTATCACAGAATAAAATAAATGGAGATGACAAGGAAATATTAAGTAGCAAACCAACTTGTATTTTAATCAGGAATGTGTGATAATCACAGATCCTGGTCTTTCCTGATAAAAATAATCAATTTTTGGCTTAAAAAAAGGAACTCAAAATGCACATTTTTCCATGATTAAAATGAAATGTCACTAATATCTATCTATCTATCTATCTATCTAGCTAGCTAGCTATAATGGTGCTCCATTTTAGTCACAGGAAAGTGTGATTTGGGGTTCCATTTTTTAAATTGAAAACTGGGGATTTTTTTTCTATCAGAGAAAACCAGTACCCTTGGCCATAATTTAACTATATTTTTTTAAAAAAACCTCTTATTTATTTTATTTATATGATGCTGTTCCCAAAACAGGCTCAGGGTGACCCACAGTAAGAAAAAATAATAATTTAGAAACAGAAAAGCAAGAGGACCAATATCACTTAAAAGCACATTAGAATATCAAGACTAAATACATCTTATCCCATGTTGTTTGGTGGATGCCTGCCAAAATCCAAAGATCTTTTAGCACTTCTGAAAGATGTGCAGGCGTGGGTTGTGGTGGGCTTCAAGAAGGAGGGAGTTCCTGAGCTGAAAAACAATTATGGATTTTGATCTCCCATATATGTTTGCCATGATGAATTGGAGTATGTAAATGAGACTGGGTTGCTTGAGGAATAGGGGAGGCCTGTAAAGTAAGCTTTCATTGAATCCAAACAATGCTTATCTTACTATAGCCCTGAAAGCATCTGACTTTTCTTGGATCAGGATCTGTCCACAACTTGGGTCAGTAGGGCTTAATGAATATATAATACATAAAAGGGTTTAAAGAATATATAGTACATAGGTTACATACAATAAAATTTTAAATGTATGGAATAAAAAGTCACATTGTTTCTGTTTTTACAAGGTGGAACTGACCTAGTGTACAAGGACTGGACCATCAATCCTTTCAGATTATAAGAAACAATGCTCTTCTCCCTAATTGAATGTCTAATAGAAATTATTAGGAAGCAAACTGTTGGAAATATAATTCCATTCCTGACAGCATAAATAAGGTTATTCTAATGAGAATGTGACAGCAATAAACTGTATTTAATTAGACCAAATATATCACAGTTAATAAATATTAATGTGCACCAGTGAGCACATTCTGTATTGCCCCAATGTGAAGAAAAGGTGCTAGAAAAGTTTGACGAAACTCGATTTGAAGCATTAGATCTGGTCTTGAATATTTAGTCATACCTTCTTTGCCTTGTAAAAGGTAAAAGAAATGACAATATGTAATTTTTCATTACTTTGCAAATAAATATATGAAGATAATACAGCATGCTATATGTCAACAAGATACTTTTATCATATTCTATTAAAGGAATTTTCAAGGCTCACTTCATTGGAGTCTCCTTGCATAGCTACAGGATAAGCTTTTGCAAGCTGTCTATTTGTACAGAACTAATAGCCAATGTCTCTTTGTTGTTTTCAGTTTATCATCAATGTTTTTGCTGAAAGCAATGCAGTTCAGGAGAATGATGAGCCATACAAACATCTGCCCCTTGACAACATAGTGTTGCTGATAGAAACAGAAATTGATAGGTATGATTCCCTGGAGAAATCCCAAACACCTGCAGCTCCAGATGTCTCACCATGAAGATGCAGATTATGATGAAATTACTCAGTTATGGGATAATGAGTCAAAGATGTATTGAAAGGTTTTGATTTGCTTTGCTCTTTCATGAAGGCCTTGCCTCTGAAATTTAGCCTTAAGCTTGATCATACAGTACAGATAGCATGGCACTTTCTAGCTGTCATTATTTGGCTTTCTTTGTACCACACCTTTTAAATGTTTAGAAGTCTGCTTATTTTCAGGGGATAGATGCCATTTTCTCTAGCAGAGTTGATACAGTATGTTGTAGAGATAATGACCATATTCTTGTTCATTTTCCCTTTTGCTTTTCCTTAGTCTAAAATAAAAGTAATTTTGAAAATATAAATTTGATTAACATTTGCAAAAAAAAAGTGTGAGATACTAGACCTAGAACTACATGTCAGTCACATCTTACTATGTTCTAAAGTTATGTTCTACAGTCAGCACGTAAGGCGAAAATCACGTATAGTCAAATTGCATATTACCGTGCCAGTGATTTGTCTAGTGGTGACTATCTCTGCCTCCAAAACCTCCTGCCACCACCATGGAGCCATGCTTAGAGGTGTGCGGCCAGCAGCAGCAGTGCAGCGCGGGTGGTGGTGGGGATGGCTGCGTGACACCCAGCCAACACCATGCTGCCAGTAGTGACTGCCTCTGCCTCTAAAACTTCCCGCTGCTGCCACGGACCCATGCTTAGAGCTGTTTGGCTGGCAGCAGCGGCGCAGAATGGGGTGGTGGTGGGGATGGCTGCACGCCACCTGGCCAGCACCACACAGCCGCTGCAGCCCAGTGGCTGGCCACGCAGCTCCAGGCATGACTCCTTGGTGGCAGTGGGAGGTTTTGGAGGCAGAGGCAGTCACTGCTGGCAGCATGGTGGTGGTTGGGCCTCTAGGTAAGTGGCAGCACCATGTGCAGATTCAAGCCCCACCCCGTGTATAGTTGAATGTGTGTATGATTTGACTGACATGTATTTTAAAACCAACTGGAAGAAAATGTGCACTTAGCCTAACCAATATAGAGAAATATTTAAGTTTTCTGTGGAGCTATAGAAAAATAACTTAAAGGACTTCAAGGAAGGTTTCTACATAACAAAGTCATTTAGTAACTGTATTTGAGGGTGTCGCACCTCCGGAGCCTTAATTCCGACAGGCCCCTAGGGCGAGAACGAACGGACTCTAGCTAATTTCTTTTTCCCGCACTAGGCTTTGATTTCCCCT
>JAGPOW010003316.1:119623290-119642591 GCA_030014935.1 Caiman crocodilus
ACGGAGAGCTCCGCTCGGTCTGGCTACGGGGGCGTTTTTTATACATGGAGCTAGCCTATGAAATTCTTTGTTTTCATTCTATTCCTTTTATGGTATGAAACTGGCTTCAGGCGTTACTACAAGGGGTTTGATTTCATTACGGGGGTTTGGCTTCTTAGGTGGTGTCATGAGTCACTGCCTACAATGCAGTCTGCACAGAGGGGAAAATTGTTTTCATTCTCTTGGGAAAAAGCCTCCTCAAAATATAGTCCACTTTCCAAAATTCTCTATTTCATTTCTTCAGTTGAGAGACTTGATAGAATGTTTAGCTACATGGGCAGTCAAAATGTCTTGATCTTGTGGGGGACAAATATAGTTGGCAGGGCTGTGGCCAAGAACCTAGACAGCAGGTGAGTACTTTTGACTGATGAAGCAGAATTAGGTACAGACACGTACTGGTTAAATTGAAATGGCTTTACTTACACTGTCAATGTACACAGACTCGCACTGTCAATGTACACAGTGTAGGCACCTGCATTACAGTTGCACTGGGTAGAGCTCTGAACAACACACAGGATATTTTCGAGCATGCAGGGAACGGGGTACGTCGGGACAGTCGGCAACGGGGAGTCATTGGTGGCTGATCACTCCACCAAGTTTACTCCAAGATGCACCCGGAGTTCTCCAACTTGGGCGGAAACTGCCCTAGCTTCTGTACAGCTAGTGAGCCAATTGCTAGTCACCAGGTAGGAATAATTTACAACAAGCCAATGGGTGGCACTCACTCAAGCAATGCAATTACTAAGCTTGGCAGGAACTGTTCACTGCACCAGAGTTTTCTCACCATACCGAGGAATTCCTTCGCACTGAGGAATCTTGTGCCGAGAAATTCCACTGTGCCGAGGCATTTTTAATTACTGAGTACTGACATGCCCCCTTGCCGACAGCACAGCTGGAATTGGAGCACATGTGAGTCAGTCAAGTCATCGTCTTGCCCGAGGGGTTCATATGGTAAATGGGTATACACAAAAGTAGATAACGAAACAAGTTCATGCTCAATGGATCAGATTAAACAATAACCAATTAAAACACAAACACACATAATTATATTAGTTACAAAAAGTTCAACTATAAGGAGTTCGGTGAGTGTCATGGTGATGTCACACGTCAAGCCCTTGCTTCTCGGGTGATGTTTTTTCCCTCTCTCTCTCTGGGTCTGGCTCCGGCACATATTCTGAGTCTCAGACCTGTGGAAAAAAAAAATTCTCTGAACAATTAACTAACTTATATTACAGTGTTCGCATGGAACCACGCGTGTGATGGGACAACCAGTTAGATTTCCTGCTGCTTCTTGCTTTTCTAAAGTTCGAACACAGCTCCGCCCTGGATGATTTCTCTTGCACACTTGTGGGTGTGACTGATGCACTCCGTGCTCAGCAAGATGATTTATCATCTGGCTCAGTTGGATATCGGAAGCCTAATTCATATGCTAGTTGCCATTGGCCCATGTGTCCTAAAATTCACAGCTGCCGTTTAGTGAGCCTAGAGTGATGTAGGAGGAATCTGAACATGATTCGCTCCTCTGGCATTCTCTGCGGCAACACTTGTGGTGTTCATCAAGAGTCAGATTCATGCAGGCATGTAGTGGATCAATGCTCTAAATTGCTGGGAGTGCTTATGTCTGGCTTTATGAGAGCTTGTAATCATGGGAGTTGACGTAAAAGATCACCCACAGCTTGTCCAACTAGTGGGTTAAGGAGAATTCAAAGGATAATGGCACTCCTTCCTCCATAAACCTCTGCAGGCTTCTACACCATTGAGAGTTACTGGAACAGCTCCAGGGTTTCGCAGGTGATGGTGAGACCACGGTTGTCTCTGCTGGGGTGGTGTCAGCTCCAGTGCATGTGTTCTGGAATTCCAGGAACAACACAAAATTCCTATCACTTTTAACAAAATCTGCTCTGCATCGACCTTTGATGGACGGCCATCGTGCCATGCATGGAACTTCTGGCTGACTTGGCCTGCAACGAGTGCTGGAAGTGGGATGGGCCAGTGGATGTTGCACGTCACTATATCGATGTTGGTGGTGTGCCCTCCACTCCATGAGGCTTGTCTGATTAGGAAGCTTGCCTCTTCCAGGTCTAGTATCAGACCCAAACTCTACGACCAGGCGTCCTAGCCACATGGCCAGAGTTTCTTCAGTTTTTATCTTGGACTTCTTGCACAATTATTGTAACTCAGTCCAGGTACGAGCATGATAGGTGGTGGCAGTGGCGTGGACTGCACTCTGCACACCAATCACTTGGCTGATCATTGCCACAGGATGAGTGGCTGTCAAAGTTGTTGCTGTATCCAGTGGGAGAATAGGATACAGTTCTCTACTCGTTGCCCCCTTTTCGTGGTGAGGAGGTGGGATCGCTAAAAGTGACATCATTTTGGAGGGGCGGGGTCATTATCTGGACTCCCGCCCATTCATCAGAAGCTCCACCCTTCTTTTCCAGGTCCTCTGGGTGGCTCCCTTCTTTCTTGGCACCATCATGAAATGGCGGTATACTGGGGTTTTCTTTTGCTGCCGCCTGCTTAGCTACCTGGATGGCTGTAAGCAGTTGGGTTTCCAAGTTTGCCTTTTCCCGCAACCAAGTTGTAATTGTGTGGAACATCACATTCAACATTCTCCCCCTTTCGCACTTCAGGCCGGTCTGCTTAGTCGCAGTGTGGCTTTCCACCTCCAAATCTTCGCGGAGCTCAGAAAGAAACTTGTGGTCTCTCAAATCAGGTACCAGGGTTAGGGAATCAATCGGCACTGGTACTCCACCCTCCTGCATGCATCACATACAGTGGGTGAACTCCTGGCTGAGGGTTGGGCTTACTTCGCTTGGGTTGACTCTGGTGAAGGATTCGGTGCCCCCTTCCTCTCAGGGTCTAAATAGAACCCGTTCATTGCTCATCACACATCCGAACACCCCGGGATGAAGATGTACTTCCCATTCTTTCACAGCTCCCTCTTCCCCTTCCAGCGAAAAGTAGCTGCTGACAAGTCTTTCACCCGTTCTGCCCGCCTGGTGTTAGGCGATGTGTGTGCCTAGTTCCATGGTGTTCGACACGTGGCATCTGCCTCTATGCCAGGGGCAATTCTTAACTAATTCTGACTCCATCACGTCTTCCCCAGATCCTGTTCGTGATGCCATGTGAGGGCCGAGTATAGTTGGCAGGGCTGTGGCCAAAAGCCCAGATGGCAAATAAGTACTTTTGACTGATGGAGCAGAATTAGGCACAGATACGTACTGGTTAAATTGAAATGGCTTTACTTACACTGTCAATGTACACAGACTCGCAATGTTGTTGTACACAGCATAGGCACCTCCGTTACAGTTTAAATGTTTTTTCTTGTACTGTAGATGTACACAGACTCACACTGTCGAGGCACACAGTGTAGGCACCTTTGTTACAGTTGCACTGGGTAGAGCTCTGAACAACACACAGGATATTTTTGAGCATGCAGGGAACGGGGTATGTCGGGACAGTCGGCAACGGGGAGTCATTGGTGGGTGATCAGTCCACCAAGTTTACTCTGAGATGCACATGGAGTTCTCCAACTTGAGCAGAAACTGCTCTAGCTTTTGTATGGCTAACAAGCCAATTGCTAGTCACTAGGTAGGAATAATTTAGAACAAGCCAATGGGTGGCTCTCACTCAAGCAATGCAATTGTTAAGCTTGGCGGGAATTGTTTACTGCACCAGGGTTTTCTCACCGTACCGAGGAATTCCGTCGCACTGAGGAATCTTGGGCTGAGACATTCCACTGTGCCGAGGACTACTACCGAGTACTGACAGATCTAAATTCATTGGGCCACAATACAAAAGTCTGAATCATTTCTGGATTGTCTTTTCCTGAAGATAATTATCAAGGAAATACATTCTTCACCAGAATACATTTATGGATAATTTCTCTCCAGTTGTTCCCTTATTATTTTTGTGGTTGTTACTATTGCTTTTCATTTGTTTAGGGTTTTTTTTAGCATCTAGGATACACAATTATGGTCAAAGACCCCATTGTGCTAGTTGTACAAATAGAACAAATCCCCAGTTATTTCTCTTAAATGGTTGCAAATGGACAAGACAGAAGAAAAAAGATGGATACAGAAGGACCAGGAAAGAGACAGAGAAACAATGAGACAATGTTACTCAATACGACTGGTGGGATTCTTAGCCCAGCAGAATCTTTACTGTTGTTCATGGTAATGGCAAAGAAGTGTTTTAAGAAGGGATGTATTCACGTGTATAGAAAATTCTTCCCAGGTTACACGAGTATGTCAACATGAAAAAAAAAAACCATGAAGGTGCCTATTTAAAAGTCAGCTACATGTTGAGTGCAGTTGGCAGCAAAGTTAGGAAAGAAGGCAAATAGCCTAGAATGGACTAGGAATCACTTAGAAAAGTTTGATGCTTTCAAGTCATCAGGGCTCAATAGGATGCATCCAAAGGTACTGAAAGAATTAGTGGAAGTAATTTCAGAGCTATTGGCTATTCTCTTTAGAATTCATGGAAGTCAAATAAGATCCCAGATAACTGGAAAATGGCAAATATAGTTCCCATCTTTAAGTGAGGGAAGGAGCTTAACCTTGATCTCAGATCATGGAGTAAGTCATCAAAGAATCTACTGTGAAAACCTTAGATGAGAACAATGGATACAGACAGAAGTGCAACTCAGCACTGTAACTGAAAACATTTTGCAGGTAATGCTCTGAGTTACAACAATCTCCTGGAATAAAAATAAGTTCATTGTTGGTTCAAAAGGGAAAGGGGAAATTAGCTGTTGGCTAGGAGCCTGCAGCTGCTTTCCTCTAGCAATGCCCTGGGAGATGTATTAGAGCCCCCCCACCCCTCGCCCCACCTCCTCAGGGGCTCCAATACACATGCTCCACCCTCCAGCATGGGATGAAACCTCCCCAGACTGAAATCCCACTGCTCCCTTCTCCTCCTCCCAGTCTAAAAACAGCTTCAGGCTGGCAGGCAGTGAAAACAGAAGTTACAGAAGATGCCCTGTTTTAAAATGTCTTCAGATTTTCACCTGATTGGCCATTTTTTAAGCTGTCTACAGCTGTGAACTTGTATTTGGTCACAGGTATAAACTGCTTTCTGTGGCTAGACTGGGCAAAAATTGACACTTCTGTCTGCACTCAATGTGATCAGGAATTGCCAGCATGGATTTATCAAGAGCAAGTCATGCTTGGCTAACTTCATTTCCTTTTATGATAAGGTGACAGACTCTGTGGCTGCAGGGAAGAGCAGTGCTTGTGATATTCTTTGACTTCAATAAGGCTATAACACTGTCTTCTATGACATTTTTTTTGTCATTATCAAGTTATGGAGATGTAAACTAAATGTGAGTACTGTAAAGTGGATGTATGACTACTTAGATCATCATAACCAGTGAGTAACTTTCAGTGGCTCAATGTCTACTTCAGAGCAGGTATCAAGTGTGATTCCCCAAGAATCTATCCTAGGCCTTGTACTGTTCAATATCATCATTTATGATTTGGTTGATGATATTGCATGACTACTTAGCAAATTTGTGAATAACACCATATTGAGTGGAACTGCAGATTTGGAGGGCAGGGCTAGGCTCCAGAATGGCCTAGACAGAGTGGAAAAATTGTCTGAAATTAATCAGATGAAATTCAACAAGGACAAATAAAAAGTCCTACACTTGGGACAGAATACCTGTATGCACATATACAGATTGGAGAGTGATTGATTCGGCTGCAGTACTGCAGAGAAGGACCTGAGGGTTCCACTAGAGATGGTGGGCAATATAAGGCAACTGTGTGCTCCTGTTACAAAAAAAACCCAAACAAACAACCCCCCCCCAAAAAAAACCCCCAAAACACCAAAAACAGTATAAAACAAAAAAACCTGAACAGTATACTGCTTGGTATCAAGAGGAGTCTCACAACAAATCAAGGTAAATGATTCTTCCATCCTACTGCACACTGTGGGGACCTCAACTGGAGTTTTGTGTCCAGTTCTGGACCCCACTCTTCAAAATGCACAAAGCAGCAGATGTCATTAGAGTACTGGGAAGTATGACTTATGACAAAAAGCTAAAGATTATTTAGTCTGGAGAAGAGAAGTCTGTAGTGGTGTTTGGAGAGGCAGGGGGATTCAATAGACAACGTTTAAATACCTGTGGGCAATCATAGAGAGGATGGATATAAACTTTTCTCTGAGTGTAGGGAACAGGAACAATAGCATCAAGCTGAACCAGGGGAAGCTTAGGTTGGAGATTAGGAGGAACTTTCCTACTGTAAGGGTGGTCAAGCATTGGAATAGGTTTACTAGTACTGTTGTGCAACCTCCATCCTTGGGAATTTTCAAAAGCGTATTGGGCAGGCACCTGGCTGGGATGTTTAGTTACAGATGATTTTGCCTTGAGCAGGTGGCTAGACTAGATGATCCTTTCCAGTCCCACTTGCCTATGATTGGTAGGGAAAGGTTAACTGTAAGGTTTCTTAATAGTGAGGATAAGTAATCTAATTTTGTTCTCATAGAGAAGAGACAGTAGAGAGAAATAAAAAGAGAAGACTGTAAAGGGTCAAGATTTGCTCTTTGTGTAGTCACTTCAACTGTGGGATTCACTTAAAAACCTGTAGATTCTTAGTCCTCTGCTGAACTGATTTCAAACCCCCTTAATCACCACCGCTACTTCCTTATCAAATCTACTTTTCTGATATGACTCCAATGCAGCTATGACTTATGGCTCCAATGGTCCTCTGTGCCACCAGGTAAGAGTTGGGATGATAGTTACCAAAAAAGTGTCTGTGCCTGTGCTATATACAAGCTATTATTCCAGACGTGGGCATAGGCCATAAATGGCATGTCTATATGTCCCAGGTAGGTAACCATAAATAACTAACTACTAATCCATTTCCTCTTGTGTGGAAATTCATAGGTGAAAATACTCTGGGAGTATCAATAACAGTGACCACAGGGGCCTAGAGCAGTAGTCTACAGCATCTTTGCCTGTGTATTTCCAGTGCTAGAGTGTATGAGTGGGAGCAAATGTAGCTGGGATCATCCTAGTCAGAGCATGCTGGCATTGTGGTATAGGCATGCCTGAAGTGTGTGGACCCTTCCAGCTACTTTTCCCCTACCACTCTGTTTCTGACCTCTCTCCTAAAAAAAAAAAAAAAAATCCTAGATGAACAGAATATTTTAATCAGTGTTTGGAAGAAAAGTGTGCTGATGACGTGGAGGTGGCTGAATGGCACCTATCTGAATCAAGATGATAATGAAAGATTTGCAGATAGATATAGCCATATTTGGGACTGCATATGGGGAAAAAAACACAACCGTCATTTAGTTTGATTCCTGTAATATAAGTTATTACAAGAACAGACTTATTTCAGTAAATATGAAACTTTCAGAAATGGATCATCTTTAACGCTTTTCTAATACTTTTACTAGAGAGAGGACTAAGTTGGTACTCAGGTTGGGTCAGACTTTATTGCATAAGTCCCAAATAAATCATTTAATGAGTCTGTTTCTAAGGAAATATTCCAACAATCATTGTAAGTATTAGTATTTAAATTTGTGTAACCTGAAGGAAAAAATGAATTTTCTGCTCTTTGGCCTAATGGATAAAAGTAATTGACATAAACATACAATCATGCAATTTTCAAATCCATTCCAAAGAAATTAGATTCTTTTGTTTAAATAAGAGACAATGTGCTGACTTCCCTTGTGTATGCAAATGACAATATAGTGCCCTGTTCTTCACCTCTCATAGTAAATTGAAATCTCACAAAGAACTTCTTGCTCAAACTCAGTAAATTGCAAGAGAAAACAAAAACAAATAATATGTAATTAGTCACACCATTAGAGTTTGAATTCAAACTGAAAACATATGTTGGCTAGCCAATTATACTGTCTTACAAATCATACTTACAAACCCCTGTCTATTTGTGTGCTGTCAAGCATAATTACTCTACAGAAGCAAAGTAATATGAATAGAAGTATGTATGTGTGTATATGTATCAGTTTTACATGAATGGCAAGTAGTGTAGTCATGTTTTTCTTGTTAATGTTCAGAATAAGCATACTCATCTTTAAATCCATATACAAAGGCTGAGATCTCTTATAGAGATCTCAATAGATATTTTACAAAAGTAAAAAAAAAATTAAAAAAACCCATAATTTTCCTTGGTGGTTGCAGATGTCAGGAGATAACTGGCATATCTCAAAACTAATGAGACCTTTATGTGTTTCTGAGGACTAAAAGTTTTGCAGCCCATGAGAATAGTACAGTCAACAGAACACACACACGAAAAAAGAAAGAAAGAAAGAAAAAAAAAACCCCAGCTATTTGCAAGTTGGAAAAGTTTTGCAGCGGCAGATTGGGGTACCACCATCATTGCTATACTGTACTCTGTTCTTCTTGTTTTTGTGGTTATCACTCCATATAGGTGTGCATGAGTGCTTGATTTGAAGGATTCTTTTGGGTAATGTTTGCTTGGGTAAGGATTGATTCAATAATGGGGCCTCTTCTAATCCTATATTCTTATCACTGGTTGTGTCTATGTGAGATACTTAATGTCCATTGGACTAATTCTATTGCACATTGTCATGGCTGGCAAAAACTATGCAGTAGATTTGTCCAATGGGCATTAAGCATCAACCTCAAAAGCATTCATCTGCACTAATGCACAGTAGCGCCAATGATGTTGCATCAAGTTAATACCTACTATTACAGGTACTAACTTAAAGTGCTGTAATTACAGTGCATTAATGAACGTGTAGCTGTGCCCACTGGTGCTAACAAAAGGACAGTTGGGAGTTAGATAATGAAGTGGAGGCAGCTATGATACCTCCAAAAGGTATTTAGTTAATGATTAATTCAGTAGTTCTCTGATGGGGTGCCACAGCTCCTTAGGGTGCCATTGAGAGCCTTTCAGAGGTGCAGAAGTACAGGTGCTGCAACCACAGTGAAGTTAAACTGCCCAAGTGCATTGTGTGGAGATAGAGTGGGAAGTGGTTATGGTCACTTTTCACTCCTGCCTGCCCTAGTTTTATCAGGCATGTGGGATAGTTCCCTTGGTGGCAGGGGCAGTGCAGCAGTATGGGAACATGCAGGGAACACATATGTATATCTTGAGGCTTCCATACCTGAATATAAACCTAAAGAGGTAAAACTAATGCAGGCAGGATTGCCTGCTCCTCCTTTAGCTACTTCCCTGTTGTCTCTGTATGAGGCTTAAGTGGTTGTTGCACCCAGTGACAACAGCAGGACCATGATGCTGAGGCAAGCTGAGGTAGAACAAGAGTGGTTCTGAACCAGGGTGCGATAAATTCAATACAGTTTTGCCTTGAATCTAAAAAGGCTGGCAGCCACTGGGTTAACTACTACCCTGCCACAAATTATGTTAAAGTAACATAATTTCAGGGAAGAAAAACTTCCATGCAGTGGTGACTTAGTAATACACAGGATAATTTTGAAACATAAATTGAAAGTTTTTTTTTTTCCTTAAGGTGACTTCACCAATATTCCTTTTCTTTCAATTTCCAAGTAAATGCCATGTTTTTATACAGTTTTAAATTTTCAAATAATAGTTTTTCTTTTAATTCTATTTCAGCATTCCTATGCCACTTTGGAGTCACATGTAACAGCCATACTAAATAGTTAGAAAAACAAGGAGAAATAGGTCTGACTTTATTACACAAAATAAATGACAGGGAATAATTAAACAAACTGCATGTATTGTGCAAAGTAAAACAGCTTTCTGGATTTTTTTCCCCATTGTTAATGTAAAATTTATTAGCAAAACATATAAGAATATGTGCTTTTCATCTTGATGTTGTCCCTTTATGAATTCAATTGCACAGGGGATAAATTCATTTTAAAAGTTGGATCCCCATAATTTTATTTATTAGAAGCCAAAAGCTTAAGTAGAGTGAAACATCTGAATTATAAGTAGAGTGACAGTGGTAGCTTTATTTACAATTTCAAAGGAATTAAACTAGAATGAACCATGTTCCTTTATGTATCTGGGTTATTAATGTATAAAAGCTTTGAAAGAAGCTTCATGCACATACACTCTTCACAGCTCTCTTATCTTATCACACGTATGAACTATATGGAAGACTGTCTTGATCCTTTGTACCTTTTTCTCTTTTGTGCATGAGCCTTGAAGAGTATATCATTTCATGCTCTGATTATACATTAATATTTGGATACAAGTACTACTTTCAATATAAAAAAATTCAGGGGAACATTACAATTATTTTCAAACTCTTTTTGAATAGCTTGAAAAAAATTTCTGTTCCAATGTAGAAGAATTAGACCCTACCCATTTTGCTCAAATATATGAATATTCAATATGCTTATTATGAGTATGTACACACATTACATTTAGATGAGATGTACAAACAAGGTTAGGTTGACCCAAATTCTCAGGCAAGATCTAAGTTCTCAGGGCTTAAATCACCTAAAAGTAGCACACCTAATCTAAATTTTTTGAGTTTGGGAGTTTAGCTAGCTTGAGATCAACCTGGGTTAACCCAGTGTAAAATGGGTCAACTCAGTCTAGTGAATCTCTGCACACATTCACAGCATAGTCCCAGGATTGGGAAAGCCCAGCCACTCACCCTAGCCCCAGAGCTGTAGTGTTTCTGCCCCCAACCCTGTCCAGGCTAGTTTTAGGCCTCTGACTGGGCAACTCCCTCTGCTGACCCACTAGCCATATCTGGACCCTCCAGGCCCCCAAACCTGCCATTCATCTCCCTCCTTCCCACAGACCTGCCAGTGCCCCTCCCTGAGGACCAACCACCCCCCTGATCTCATCAGCCCTTCCCACCCCAAGTTGCTTACCTAGTGCCACTCCTGACAGTGAAAAATGATTGCCTGACAGTCCCAATTTAGTCTTAATCCACTTAAAGTAAGCCATATCAAACTAGAATCCTGTCCTACAAATGCTTGTTCATACCCTATGCCCACAGACTGGTAAAGTAAAACAAGTCCTTAGTTACTCATCTTATTTAAAAATAAGTATAGAGGCAGTAGTAGAGGAAGCTACAGATTGTGCAGTATTTAAAAGATAAATTGGGATACACCACTTGAAGCAAGTCAGAATGAATTTATGTAAAGACACATTAGAACATCTAGAATTCTATAACTAATATGAATGAATTTGACTGTCATCCTGTAAAAAGTCTGGAGGGTGCCTTTAATAAGTTCTTTAAAATTCAGAAGTTAATAAAACCATAGACTACAGTTTACAACTTCATATAGATAAAAATAGAAAACAGATATTAAAAGCAGTTTCTTTTTCATATAGTGTTGAAAAAAACATTATTATTGTTATCTTGTCAGGATTTGAACACTAAGATGCATCTATTGCTTTATGTCTGTGATCCATTTTACATATTTGACAAAGTGGTATTTGAGAAATAAAATATATGGCTCTTGTTCCTCTCTAGCTTACTAATGAATTGGCAGTTTGTAACCTGATGATGTCTCTAAGGGGAGATTTACCAACAATGAAAAACCAGAGACATAGAAAGGAATGCTTCCTGTGGCCATCTTCTTAAACTAGTTGTATGGTGAATTAAAGAATACCAGAGAACATGGTTTATGCTTAGCCCAAGCATGAGTGCAAATTATTCAAATATGCAACTATAGAGGTTTGTTTTTTTCCTGTTTGTTTGTTGTTGTTTTTTTAAAGAAAAACTTACCCAGCTGCTATGGATGAGGCTTTGCACTTTTGAGGAATTTGCTTCTGAGCCTTTTTTAATGAATATTTTACCCTGAGTAAAACTTAATTATAGACATACATATCTCTTATATTTTACCCTTCTTATCACCCACTTAGTATATCATCCAGCCCTAGTGAGCCAAAATAACTTTTAATGCTTTTATCTACACATGCTATTAGTGCACATGAATAAACTCTGGAGCTTATGGCTTCAGAGTTTATTGCTCCCTGGTGTGCCATTTGAATGTGTATCTGGGAGCAATTAACTCCAGAGCAATAAGTTTTGCCATTTATTCACATGCAGCATGTGGAACTGGATCAGACCAGCTCCAACTGCTGGAGGGCCATGAGAGTCAGCTTGCTGGCCTAGGGCTACTCCTTCCCCAAGCTCAATGTGCTGTGGAGGGACTGGCTGGGCCACGAAGGAGCTTTTGTGTGGAGGTTAGCTGGCAGGTAGCTCCTGCACTGAAGCATCCTCATGCCCCAAGCATCCTCATGCCCCTTGGCCCCAATCAGTGTCTACATGTGCACTACTGTGGAGCAAAAAACTCTGCAGTAAATTAGTTTTCTCCACATAATAGGGAGCTTGTTTAGACACCAAAACTAATTATTCAACTGAGCAGTAAACATCTTGTATAGATGCACCCAGTGTATTGTAAGAGCTGCTTGTACATTTAAAGAAAATTTGTGGTTATATTTGTTGCAAAGTATAAATTATTTAAATCACATAGATTAACCATGGCAGAATGGAAAAATATACTTGTGTAGGTTCTCTGTTTTCTGGACTTGGTATATTATACAGAGTTATGTTTATGCATAAATGATAGACAAATGAAAATAGGAAGTATGAGAAGAAAGTCATTATTGCAGAACTTGGTTATAGTATACGCTTTTCCTCCATTTACTTTGTTGAATAAATGAATATGCTCAAAAATACCTGTGGAGCAACAAGTGCTTAAGATATCACTGGGTCAGAAGAAGTTTTTTTTTTTTTTTTCTGCAATGCTTAATTCTGTAGGACCTAGGGAATTATACTGTAGCGCTTAGTGCAGATTTTAAATGGTGAAACATATTCTTAGGAAGCAGTCATAAAAACTATAAATGTTGAATGATATGGAACTGAACAATACAAGTGACAATGTTCCTTATCCTGTTGCAAACAAACCACACCCCCTGTATAGAAACCTTTGTATATCATTGCTGCAGTTTTGAGGGCCACAGCTTGCCTTTGAGAAAGGTTGTTCTTCTGTAAGTAAGATGAAAAGAATGAAAATTAAGGACTAAAATAAGAGATTAAGAATGTTTTCTGTTTAGATTCAAGGAAATATTCTTTGAAATAAATCCAAAGTTATTGTCACAAGGAAAAAAATGAAATAGCTAGTTCAGCTTATTATAATGCTCTAATAATTCAAACACATTTTAGATGACTCTTTAGATAATTTAGACTCCATGAAGTTGGTGGCCTCAGATTAGACTGATGAACAATAATTTCTATCACTACTTATGTTCTTGGGTGGTAATTAACCATGAGTATATGTATTCAGTGTGCCTGCCTCTAGTAAGACCTATAGTAAGATTTATTGACATTACCATGGAGATAAGACACAACTTATTCCACACAAAGTTATACAATGGCTCATTCCTACCTGGCTGAAATTGAAGGTTGAAATTCTATGATAGATCTTCAGTTAACATGCAATATTAAAATGGAGAGCTATCTGAGGGACCCTACATTATTTATAAGTGATCTCCACCAGATGAGACATTAAATTGAAACTCTTTTTTGGCTCTGACTTGTCTTCAGGTAAAATCTAATAAAATTAATTGGTAGTTTTAGAGATGACTACGAGATAACCGTAATCTAGTGGCTCACAAATAACCACAATAAGCTAATAAATTGATGAGAGCACACAAATTTATAGGATATAATCATATCATTGTCTTTTTTTAATCTAATCTATTGTTGATGTACCTATTTCTAATATATCTAGGGGTATTCTATGTGCCATGTCAATCAGATACTATTATAAAGGATAAAAGCTGTGTATAAACGTGATTACAGCTAAATTTCTTTTTAAAGCCTCATTCCACATCCTTTTCAATACCTACACAATAAGGCCAGAGCAGCCTGAAATTAGGATGTGAAGCCTAGTATCTGGAGTAGAATTGGTAGGCAGTATCTGTGCATATCAATGCAAGATTTTTACCACAGAGAAGACTAATTAGTTCCACATTAAAGATCTCACATCTAGAGGTATGGTCCTATTATATACTTCCTTGTAAGTACTATCCTGCTGCAAAGTGTTTTATTCTGCAGCAGTGCATAGTTTTTTACTCTTCAGCTTCTCATGTTTTACTCTGCAGCAGGGCATGTGTAGATGCTGAAATGGCTGGCTGGGGAACAAGGATGCTTCAGTGTGGGGGCTGCCTGCTATCTGGTCCTGCACTGGAGCACCCTCATGCCCCAGTTAATCCCTCCACAGCACATTGAGGTGAGTCAGAGCAGCCCTGGACTGGCAGGCTGTCCCCAGAGGGCCTCTGCCAGCCAGGAATGCTCCCACCTGGTTCAATGTGCTGTGCTTCCAGGTCCACGTTCAAACAACAAACTCCTGAGTTTATTGCTCCTGGGTGCATGTTCAAACAGTGCACCTGGAAGCAATATACTCTGGAATTATTTGCTTCATATTAATTGCATATGTAAACGCACTCAATAATAGGATCCACTCAGGGGTTTAATGCAATTATTCTTCCTACCTTGAATTAATTCATAGAACTTTCCGAAATGCTTCCATGTAGACATACTATAAATTATTGTAGGAGAAATTTTATGAACTAATGTATAGCATATAAAGATGCAGAAAACTTGTTTTCAGAGCACAAATATCACCTCAAAACATGCACTACACAGTGGAAACAACAGCTTGCTTTTAACACAAATAAGAACTGTTTTTATATTCTGCTTCTGTCATTTATAGACATGTTTTTCTCATAGGTGATAGAGTACAGGATACTGTATTTGCTCAAATACAAGATGAAGTGTTTTCCTCCAATTAGCATAAGAGAAAAAGCCCCTCATCTTATAACTGCACATAAGGGGATCTCACAAAATGCATTGTCTATCATTAAACTGTTGTCAAAAGCAGTATGTGCTCAGTAACAGAAACCAACTATGAAGTTGATTAAATGCAGCCAACATCGAATATGACTATAACATACATGGCCCACATTGGGCAAATAAACTGAGGGGAACCTACTACAAGAATATACTAGTGCAACCTATCTGAATAAGACATACAGTAGTCCATCAAGCACAGTCCCTCTCACTGGCAACCCTTAAAGTCATGGGGAACCACAACATTGCATACCAAGAATCCCTCTGTTAGCCCCTCAGCCTGGCCCATGTGATTAGCATGGCCCTGCCCTCCACCAGATGAAGCTGGATCAGGTTGCCCAGTGCCTCATCTGCATATACATTTTTGGATTGTCCCAGTACTTGCATCAAGAACAACCAGTTTCAGTCATAAATAAGAGCTAATTAGCACATGGATCCTTTGTGCTACATACACATACTGAGCAGTGCTGACCTGTGCTGAGCTGTGTAGCCACCATGGAGAGTGGGGTCACAATAATCAGAAGTGCCAGGCTGAAGGAGTGGTGGATAGGGATTTTGCAATGTTGTGGTTCACTATAGATAGAAAGGCTGATGATTCTGATGGGGCCCAGCCTAGTGAACTATATGGTAAATCATGAGCCTTTTGGCTTTAGACTAATACAATGCATAGTGTATACTAGATATAAGTAGGTGCCAAATTGCTGTTCAAAATTGTGTTTGTGAACACGTGTGCCAAAACCTTTGTCAGTTCCAAAAAAAGGTGAGGTGCAACAATTCTCAATTAATTAAATGTATGGGTATTATATACAAGCTGCTATAGCCATATTTAATTTAAAGGTTGTTGTTCTCACATTTGCTTCTCACAGTAAGGCATCAGGGATGGGTTTGCTAGGTAAAAAAGTTGTGGGGAACAAAAGGGCTACTTGAGCAAACAAAGGGCTACATGAACACTGAGATTTATTTTCCCTGCTGTAGTGTGGGAGGGGGACAAATTCAAGGTAAGCCTCCAATAATTAGATTCTGTATCTGGAAAATTATTTAAAAATATAAATTTTCCAGAGATAGAATCAAATTATTAGGGTGTTATTTTATTATCAGGGTCATATCCTCTTTGAGTAACTACAGCATTTTATTTCTTAATCTTCCCACCAAGATTGTATCTGTATTGAAATTGATTCTTGTATTGTTCAGCAACATCATGTTTTATTTAGTTAGTATGAAAATTTCAGCATATTCTAGACTGATGCTATATTTATTTGCAACCTCTCCATCCAGTATTATTTTATATTATAGAAGCTAATCTTCTTGCTTAGTTCCTGCTGGTAATTGCCAAAGGAATAATGACTGCAAAATCAATGGAATGAACAAAAAATCCATATTGTTATTAACCTGCATAGGATAATGTATGGGTCCCATAGTGTATATAAGTCTATAATTCATCTGAAAGGCTACACTGTTGTCATAACCCATGAGGGAACAGTTTGACTCATTTGTATAAATGGCAGTAGGACCCCAAGAGACTGAGTTCAGCTTGGAGTTGTGAACAATGAAGGACATCAATTGTTATATGTGTAGGTTTAAATGTTTATTCTAGCACTGGAAAAATATGTTGTTTGATGCCATTACACTAACTAGTACATTTTTAATGTGCTACACAGGGATTTAGCTCCCCAGACAGCTTTTAAGTCAGTGGGAGTTGCATACATAAATGCCTACCTGTGGCTTAGAATATTCTAGGATAAATTCACAAACTTTTCTTCTAAATGAGTTCAGTGAATCTCTGCTTGTATTGATACCAATGTGGAATATTATTACTTTCACCATAGCAAGTAATGGAATATTATTACTTTCACACTTGGGCCAAATTTATATTCCATTTACTAGGCAGACAAGGTTCTTTAGGTCAAGGAGATATATTTTATTAGACCAACTAAATATGTATAAAAAATATTCTTTACAAGCTTTTGGGCTTTTTCAGACATGCAGAAGGGTGTTTGTGCCTGAAATCTTGCAAAGAACAATTTTTCCAACTATTTAGTTGGTCTAATAAAAGATATAACATTTACCCAAAGAACCTACCTTGACTTTATGTCTTTAGACCAAGACGGTTACAACCAACAATCCTGCTTCCACTTATTAGATGTTTGAGGACAAATAGCAATATTTTTCATATACTAGGGGTCATATTGTATTCCTTTCTGGTAATCCAGAAGATCGTTTCTGTTATTACTGTCTACACAGAATTTTTACCTCACATGCATGTAGAAATTCTGTTCCTTGCTCAGTAGCGCTGCATGAAGAGAAGACTATATCTTCAAGCAGACTATGTAGTAGGCTACTGCTGACCTCAGAGTCAATCTAGAAACCAAGAAAGGTTCAAAGAGACAAACTGTATACTCACAAACATAAATGTAAATACTGCAATGGCATTTTAATGACAAATTTAATAAAGAAATGCAGGTAAGATGTAAACAACCAAATAACACAGTATGGCATATCAAGCAAATGCTAACATTTGTAAAAATGTGCCTTTATCTAAAGAAATAATAATTGTAAAATTAATTTCTGTAAGTCCTTAAGTCTTAAGAAGGCAGTAACTATAGCCTGCCTGTTAGGAAAAAGGGCCTCTCATCTAAGCTTCAAACTAAGTTTTATAAGTATATAAGGGAGGTACATCAGGATCTGGAGGTGTTGTCCTGAGGGGCCAGGCCAACTCTCAGGATGTCAAAATTGCACTGTTAGATGGGAGGGTGTGACACAATTGCACATACACACACTCAAAAATCAATTAGGCGCATACATATACACTATGTGCATACACCCTCTACCAGGCATGTCCATGCGCGCGCGCGCACACACACACACACACGACCAACTCAGGCACATACATGTAAAAAATTACAAGCCTAGGTATATGCAGAGCTATCACCAATTCAAGCACCTACACACACTATACAGACCAAAAGAAATTAGATCAGAATCAATACCTGCACACCAAATACACATAGATCGATCACTAATTTATATATCATTCACACGGTGACATACATGTATATCAGTTCATATACATATCACTCACCTATACATACACACAGATGAGTTCCTAACTTGGGTGTTGTGGTGTATATGTATGTGCTTGGGGTACCTAGGGGAAGGCTAAGGTAAGAGAGAGATTGAAAGTGTAGGGGGTGAAAGTTGCTGGGACTGGGATTACAGCCAGTAGACTAGAGAGAGAGAGCTAGGCTGAAGAGCTGAGGCTTGGGGTTACTTTAGGTTACTACTAGTGGAGACTGAGACTGAAGTTGCTGCTGCCAGGATTAGAACTGGCAAATTGGAGGGGAGTTGGTGTAGCTTAAGGTCAATTGATGTTAATTGAAAGAAGAAAGCTGGCAGAACCAAGAAGTGATACTAGGGAGAAGCCCGGAAGCTGGAGCCAGAACAAGGAGGCTACAGGGGAGCCAAGAGGTACGTGAAGAGAGGAAAACTGGGAGTGAGGCTGGAGAACACAGAGAGAGAGAGGCAGGAACAGAAGGCAGAGAGAGATAGGGAGAGGCAGCAGGAGGCAAAAGCAGCGGAAATGGGACTGAAGGCAACAGAAAGCAGCGGGTCCAAGAGGCTACAGAAGGGGAACAGAGAAAGGACAGAGAGGAGCTGAGAGGTGGCAGGAAAGGGGAAACAGAACTGAGAGATTAGGAAAATGTGGGGGATGAGGCTGGAGCCGAGAGAGACAGGGACAGAGACAGAGACTAGAATTTAAGATAGGGAAGGACTGGAGCTTGTTAAAACACAACCCAACTCAGGTTACAAATGATGGTGGTTTTATTTAACAGGGGAGATGGTGACATTATATCTTATTGGTTCCTTTGCACATGCACAGACATACACACACAATGGCAGCAGGGATTAAAGAGGCTTGGTGCAGGGGCTGAAGTCTGGGAGGACAGAGATGGAGTCCAAATTGGAGGAGGAAATGTACAGGTGATATCTACCTATCCCAAGGTGAAAGTGGGTCCTCAGTGGCCAGTTGGGGTCTCCTTCAGTTTGATGTTGCCCAGAGGGGGTTGCTGGTAGGGCCTCTGGGGAAGATAGGTGGTGTGATGTGGAGCTGGTCTGGTCCAGATAGAAATAGCATTCCCAAGGAGTCAGTCTTCACTACCCCTTTTAATGGGGCAGACTACCTCTGATCTCCAATGGAAGGGCCTGTCCAGGCAATGTCAGTCTGGTTCCAGAGGGTTCCAGGTGTTCTTACTGAGCATGTGCAGCCTTTGCACAACGGTGGGTTGCCTTATCTTTTGTTTCTTGAATGCTGAAGGTGGTTCCAATGGCTGGGTCATTGGTCCAGGTATTAGTGTTGATGGTTCAGTCATTCAGAGGGAGCTATTTTTAGACCTACTGCCATTGTCTCTCAAGCACCCTCATTCATCCCCATTCATTCAGGAACCAAGTTACATAGGAGGGGT